>OZ005662.1:58867787-59375196 GCA_963930645.1 Salticus scenicus | reverse complement strand
TTGAAAAACCTTTCAGTGAGATTTAACTCATTTATCAATGTTAAATTCATTTCTTTGTAGGAAAAAGAAAATATTACTGTTCCTGTTCTATTTTTAAAAGAAAAAAAAAGAGAGAAAGAAAAATAAACGTATATATATATATTTCTAAATGACTTTTACACAGAAGAATTTAGAGGGTAATTTATGCGTTATACTTATAACACGCATCTACTTTTCTTAGGTTTATCTATTCACTGAAATAGAACACCATGACAAATAGCTGCACATATGTTCTATAAAATATATCTTGAAAATATTCAAGCTAAAAACTACTTCACACACCATAAAACTAATTTAAACACTACTGGTTTTAAATGGACGTGGCCTTTCTTCCTCAGGTGTAAAAATGTGCTACTGCCTTGATGGAAAAAGCATTCCTTTCGAAACCGGTAGTGTTTCAATTAGTTTTATGGTATGTGAAGAAGCTTTCAGTTTGAATATTGATTGTACACAAGTTCTCTTATTTAATATATCTTGAAAAGTTTTTGATCGATTAAAAAAATTAATAAATAAATAAACTCTTATAGTTAAGACAAATAAATTGAAGCAAAATAAAAACATTTAAAATCTTTTTTTCATGGAAAATAACAATTACATATTGCATATACATATATATATATATATATACACTTTTCCTATTTATTTATTTATTTTGTTGAGGGGGAGGGGGGGGGGTGAAAGTAAAAGGGAATATATTAAAAAATATTTGCATGTTTGAATATACAAGATTAAACATTTGAATATACAAGATTAAACTGAAAAATAAATAAATAAATAAATAAATAAAAATCAAGGTTGTTATAAATTTGCTTTCAAACTTGCCAATCTTTTGAAAACCAAATTTTTGACATGGAAGACTTTTACGAACTTTAAAATACTAAATTGGAATTTCTTACAGTTATTTATCTTTGAATTATGCGAATAACAGATATACATACAGATCAATCACTAAAAATTCGGACTTTTGTAGTCAAATTACATCTAAACGTAATATTTAAAAAAAAAAAAAAAAAAAAGAGAGAATTTAAATTAGAATTTCAAAAAGTACTTTGTTTACTGTATGGGTGTAAAAAAAAAAAAAAAAAAAAAAAAAATTATTATTATTTTCCCATAGTAGTGTCGTTGACATAGTAGAATGTACCAAAGCACTTCCATCATTTATATTTATTAGAAAAGAACGTTTAGCTTAATTTTGGTAGCCCTCTGTATTATTAAAACTATAAGCATTTTACATTGCGTATTTAAATTTAGTTTTCTTTGAAAGACCCCTAACTCTAAAGAAATACACTTACAACAATTTTGAAGTACAGCCCCAATACATCTACATACTTTGGATAAACCTGAAAATCAATGATGAATGGTTTCTGTTTAAATATCTAGACAAAACATACACATACAATTCTTCATTGCAATAATGAAACACCAGGATGGAAGACTTGAATTAATCAAAAGAATTACATATGGAATTGAAGTCTTACAAAAAGCAAAAGATATTGAAAATGTTAATATGACTTCTTTCGGAAACATTGATGAATCAGATCACATTTGAAAAAGCATATACTACTACTATTACTACTACTAATAATAATAATTTGAGCTTATTTTGTTATTTTGAATTTTGAATGAAAATATTTTTATTTTTATTTTTATTATTTTATTAATTTTAAACAAAAAAATATTTTAATACTGTAAGATTCTTAATAAGTAATAGCTAGAAAAGTTAATTTTAATAAAAAGTATTTAAAGTATTTTTTTCAAACAATTAATATATTTTGTATTGTATAATATCAACTAAATAAGTGTAAAATAATATTAAATTAAAATTACCGAAAACATATATGATTTATTACTTTCAAATTATTATTACGTAATATCAAGAGAACGCTTTTATTATAATAATAAATTATTTTACTATGTAAATAAATCAATTACATCTTTAAACTTTTATCGTATGACATTTGTAAAGCAATCTCCTTTAAAAATATATATAAAATATTTGTCAGCCTGTGCATGTTTTTCGTTACCCATCATACTATAGGTATGGTGATCTTAGGCAATCAAAAATTTTCATCCTCGTTTATTTTCATTTCTACACGTTTTGAGGTGTGAGAAATATAAAAAAAATATGGTTTATTCGTTTGTGTCTTAATTAATTAGTATGCGTACACGACAACATAAGAACAATAAGAATTTTTTTCTAAACTAAAAACTTCTTATGCATTAAGAAATTAAAAAGTAATAAATTTTTATAATTATTTAAAAAATTAAATTTTAATTTTAAATAAAAAATGAATTTTTATATTTGAATATATATATATATATATATATATATATATATATATATATATATATATATATATATATATTTCAAAGCATTTATTAACACATGCATACACACACATATATTATCATACATCATTATTTTAACTCTTTAAATCATAAAATATTTGACTGATTTAGTTCATATAAATTTGGTTTATAAATATCAGTAATTATACATATATATATATATATATATATATATATATATTTAACCTAATGATAAAAATAATTTCATCTGAATTTTTTCTTATTTATAATATGGTCTGCAGAGGTTTAGGGATAGTTAAGCACTGGTAAAACTTGTTTATCACGCTCCACCCGTCTTAAACCGTGGTGGCCTCTGCTCCTTCATAGTTTTGTTTGAGTTTCATTTGTTTGAACACTGCCTTTATTTCACATAGTTTACAGTTTTTATGCTAAACGTATATACTCACTACATACTCGCTCTAAAATACTCTTACAAACTTTTCAAACGCATTTTTATTTATTTATTTTCTTTCAATACATTTTTTTCTGTTGACTTTTTCCCAGATGACATTTTTTCCGGTGACATTATTTTCTGCGATTTTTACTTTACGAACACTATAGTGAGGAAAGTATTGTAATCATGTCAAAAATCCGAATTCGAGATTTTGATGTTTCTATACGTTTCGAGGTCCCCTGAGTCCGTTTTCACTATTTTTACGATGATGTATGTATGTGTGTGTGCATGTGTGTATGTATAGTATGTGTGTGTGTGTGTGCGTATGTATGTCTGTGAGTGAACACGCTAACGTCTAAACGCTTTGTTCGAATAAGCTGAAAGTTGGTACGTATATTGCAAGTCACCATAGTACGAACCCTATTGATTTTGGTGAATCTAGCACTTATATTTTTTTACAGGGACACGAAGAAAAATTCTTTATCATTATGGTCTATGGGACCAAAATCTTAAAAGTGCGATAGCATCTAAACGCCTTATTCAATTGAGCAAAACATTTATACACATATTATAGGTCACAGATACTCAATCTGTATAGATTTTGGAGAATCTAGCACTTTTAGTTTTTTTTACAGGGACACAAAGAAAAATTCTTTATTATTATATGGGGTTAAATTTTTAAAAGTGTGATAGCGTCTAAACGCCTTATTAATCTGAGCAAAAATTTTTTACACATGTTATAGGTCACAGTTGCACCAACTGTATAGATTTTGGTGAATCGAGCACTCATAGTTTTTTTTTAGAGGGACACAAAAAAAACTTTTTATCATGGCCTACGGGACCTAATTTTTAAAAGTGCGATAGCATCTAAATGCCTTATTCAATTGAGCTGAAAATTTATATGAATATTATAAATCACTGTTGCACTAACTATAAGCATTTTGGGGAATCTAGCATTTATAGGTTTTTACAGGGACAGAACGAAAAATTCTTTATCATTATGATCTATGGGCTCAAAGTTCAGTAGCGTTAAATAAAACATCCTGTAATAGTATATGGAAAAAAATACTCAAACACTCTATTATGGTTTTCTCTCCTTTGTTTGTTTAACAACTCCTGTTTCTTTACTTTATCTACAAAACTATTAATTACTCAATGTTCGGAAAGTCGAGTGGAGTCACTCCAATTTTTTTTTTTTTTTCTGGTGACACCGTTTACACGTTTTTTAATTGACCGCTCCCAAATAACGCATAAATGAAAAAATTGTACAACTGAAAATTTGTTTTAACACCTTAATGCATAATAAAGGGTTATATTAATAATAAAAATCGAATTAATTTCCATGATTTCTTTTACATTTGTTCGACTAGATCGACTAAGATATTTTAAAGTCTTTCGGTTTCTAAATAAAGGTAACATTTTTACAAATGGGTTGGGGAGGGGGGGAATTCTTTGTCTCTCCAACAGTAAGATGTCAAATAAGAATAAACATGATAAGAAAGAAGCAAATCTTCTGGTATCCTATTCAAATCTACCCAAAGGAAGTGAGTAATAAATCTTCAAGTTCAGAAAATGCCTATCAAGTTGTGAGATTTTATTTCTTTCACAGTTCCGAATCGCTTATTTCTGAATATTTCTCTAACCCCCTCCCCACCTCCTCGGCAGGCTATCAATGGAGATTGCACTTTGAACGATAGCACCTTGTTCTAGTTGTACTCAATTCTAAGAAAAAGTAATCCAAAAAAGTAAGAATGGAAAATAGAGAGCATAATTTTCTTTCTTCTTTTTACTAAAGAGTAACCTTCTTTCTATAACAACATCATGGTTGTCTTTACCCCGACTCTTTTTCTCCAGACAACTCCTTCAGTTCAATTGGGACATGAAAAATTATAATACAATACATGACAGGATACTTCATTTCACATATGCCTGCCTCTTCACACTTTTGTACTTAATCCATTTAAAGCATGACAATGACCCAACTGAAAATACTACTTCAATGTCATAACAAACATTTTCTTTCTCTTACCCAACACTATTATTCGTTGTGCAATGCCTTTCTTTTTTTGGTTGTACAGTATTATCATTGTAATTATTTATTCTTTGTATAAAATTTGGAAAAAATAATTCAATATATTAAAATTGATTTTTTCCGTAATGCACTTTTTAAAAGAAATTTTCTTACTTTATAAATTAATTTTTATTTTCCTAAGAATTTTTTTAGCTGATAGTTAGTTCGAATATTTTGCTAATTTAGCCTTTCATTATCTAAATAAATTCTTCTGAAGGCCACATATATCACGCCGACCAAACAAAGCTCAATGTAATTCCTAATTTTTCCCAATAATGCAATCATTTTTCATTGTAGTATATGTTACGCAAATCGCAGTTGCCAATATTACCGGTGCCATTTTTTCCTACATTCGAAATAAATAATCAGTAACAAGGATAAAATGTCTTCGAAACATAGTTTAACTCTATGGCGTAATTTGGGGCAATTTCAGTATATGATTCGCAAGTAGCAATTCGCAAATTACCCATTCTTCCGCTTACCCTTTTTTCCGCTTACCCATTTTTCCATTACCCTTTTTTCCGTTACCCATTTTTCCGCCTCCCCCGCCCCCCGTATATGGAACACTGTAGCTTTTTCATAAATAGTAACAATTATTTTCTTTCAGTCGTCTCCTACCTCTCCCCCCCCCCCAACCAAACTTTCAACAGACATATACTAAGTGAATGTTCTACCAATTTAATTTAAATTTCTAATGTCTAATTTTCCTTTTAAAATTTTACTTAAAATCAGTACTTTCTATAAAATATATCTATAATATTTCTATAAAAAATAAAAAATTCAATATTTTTTATTCATAATACAGGTATTTGTATGCGATGGCCAAATATATCAGGACAGTCAAACAAAGCTCAAAATACTTCCTAATTTTTATCAATAATGCGGCTATTTTTCATTGTAGTATATGTTACGCAAATCGCAGGTGCCATTTTTACCGGTGCCATTTTTGCCAGGTGCCATTTTTACCGGTGCCATTTTTACAGCCTACCTATTTATCATATGTCTATGAGGGGTGTAACCCCCGTTTCGCCGACAAGAAATTTCCTACCCCCTTATTTTTCCCATTGAAGCTTCCCTTTTGAGCTATTTAGGGATTTGTTCTAGAGGAATGGGAAAAGCAAGTGGGAAGGAAATTTCAGATACGTAAGAAGATTAGTTAGTGTCCAGTCCACTCCTTTTTATCGGTTGATATGACTGATAGGCCCAGGTGCACAAACACATAATGAAGTAGAATTTTTTGACTTTGGGTCGATTTTTTTTTATGTTCATGCTGTAGGATATTTGCTTCATTTAAATAACTAAGTGCTTAAATGTTAAACAGAAATGTAATATTTTAACATGATAAAAATGTGTATGATTAATAACCATTGTTATGTAGCTCCCTTTTTATTCATTTACGTAAACATTTCTTGTTTTAGGGAAAATAAATTTTCTAAAGACAAATGTGTATTTGCAATATAGTTTTATAAATAATAATTTAGCATAAAATACATACATTGGTACTGCCAAAATGATAAATTAGCAGTCATTAAATGCATTTTGCTAGAAAGTATAGTTTAACAAACAAAATACCCCATTCATTCGTCATTTGTTATGCCTAATTTATGACCAGATTATTGTCATAAAAGTTCTCTCTTTACAAGACATTCTCAGAAAATCTGAAATATTAAAGAAAAAATAGTATGTTGTGGCCACCACAGGACTTTCTTCTATATTTACCTATGCAAATTCACTCAGTAAAAATAATTCATTAACATTATAATTAAAAAAAATTATCTTCCATGATAATGCAGATGATTTCTATGTTAGAGAAGTAGTATAACACTAAATATCCAAAAAAAGTCAATTTTATTCTCAATATTACTGTTTTGTTGTTGTTGTTGTTAAAAAAAAAAAAAAAAAAAAAAAAAATCGATAACTTTATTTTAAATTATTGCAGATCGATGGTGCAACCATTCGTTTTAAAGGTATTGACGAGCTCTTTTGAAAGATACTCATCATGCAAATTTACTCCCCTCGACGGGGCGGGGGGGGAACCACCAGTCGAGGCTTCTACATACACATTTTTTATCCCCAGTTGTTGACTATCTCTATTACAAACAATTATTTTAAATTCCATAATGATTATTAAAAATTTATTCTCTTTATGCACATTTATACAAAATTTTGTCCTATCCCACCATGTTAAAAATTTAGAAAAAGCTGGATTGCAACGCATGCTGTTGGACAATTTACCAAAAGTTGATAGGCTCTAATTTATGTCAATGTGTAACTACATATCAATTTGTATGAAAATCTGTGCAGTAGTACCTGAGATACAGTTGCCACAAAATTTTGTCACACACAGACAGACAGACAGATTTATTTTTATAAAAATGGTCAAATGGTGTTCTACGGCTCTCACAACGTGCAAATCCATCAAAAACCCGAGGTCTAAAATTTTTACGAAACCAATACTTTCTTTTGTTGAATATAGAAGAAAGTAATAAATAGATGAACGTAAATAAAGAGTATAACTGTAAAAAAAAAACACAATTAAAATTTAAAATATAGCAACCTTTTATCATTTATTTTGTTTTATTTTATTTTTACTTTCTTCTATATTCAAAAGGAGAAAGTATTGGATTCATAAAAATTTTCGACTTCCGGTTTTCAATGGATTTACACGTTTTGAGAGGTTTGGAACACGGTTTGACCATTTTTAGAAAATGTCTGTTTGTGTGTGTGACAAAAATTTTGTGGCAACTGTATCTCCAGAACTACAGATCAGAATTACATATAAATTTATTTGTAGATGCATCTTGACCTAAGTTAGTGCCTATCAGCTTTTGGTGTCAACCACTACTCAGGTGGCATTGCTATAAAGCGATTTCTGCAATTTCAGAGGTGGCTATATCTCAGGTTCTATTGCGTATAATCAAATAAAACTTCATATGTGAGAAGACCATTATGAGATATTATGCTGATTCAATTTGAATGCTTATTGGATAGTAGGTGGCGCTGCTATACATCGATTTTCGCAATTTAAGGAAAGGCTATATCACAGGAACTACTGCACAGAATTGCATACAAATTTGTATATAGTTGCACCTTAACATAAATTGCTGCCTGTCAACTTTTGGTGTCAACCGCTCAACACAGCGGTTTCTACAGTTCAAAGGAAGGCTATATCTCAGGTTCTATTGCGTATCATCAAACAAAACTTGATATGTGAGAAGGTTATTATGCTGACTCAGTTTCGATGCTTATCGGCCAATAGGTGGCGCTGCTATACAGCAAATCTCATCTGTATCAGGTGTGTTTGTGTTCAGGGTTTATCCCTGATTTCAGGGTTTTTACTCAACCCATCTGTATTTTCATATTTCCTATAAAGTTATTTTTTGCTTTCATTGGTTGTTCATTTGTTATCCAGGTGATATGTGAATGAAATGTAAAAGGATTGAGGGCCTCTGGCTTAAACAGTTTAAGTATTAAGTGATATTTTGGGGTTTTTTTTAATTTGAGGCTCTAATTTTCAGGGTTTTTACCTTTGAGTCACAATCACCTCTGTCTGTTCATTGCTATATCTCAATGTCTGTGGCATGTAACTGCACGAAACTTGATATGTGAGATAATCATTATAAAAACATTACATATATTAAGATGCTATTTATAGACGATAAAATTGTCTTTATTTGGATATTTAGTGTTAGATTTCCCTAAGATGAAAACCATTTCATTCATCATGCTAAACATTTTTAATAATAGTTTTAATAAATTATTCGCATTTAGTGAATTTGTGCAGGAAAATATAGAAGAAAGTCTTGTGGTGGCCACAACATACTAGTTTTAATTTAAGTTTAATCACAATTTATTTGTTTTTCATTTATTTAACTCTTTTTAAAAGAAAAATCTACATTTTCTTTTATTTATTATATTGGCTGGAACCAAATGGCAATATAGTGTAAAGAACGAGGGCTATAAAATACGTGGTTCAAAAACTAAAATATTACATGCTGATATACTGCCAATCGCAGTTTTTAAAGAATAACAGATCCACTTATCGTCGATAAGTACAAAAACTGAAGTGCCTAGGAAAGACTTTTCTGCTGGTAGTGAGAACTTTGATCCTATGTAGTGTTGGCGCAAATGTAGCTGCCGTAGTCAACGGTTACCGGAAGCAAGGTCTAGAGCAATTTAAATTATTCTTTTTTTGAGTTTTTACTTATAAAGATGTATAAAAATGAATAGAAATTGAATTCTTTTGAAAATTCCTTTAAATATAGACCAGCGAAGTGGGCATATCCTGCTAGTATAAGAATAATTGTATTATAAATTTGCAATTTTTATTACAATTTAGAAATATAGGTAAAGGCAAATAATTTATTTATTTATATTTTGAGTCCATGGATTCTTTTGGTTTTCATGGTTTTTGATGGATTTACACGTTTTGAGAGCTGTAGAACACGATTTGACCCTTTTTAGTCTGTCTGTCTGTCTGTCTGTCTGTGTGTGTGTGTGTGACAAAATTTTGTGGCAACTGTATCTCAGGAACTACTGCACAGAATTTCATACAAATTAGTATGTAGTTGCACCTTGACATAAATTAGTGCCTATCAACTTTTGGTAAAAATTGTCTTACAGGTTGCGTTGCCATCCCGCTTTTTCTAAATTTTTAACATGGTGATATAGGACAAAATTTTGTATAAATGTGCATAAAGAGAATTATTTTTTAGTAATCATTATGAAATTTACAAGAATTATTTATAATAGAGGTAGTCAACTGGGGAAAAATTTTTGTATGCGTAGGAGCCTCGTGAACCCCCTGGGGGGGAAGTCCCCCCTCGAGGGGAGTAAATTTTCAAGATGGGTATCTTTCGAAAGGTTTCGTCAATACCTTTAAAACGAATGGTTGAACTATAAATCTGTGATAATTTAAAACAAAGTTATCGATTTTTTTTACTTTTAACAAAAAGTAACTTAGAAAAAAAAAAAATCTTTTTTTTTCTTTTTCTTTTTTTTTAACGAAATTTAACCAGACTTGGTATTTAGTTGGCGCCTGACATAAACTGGGGCTGATTAGATTTGGGGATCAATCACTCAACAGGTGATGCTGTGATCGTATTTTTTGTAAATTTTTAACATGGCAGTATAGGACAAAATTTCGTATAAATGTACATAATGGGAGTTATTCTTAACCTGTGATTGTGAAATTAATATGAATTATTGATAATAGTAGTAGTTAATTAGGAAAAAAATCTCGGTCATCGCTCCCCCCCCCCAGGGGAAAGTACCCCCCGGGGAGGGGGTAAATTTTCAAGATGGGTATCTTTCGAAAGGTCTCGTCAATATCTTTAAAATGAATGGTTGAACTATAAATATGTGATAATTTAAAACAAAGTTATCGATTTTTTTTTTTAACAAAAAAAAAAAAAAAGAACTGAAAAAAATTCGTATTTTTTTTTTTTAAATATTGTTACTGCGTGAATTTGTATAGGAAAATATAGAAGAAAGTCTTGTGGTGGCCACAGCATACTAGTTTCTGTATGTGCGTGTGTTTAAGCATAAATATTATCGGGTTAAAAGAATTTAGGTACTTATCTTCAAGACCTAGACCTTGCTTAAAATTAACTTTCCTTATATCGTTAGATTCCATTTCTAAAATAACAACACTGAAGTAAGTTCTATCAAGATAGTAATATTTCAACTTATTTATTTTTTAATTTTCTACCAATTGTTATTTGATAGTTTATCAATTTATAATCAAAAATTTGTCATCATGATAATTTCTGAAATATTGAATTAATTTAATCAAATCTGGACTTATAAAACTGAGAGTAAAAATTAATAATTAAAACAACCGAAAAGAAAAGAAAAAATGTTTAAATGAATATTTTCTAGAAATTCTCATTTTGCTTGAAGATGTAATATTTGGAATTCGGCTGAATTTAAAAATGAATTGGCCAGCAGGTAATTAAAAAGGAATTCTACCAGTTATTCATTTTCACGGAAGTTTTTATTTTATTTATTTAATTTTTTTAAATATAAATATATTCATATTAACTTTTGTGCTTGTATTTATTATTTAAGTAAATAATAATAATGATAAACTAAGTCTTATTCTATTAAAAATTTTAATAATTGTGCCTGAGTAGAACATTTTGGTAATTAAGAAAAAATAATTAAGTGCCATTTACGTCTGTTTTTCACATTCTAATTTCTATCTCCGAGTGTACTTCCCAATCTTTTCTGCATCTTCGCTTCTAAGTTTTTTAGGATTATTGCCTTCAAACAACACGCTTCTTACAGATGTTCAACATTCTTAAATGCGCTTGTAAAAATTTTGTTATACCCCCGTTTCGCCGACACAATGTCAGCGAAACAGGTGTTGAACCGATAACGATGATTTTCCCTTTTTGGGGAAATTTGTCAACGAAAGGGGGTAGGAAATTTTAGTGTCGGCGAAACGGGGGTATAACCCTATGAGGAATTCATTTCAATTCCTGAGCAGCTTTGGTGGAAATGGTAAAATATTGTAGTAAAGAACTTCTATTAACAATAAAATAGAATGTTATCGCTTATATATTTGCAGCCCTGTATATCATTTGAAATTTATGTACAGACCACATGGTGCCCCTAAATATAATCCTATAGTAATGAATGATACACGGCACAACCTGAAATACATTTCCTTCAATTTTCAGTGTAGCCCTGTAAATGAACAGTGAAGGATTTCCCTGCCATATTCTACATGAGACATGTACATATAAAAAATATATATTAATTTCGTTTGGTTTAGTGCAGTCTATAGGTGTTAAACTTTACTTCCCTTCAATTTCCTCCATAGGCGTAGTGTATTTGAAGTCTCTTGGGTGTCCCTGTACTTGAACTATTTGTTTCGTCTCAATGAAAAGCTTAGTGTAGCATCCCCATATCACACACATTTAGAATACCAAGTTTGGACTTTCTGCTACTATTTGTTCTTGAGATATGCTGATAACAGACACACGCACAGAGTGAGAGAGAGACAGATCAACCACTAAAAACATGATTTTCGTATTCAGGGGACCTCAAAACGTGTAAATATAACAAAAACTAACATTCGAAAATTTGACCCTAAAACATTACTTTCTGTACCTTACGGGTAAGAGAAAGCAATTATTTATATTTGAATAATAAATATTTATTAAAAATTAAATTTGCTTATGCATCCGACAAAACCGACATGATTATTTTTTTAAAGTTTTATGCATATAAAGTTTTACGTCAATTTTAATCATTCCCGTGTAAATAAATATTTCTTTTTATGTCGAGAAAAGTGAACGTGTTCTTATAATATTAATGTATTTCACATTAATTCAAATTAATATAAAAACTAGAATGTTGTGGCCACCACAAGACTTTCTTCTATATTTTCCTATACAAATTCACTAAGGGTAAATAATTTATTGAAGCTATTATTTTATTAAAATTATCTAACATGATGAATGCAAATAATTTACATTTTAGAGAAAAGAAATGCAAATCCTGCTACTTTATTATAATATAGGTTAACACGTTGCGCGCCATGTCAGCCATTCTAGATTCTAGACACTTTGTCATATATCTCTAAGTACTAAAGGAATCATCTTGAAACTTTAGGAGTGTGCAGAACATGTTATACTTTAAACATCTCAGTGAAAGTTTTACCCCGAAAGTAAAAGCAGTACCAATAAAAAATTAAAACGTCGAGCGCCCTGTCAGCCATCGGTGGCTGACAGTGTAAAATATGATATAAAGCTGCGTCAACCGTCGGTGGCGGATATAAAATAGGATATAAAATTAAAAATATTACATTTCATGATTGAAAATTTATTAAAAATTTGCTTAATTTTTATTTACTACAGGAGGAATCATTATGGAATTTTAATGGATTTTTAGAATTTGCGTGGTGCTCAACGTGTTAAAGATTTTTTGTTTGTGAATTATAAACACATGAAATAAAGATTCGTCTAAGTTTAAAGTATCATATACAAATCAAAATATTAGGTTGAAAGATTTATGATACCGTTAATTATTTTGTGATAAATGTGCATTCGTCTCTTTATATAAACTGAAAGCTACAACAGTCACATTCAGAATTCGGATGGACAGAGAAAGAGAGAAGAAAAAAAAAAAAAAAAAAAAAAAAAAAAAAGATTTTTCGAAGTGTGTACATGCGTGGCTAACGAAAAATAATTCGGCTTAGAGCTCCTATAATACTCCTAGAGATCTCCTATATAGGAGTCTTAGCCGCGGTGTACATGTACATGACGTCATGCTTAAAAAGTTTGGTTTTGGTTTAGGCTTTTATATGCGTACATTCTCGCAGCGCAGCTGAGATTTTTTCGTCCACGTGTCCACAAATCGCATTCGACCAATACCCCCTGTATGTAGGGGGTGTTGATTCGACCCACCTGCCCAAAGAAAAGTAAAGGCTGCTTTAACAATAACAAGTCCTTTGATTCTCGAAAAGGATTTAGTCAAAGTTTAGGCATTTTGTACATTTATTCTTAGTATTGGAGAGATTACTTTGAGCTTGGGTAACCGGTCTGCTGTTTGGTAAGTAAATATTCATTATTTTATATGACATATTAACGAATCTGTTTTATTCAAGACAATTCATAGCAGTGCAGATTTATTAAGCTTGAACATTTGTCTTGCTATTAGTAATATGATTGTTATTTATTTATTTATTTGAATAAAATATAGACTAAGATTTTTAATAACAACGAATGCCGGTGAAAATGGCACCAGCTGCACCCTATCACCGGCGATTTTCGAAATATATGCTAGAATGAATATATGAAAATTAAGAAAAACTAGGAGGTATTTACTTTGGTCAACCAACATATACGATTATCTAAATAAGGAAATACAAAGTTATATTATTGTTTAAAAGAGTCATTGTAGCAAAATATTTAGGCTAACTATCGGCCAAAAATGTTTTGAACAAAATTAATTTTAAGATAAGAAAATTGCTTAGAAAATACATTACGGACGAAAAAACTAAAATTTTAAGTTATTGAATTATTATTATTATTTAAATTTTCTACTTAAAAAATAAAATAAAATAGAAATTAATTAATAATAATAAATAAATAATTTGCAATTGCAATTATGAATGTAGGAAAAAATGGCACCGGTAAAAATGGCACCGGTAATGATGGCGCCCGGTAAAAATGGCACCTGCGATTTGCGAAGCATATGCTAAAATGAAAAGTGATCGCATTATTGAGAAAAAATAGGAGATAGAGTTTTGTTTGGTCAACATGATATATGTAGCCTTCAGAAACATTTATCTAGGTAATGAAATGCTAAGTTAGCACAATATTCGAGCTAACTACCAGCTAAAAGAAAAATCTTAAGAAAAGAAAAATTAATTTATAAAATATGAAAATTTCTTTTAAAAAGTGCATTACGGAAAAACTCAATTTTAATTTATTGAATTACATTTTTCCAATATTTATATAAAAATAAATAACAATAATTACAATAATAATACTGTACAATCGAAAGAAAAAAAAGGCATTGCATAACGAATATTAGTGTTTGGTAGGACAAAGAAATATTTTGTCATGACATTGAGGTATTTTCAGTTGGGACATTGTCATACTTCAAATAAAGTAACAGATAGGTTTACATATGGTTAACTATAAAAGAGAGAAAATGCGGGCATATACGAAATGAAGTATCCTGTCAGGTATCGTAATACAGATTTCCTAAGTTTAAAATATCGTTTAAGTACACGAACACACATCAATTGTGCTTACGTTAATACCCCCATTGTTAAAAATACATCAATTGCGCTCGCAAGAAAAATTACCGATAACGTTCATTGTCATCCCCCCTCTTGTATACCGGAAGGTAACGAATGATAATTTCTAGGAAGGAAAAAATTATTTACTTATTCTCGTGTTATCTCCTGGGTAAAGATAATAGGCTCCAATAAATTCAAGCAAGAACAATTAAAAAAATGTTTATATTATATTATTTATTTAAAGAAATATTTATATTACACAAATAAAAGCAAGTCTTGCTTTTGCCTCCAAGCTAGTAGCACATGTTTTTTGCACCTGATGAAGATATGCCAAGTCCTTTCGAAAACGGTTGCGCTGGATTGAATTTTATGGTCTGTGAAGAAGTTTTAAGTTTAAATATTGAATATACACCATATTTTTATTTAGTTTTGTCTTACCTGTAAAGTTTTCAAAATATTTTCCCATTTAAATGAAACATAAGTCCAAAAATCTCATACCATCAATAACTTACGACAGAATAAGCTGAACAATTTGTTCTGGTATGCAAAATGTGTTTTGAAAAACAAATTTATTCCTGAAAAGCTTTCAAAAAATTAAAACAAACAAATTTTAATGATTATCAGAAAGCTTTATCGACAAATTATGCAAATTTGAATAGTCAAAATCATTTAGAATTTTTTTTCTGATTTTTTGAAAAGCCTACGAGCGCAATTGATGCGTTTATGTTTTTTTTTTTTTTTTTTTGGGGGGGGGGGGCGGGGGGGGGGTATGATCTCGGCGCAACTGATGCCTATGAGGATGAAGGCCCTAAGCGCAATTGAGTAGTACCTCCTATTCTTAAGCGCAACTCAATAACGCCCAAGTAGGGATGATAGCCTGCAAGGAGGATGGGGGGGGGGGTAGAGAAACATTCAGAAGCAAGCATTCGGGACTGGGTGAATTGGTAAGCATAAAAGTGGATTTCTTTGAGAGAAAGAAAACTGATCTTGTAGACCTTCGTACTACTCTCTCCTTTAATTGCATTCTAGGGACGGGATGTGAAAAAAAAAAAAAAAAAAAAAAAATCTCACAACGTCACAGGCATTTTGTAAACTTAAAGGTTTATTACTCACTTCCTTTAAGTAAATTTGAATAGGATACCAGAAGATTTTCTTATTTCTTATCATGCTTATTCTTATTTGACATCTTGCTATTGGAGAGACAAAGCAGTTTTTTTTTTTTTTTTTTTTTTTCTTTAACCGTTTGCAAAAATGTCATCTTTATTTAGAAAACGAAAGACTGTCTTTAAAGGTTAAAATCAAAATTTTTAGGAAATTTCCTGAATTTCTACATTTTTAATTATCTTTAAAATTTATCCCACTTTTTAAAATTATTTTAAATTTCATTAAAAATTATCTTAGTCGAACAAATGTAAAGGAAAACATGAAAATTAATTTGATTTTTAATAATAATATAATCCTTTATTATGTATTAATGTGTTAAAACAAATTTTCAGTAGTACGATTTTTTCATTTGTACGTTTTTCTGGAACGGTCCCTTAAAAAACGTATAAACGGTGTCACCTGAGAAAGAAGTCACGAAAAAAAGTCACCGGAAAGAAAGTCATGCGGAAAAAAAGTCACTATAAAAAAGTAATAAAAGAACATACATAAATAAAAATGCGTTTTAAAAGTTTGCAAGAATGTTTTAAAGTGAGTATGTGATTAGTACACATGTTTAGTACAAAAACTAAAAACTATGTGAAATAAAGGCAGTATTTCAAACAAATGAAACTCAAACAAAACTAAGAAGGAGCAGAGGCCAACACGGCTTAAGACTGGTGGAGCTGGATAAACAAGTATTTTTATTATTAGATTAAAAAAAAACAATAATAATTACTGATAATTAAAAACCAAATTTATATGAACTAAATCAATCATATATATTATGAATGAAAGAATTAAAATAATGACTTATGATTACATATGTGTGTATATATAATATATGTGTGTATGTATGTATGTGTTAATAGATGCTTTTGTATGTAAGATATATATATAAATATTATATTCAAATATAAAAAATTTAACTTTTTGAAAATGTTATTTAAAATTAAAATTTAATTTTAAAACTAATAATAAAAATTTATTAATTTTTAATTTCTTAATGTATAAGAAGTTTTTAATAATAATAATAATAATAATAATAATAATAAATTCTTATTATGTCGAGTACATATATTAATTAACTAACACACAAACGGATAAACCATATCAGTTTTGTGATTTTTAGATTTCTCACACCTCAAAACTTGTAGAAAAGTTAAAAAAAAAAAAGAAAAAAATGACAATTTTTATGATTGCCTAAGATTTCCATACCTATAGCATGATGGGAAAAAAAAATATATATACACAGATTGATATATATATATATTAATGGAGATTGCTTTAAAAATGTCATATGCGAAAGTTTAAAAATGTAATTGATTTATTTATACAATAAAATAATTTATTATTATAAAAACAACTTTTTCTCGCTCCTACCTAATAATAATTTGGAAGTAATAAACCATATATATTTTCACTCATTTTAATTTTAATTTTAATTTAATTTATTTATTTTAATTTTTATTTATTTAATTCTTTTTTACCCTTAGTTAATTGATACGGTACAAAACAAAATATATTAATTGATTGAAAAAAATAATTTATGTATAATGCTTTATATTAAAATTAACTTTTGTAGCTATTACTTATTAAGAATCTTACAGTAATGAAATATTTTTTTCGTTTAAATGTAATAAAATAAAAATCTGGTGTGAAATAGCCACACGACTTCCATTACCCGCTATTACATGTATTATATGCATTTTTGAGAGATAATGTAATCAGAAAACATAAAAGTGACCTAAAGAGAAAATCGTTAGAGCCGTTTTTGAGATACCAACTTTTACAAAAAATCAATTATTGACCGGAAAAAAATAATTACATACAAAAGCATATTTAAAAGGGAGTTAAAATGGCGAGTTTGAAAAAAATCCGTACAACCGTTTTTAAAGGAACGCCTTTGCGAGGCCTGAACTTGAGCTATTTATACAGGACGCCTATCAATTTTCCTGAACTAACCAACTATATCATTCGAAAGGACATCTAATAGAGTTTTTATATAGCAAGTTTGAAGAAAATTGTTAGAGCCGTTTTTGAGATACGGACTTACGGTCCCACTTCCGGTTTCCGATGTCACACTTCCGGTTAAACTCAATTATTGACAGGAAAACAATAATTACATACAAAAGCATATTTAAAAGTGAGTTAAAATGGCGAGTTTGAAGAAAATCCGTACAACCGTTTTTAAAGGAACGCCTTTGCGAGGCCTGAAATTGAGCTATTTATATAGGCCGCCTATCAATTTTCCTGAACTAACCAACTATATCATTCGAAAGGACATCTAATAGAGTGTTTATATAGCAAGTTTGAAGAAAATCGTAAGAGCCGTTTTTGAGATACGGACTTACGGTCCCACTTCCGGTTTCCGATGTCCCACTTCCGGTTTCTCAAGTTTCACCAAAATTTGGAAATTTCATCTGTACACCAGACGTATTTCAATTCTAAAGTTTCGTAGATCTATCTTTATTAGTTTCTGAGCTATAATAGCCAGAAGATTCTCCACATACATACATACATACATACATACACACATACATACACACTGACCAATTGCCAAAAACCACTTTTTTGGACTCAGGGGACCTTAAAACGTGTAAATCAGGTGAAAACCCGATATCGAATTTTCAGACCGAATACAATACTTCCATTACCTACGGTAGTAGGGTAATGGAAGTAATAATAATAATAAATCCTTTCGTTCAAAGTTCAGAGTAACCAAATAAGCTCAAATTATTATTATCCTTAGTAGTAGTAGAAATGTTTTTTCACATTCCCTTACAGAGAGTGGTAAAATAATAGATTTTCAAAATAAGAATAATGCATATAGAATAGAATTGAAAAGAATAGAAGGGTTTCTCTAATAAAAGACAACTTTTTATTATTATTATGTATTAAAAAATTTGAAAGTAATTAAAAAATGTTTTAATTACTTTAATTAATTAATTAAAAAATAGTAGGAGTATGGCTTGACAACTTTTTCTTCCTGATATGCATTAAAAATTCGAAAATAGTAACTCCATTTTTGCTGCATCTTTTATTAGATATATATCGAAAACCTTTTCAAACATTCAATTATATGAAACCAAGTATCACATGAAGAACTGTAAAAAAGGAATAAATTTGTCGAAAAGAAAAAAATAAGCAACTTGATATAAAAACATACAAATTCATTACTTTTTCAAGGGCATTAAATGAATGTTGTATGCGAATTAGGTGATCCTTCTATCATGCTGTATGCAAAATGCTAAAAATTTACAGCATGCAATGCCCGAATATATATATATATATGTTATTTCTTATCTTTAAGTTTACATGTATATATAAATATGTCAATATTTGCATATACAATAATTCAATTTATAATTACATATAATATGAATTGTCTTTCGTAACGCACTCTTCATTTATCAATAATTTAAAATGAAAAGCTTAATACTACATAAAAATTACAATGAACTCAATTGGACTAAATTAATAAGTAAGTAAATAAATGAATAGAATAAAAAGTAGTTAAAATGGGGGGGGGGGAAATTAAAATTAATTATAACAATTTAATAATAAAATGTAATCATAAATATTAAATTAATTATAACAACTATTACCTACTTTTAATGAAAATTTTCAAAAGTGTTACATATACTCAGGAGAGTGGGGAGGTGGAATACTGAGGGGGGGGGGGAGTTTTTTTTTAATCACTTTGCTTTACATTTATAGGAAATTTTGTATAAATATGTATAAATATTGTATAATTTTGTATAAATATCTCTTATTGTTTATCAAATTGCAGAGAGGGTTATATTATCGACTGAGAGCTAGAGGGCACATGGAAAGAATATATTTTTACACCACCATGTTGTCGATCTAATGAAATTTTACTTGCTTATAATACCTTACAGTGAGAGTTGCGTATCAGTTTCTGTCTCTTCATAAGTTTGTACGCAAAAATTCAATGCATGATTTAAATCTGTAAAATAAATAAATAAAAAGTTAAAAAAAAAAAAAAAATTCATCTTTTAATCTGTAATTTTTGCCCCCCCCCCCAGGCAAGGACGTACCCAGGATTTTATTTCGGGAGGGGTCCAGGGTCAGCGTTTAATTAATGCACATCAGGTGCTAGACTAGCTAGAGGTAGTCTTTTACAAGGACTTTAAGTAAATTTAAAGTTGAGCATAATTTTTCCCCTTGCATAATTTCTTGTCAATTATAATTAACGCTGTCATTAATACTTATGCAAGATTGAAGCTTTTTCTAGAATTTGATTTTAAATTCAGTTTTTTAAATATATCGATTTATAATTCCAACTCTTCCCTCCTTAACTTACACATACTGTATTCATGTGAAAAAATTATACATTGTTCTAAGAATTTTTTGTAATTATACAAATAATAATGCAGATTTTATTAAAACTGTTTTTAAATACAAGACAAATTTCTGTTACAATTCTTATTTTTTTTTTTCTTTTTGTAAGCACATGAAATTTGCAGACATTCTAATTCAGACACTTTAAAAGAAATGTTGTTTTCCATTTTTGTATAAAACCAAAAGAATGTTCAGAAAATCGAGTGAAAGTGAGAATGTTTACCTAATTCATATTCTTGAGTGGTACATATTACCGATCTGTCAAAGGCACAAATAATTTAGTACGATAGGACTAATGTGTATATTACAATCTATAAAAAAAAAAAAAAGTGTTTTCGAATATTTGTTGGCTACATATAGCCAACAAATAATATTCAGAAGCCATCATCAATACATAAATACATATCCAACATCCAGAAGAAATAACCAAAGAATATTCAGAAGCGATAATCAATGTAGTATATTATATCCTGAAGATATAGCCAACAAATATTCAGAAGTTATAATCAATACACATCCTGAACGTATCGCCAGCAAACATTTAGAAGTTACCCTCAATACATATGCAGAAGATATCATGAATATATATACAGAAGATATCGCCAACAACTGTTCATTGAGAAGCCAACACCAATACTTATTCAGAAAATATTGCCGATAAATATTTAGAAGCCATTCAATTTATGAATGGTGATAGTCTCTGATACCAAAATCGGCAATTGGTTTTTACACAAAATCAAGAATGAATTTCTCACTTATCAGTAGGCTTTGAAAAATGCAAATTTTTTTACAAATTTGACATAATAAAATTGGATATTGGCAAACATCTTGGCAAATTCAAGGTGTAGTACAATAAATGGCGACAAAGCAAAATCATTGTCTGAAAAGAAAATAGTCCTGTCTTAGCAATCCCCTTATATTATAATAATAATAATAAACGTAGCTCTTTATAATTTGAGCAATAACTCTTGTGAATTTCGTGTATTCTTGTCTACAAATAATTCTGGAAGTGTAACAGAAAGTTTCATGTTGTCAAGCGAGATATATTTTTTGAGAACAGCCTTAATTAGAGTACATTGTATACATTTATAACAGAGCTGCAACAACTAGGTTCAGGATTTCAAGTCCACCTCTCTAATTATACTTTTTTTTTTTTTTTTTTCGATAATTTTTTCTGAATATTCTGATTGGTGAGTTGTTTTCATTTTTTTTTTCTTTTATTCATGCTCTTTTCTATGAATTTTTGAACACCACCCCTACTTCCAATTGTGTATGATAAAAACTTCAATTTTAAGCAGAAATCAGTTCATTTTTGACATTATTATTTCCATTTATAAAATATCAAAAACACCATTTGGAAAATCTGTGAATTTAATAGATTTACAAAAAAAATTTGCTTTGAAAAATATGTCAGAATCATGTTAATTTGGATTAAAATAGTCTTTAAAATTCCATCTGGGTGTCGCTGTGCCAAAACGTGAATAAAAAAATATGTAAAAAAAAAAAAGTTTTTTTTTTTTTTTTTTTTTTTTTTTTTTTTCCCTTCAGAATTTTTGAAAAGGAAAGTGAGTGACATTATGTAAAATGAATAAAGCACATCATGTAAGTATAGTTATGTAATTTGTTAAAATAGTGGTGGCACCAGAAATTATCTGACAAAATTGGGGAGTACTGACTCCGATAAGTTAATAAAATAAGCCTTAAAACTTTGGAAAAATAACTAAAAGATGCTCGTGAATAAGAAATAGCTATTAAAACTTTTTATTTTCTCCTGATACATTTAAAAAATGTGTCCAATTGAAGAGGTCAGTGCCCAATCCTTACCCCCTGCTAACCTTTTTCTGGATAACTAATCTGACCATAAAAAAAGACCATTTCCTTTTTAAAGTTATATTGTTATAAAACAGCTTTCTAATTCAGAAAGGCATATTTATTAAATTATCTTTTTTTGAGTTTTATTTCGGGAAGGGTCCGGACCCCATGGACCCCCCCCCCCTTTGGGTACGTCCTTGCCCCCAGGTAGAAATAAAAAATGTACACTCTCATTGATATTTAGCATGTGTTTTCCATGTTGAAAATTTCCGCGCTTTTTACAATTGCTGCTTGTAAAATACACGTATGAATGAAAAAAAAAAAAAAAAATCTAGAGGTTAACGTGCAGAGAAAATTAAATAATGTTTTTTGCATCATACCATCGTTTTCTTTTCTTCTCCCTATTAGAACCCCTTAAATAATTTCCATGACACATATCTTTCACAATCAGTTATTGTGAAAAGTGCCCTTTTTTCCGCGATCTGGAAAAAAGGGCACTTTTCTTAAGTGTAACTTGCAAAATACTTGCTAAACATGAACTATAGCGAAATTTTTTTCGCTGAAAGATACTACGATACGCATCCCTTTCTAGAATTTTTCATAAACAATAAGTGATATTTATAAAAAAAAAAAATTCTATACATGTGAAGCGGTGTGATTTAAAAATAACATTCTTTCCCTGCCTGTTTCTCTTGCCCCCCCCCCCCAAGTATAGGTAACATTCACCATAATTTTTCATTAAAAGTAGGTGATAACTGTAGAAATTTTAATTAAAATTGGTAGCATTCTGGTATTTATAAATCATTTTTTTCTTCTGCTCCCTCCATATCCCCCAAAATATATATAACAGTCAACGTAAATTTTCCTGAAAATTAAATGCATTTATTAAAATAAAAAGCATTGGGGTATAAAACATTCATTTTCTATCCTTCTGTCTCCAGCCTCCCACCCACCCAGACATGTAACCTTCACTGTAATTTTTCATGAAAAGTAATTGATAGTTACACAAAATGTCAATAAAAATATCGATAATAAGTATTATTTTATTTTTCGTCTGCCCCATTCACTTGCCCCCCTTTTTTGAACTACATGTATCTTTCATTATAATTTTGATAAAAGAAGTAAGTAATAGTAATACAACATTTCATATAAATAGGTAGCATGGCGATATAAACTCAACTTCTTTTCTTATTCCGCTTCCCCCCCCCCCCCCCCAAGATATCTGTAACACTCACTGCAATTTTTTAACAGTAAGTATATATTCAATGTTTTATTTAAATCGATAATAAGGCAGTTTAAAAAACGTTTTTTTTTTTTTGTTTTCATCTGCAAACACTTTTGCCCCCCCCCCCCAGGTATATATAACCCTCATTTTGATCTTCATAAAAAAGTAAGTGATAATTATAGAATATATAATTAAAATCAGTAAAATGGTGATACAAGAAAAAAAAAATCATGTTGTTTTCCTCTGCCACCCACCTCCAATTATGTCTGACAGTGTAATTTTTTCACAAATTGTACGCGATTATATAAAGTTTCATTAAAATCGGTAAGAAGGTGGTATAAATGCAGCCGGTACTGCACCCTCCCGCCCCTCCCCCGCCGTCCCTCAGGTATATACTAAATGAATGTTGTATACAATCAATTGAAATTTCTAGAAATGTGATTTAGAAATCATTCTTCAAATGTATCATTCATATTTATTATTTTGCGATTTGCTTATTACAAAAGCGCCCTTTTATTTGGTATCCAAAAAAAAAAAAAAAAAAAAAAAAAAAAAAAATCAGCCCTGGAAAAATTACCACGGAATAAAGCACCCTTAGATGAACTATCCACAAAAGGAGACCAAATATTAATGAAGTAAAAATTCTATTATGGTATTGCGGGTCAATAAAAAATAAAAATTATGAAATGGAGGTATTTGTAAGTAACTCTTTTGAATCGAAAAATTTTAATGATATGATATATACTTCATTATTATATCTTTACTAAATAATTTGATATTTTGTTCTGGAAAGAAAATCATTGTTGAAATACTTTACTATGTACTTTACTGTGTATAATACTTTACTTTACTGATAACAGGTCTGTGACGTTTATGCTGAATAAGTGTTTTTTTTTTTTTTTTTTTTTTTTTTTTTTCATTTCTTCGTATACAATAATCATACAATCCCCCTTCACCATGTACCCACCTGCGAACAACAAATAGACAACTGAAGCTGTCACACATTTCAAAACTGACTAACATGCCAAATCCTCTTTTGAAAAATTATCTTTCACTGCATGACAGTTGCACATTCAGAAGCAAACATCAAAGTGCTATAACCTAGAATTTTTAGAAAAATAATTTTATAAATTTGAAAAGAATCTATATTTTACATTTGAACCCAACTTATATATAATTTTTAAAATTAAGTTTTCATTAAATAAATTTAAATACTCTAAGATACTATTGATATAATAATTACTGATAATATATATACTAATATGTATATATAATTATATATATTAATAGTATATATATATATATATATATATATATACTGTACTGATACTATTGATACTATTATTTGAATAATAATAATAATAGAACAATTAATGGTTATTATCAGCTATACATATATATATATATATATATCAATTATATAACAACTATCGTTATTGTTAGTTATATAAAAGTATTAATAACTATGTTTTTCACCTAATTTGATTGCCAGTGTAACTCTGTTAATTAATGGAGAAATTAGTTTCTTAAATTACTCATTTTCTAATTTTTCTAAACCCGTTTTCACATTTGAAAAATACGTAAACGTTACCGTTTTTATCGTTTTCCAAATATTGAATTTTTAAATTTTTAATATTTCACTTTGAAGCTAAAAAGTGATAAAATTCAACTTATTTATTTTTGCATATCACACATTTAAAGTAAAATATTAAAACTTTTTAAAAACAAGAAGAGTCATAAATAAGTAAATAATAGAATGATTAAAAAGAAAGAAAGAAAAAGAAAATCTGCGTGCACCACTCTCTTGGCCCCCTCAGCTGTATATAATGCTCAATGGGATTCATATTTGTATAGCATTGTTTGAAAAAAGTTTTCAATACATATACCTCTGACCCCGCCCCCCGTATATGGAACACTGTAAGTTTTTCATAAATAGTAAGTGATTATTATGCAAAGTTTCATTAAAATCAGTAAGATGGTGATATAAAAACAATTATTTTCTTTCAGTCGTCTCCTAACTCTCCCCCCCCCCCAACCAAACTTTCAACAGACATATACTAAGTGAATGTTGTACCAATTTAATTTAAATTTCTAATGTCTAATTTTCCTTCTAAAATTTTACTTAAAATCAGTACTTTCTATAAAATATATCTATAATATTTCTATAAAAGATAAAAAATTCAATACTTTTTATTCATAATACAGGTATTTGTATGTGATGGCCAAATATATCACGACAGTCAAACAAAGCTCAAAATACTTCCTAATTTTTATCAATAATGCGGCTATTTTTCATTGTAGTATATGTTACGCAAATCGCAGGTGCCATTTTTACCGTTGCCATTTTTACCGGTGCCATTTTTACCGCCTACCTGCAATTATAGTACAACCAAAAGAGAAAAGGCGTTGCATAGTGAACAAACTGAACTAAAGGGCAAGAAAATATTTTTAAGTGAACTTGATGAAGTAAGTGTTTAAAAAATGCAAATATGCACAAAATTCACGTTCAGGTGTTTCAATTTGAATTTTATGATTTTGGCTGAGATTTCCAGTTTTTCTACATGAAAGAATCATGGTAGAGTCGAAAGAAATGAAACATTACATAGCTAATAAAATAGGTTAAATTTTTTTTTTTAAGTTAAAAGTTATTTTAAATTTAATAAAGCATAAATATTGTACATAATCAGGTCTCGTTAGTTAATCTCATTAACTAACGAGACCTGATGGTGTGCTAGTAAATAAGCACGAAACATGTTGTCTAACTGTTTTTTAACCTTTTAAAATTCTTTTAAATATTTTTAACGTGCCTTTTACAGCGGATTTTACTCTCTTAAATAGTTATTTCGCACGTGGTTTTTAATTATTTAGTGAAACTTACAATGTCTGTGAAACAAGTCTTTTCTAGACAAAAAGTGGCATTTGCTCGCAAACTTCTACATTTGGCCTTTTTGAAAGACTGCCGTAACCTTAATCTCACTCCACATTTCATCCAAATCAAGTCAGCTAAACGTAATTTTCCTGCTTTTAAGCATATTATCAACACTGCTGAGAAAAAAATCCTACGACAATATATTCGGCGAACTAGATATGAACTGGCTAATACAGAACTTAACCTTTATTACTTACATTTGGAACTTAGCAATATCCTTATGCCTTTACAATTCTATTCTATTTTGCGTACAATTGAACTGAAACAAATAGAAGATCGATGCAAGACTAGACTAAGACATAAGAAGAAGCTCGATAACCTTCTGGCCGAGGCCGGTAAATTACCAAACGATAAAAATGAAACCAACAAATTCATCAACTTAACCAGTTACCAGCCTACACCTAAAGAAGTAGTCTTACTAAATCAAGGACCTAAGTTTTGCCCCGATATTGGATTGAACTTTGAGAACACCATTGCTGAGTTTGAAAACTGCCTTAATAAAATCCCCCCCTCACTTCAACCATCACTACGTGGCTTTATAATTTGGAAATGCATACAAATACAGCGGAAGGAAGAAATCAATAAACATTCTCTGATACAGCAAAAGAAGATACTCAAGAATTTGCATAATAATAAAGAATTTAGAATACTTTTAGCAGATAAAGCATCTAATTTTGTACTCATTACTAATGAAGATTTTCAAGCTAAACTTAATGATGTCCTAGTTGAACTCAACGCAATAACAGTGAACAAAGATCCAACTGATACAATAAAAAACTCTATGACTAAACTGGCAAATGACTTTCCCGAATACAAGAAAGATTTCTACCAATTCCCCCTTTATACATCCGTACCGCCTATGTTCGTTAAAATCAAAACACATAAAATTTCAATGCCTCTCCGACCAATCGTAAACAGAAGAATATCACCAGTCTACTTTCTCGAAAAATTTATTAATAGTTTACTTAAACCGCTTATAAACGACTCGCCATACGTAACAGTTTCAAGTTTGAATTTTTTAGAAGATATCCATAAAATTAAACTACAACCTACTGCTAAATTCTACAGCTTAGATGTAAAGTCTCTTTACCCATCAGTTCCACTTAATGCAGTTAAAGATATAATTATTGACAAGTGCAATAATCACAATAACTTAAGTAAGCATGCTAAATTCATAGAAGCCAGTTTAAACCTGATATTTAAAACCAATCACTTTAGAGTTAATAACACTATTTATCAACAAACCACAGGTACACCAATGGGATCATGTTTAGCACGTACGCTTGGTGAAATAACCATGCAACATATTGAGAATACAGTTTTAACAAATAGCATACTTAAACCCTCCTTCTATAAGAGATATGTAGACGACATCTACATAATTTGGGAATATACACATAATAGCCTTCTAACCCTAGTAAACAATATGAACAACATTTTTGATTCTGTAAATCTCACAATCGAGAAAGAAAAAGATAGAGCCATACCGTTCCTCGATGTATTGATACATAGAAATCATGATAATAGTACTATCTGGACTGAAGTTTATCACAAACCAACATCCCCCCTCACCATAGCACCTGTTAACTCTTACACATCTAAACAACTACTTTTCAACGCCATTACACCATTAATTAATAGAGCCTTCACACATTGCACCTATAAATCCTCCTCAGATAAAGAATTAAACTTAATTAAAAAGACTATGCTTAATCAAGGTTACAATATCACAATATTTAATAAGTTGAAACGCAGAATAATAAACCGGCTTAACAATACGAATCTAAAAACTGGAAACGAAACTAGTAGATTTATTGGCGCAATCTCATTTAATAAAGGTTTCCATCCCGTAATACGACAATTTAAAAATATTGGATATAATATTGCATTTAAAACCTCAACATTGAAAAATCTGATAATATCCGATCGTGACAAAAAAACAAAAGTTGGCGGCGTATATGCAATCCCCATCTTAATCAATAATATAACATCTTATTATATTGGCAAAACAAAGCGCAATTTGAGTAAAAGGATTAAAGAACATAAACATTCCATTAAATCATTGTACGGAAACACGGCATTAAAGCAACTTTTACTCGACAATAAAGAAGCCCAGCCAAAGTGGGAGGAAAGTAAAATTCTAGCAACCCCCCACACCGAATACACATTAGACATATACGAAAAGATCATGATTTGGAAATTTGGCGATAAATGCATCAACGAGAATCAGAGTAAAGACTTAGCAACCCTATGGCAGCCTTTCTTAGAACAACAAGATAAAGCTCGGTGGCTTTCATTAACTAACGAGACCTGATGATGTGCTAGTAAATAAGCACGAAACATGTTGTCTAACTGTTTTTTAACCTTTTAAAATTCTTTTAAATATTTTTAACGTGCCTTTTACAGCGGATTTTACTCTCTTAAATCCTTACTTAAGTTAAACAAATATCACTTGAATCAAGAAGAATTTTTCACACTTTACCCATTAACAAAATTCGCAATCACCATCTTAATACTTTCACTTATTCCTTTATCTTTTTTATATTGAGTGGGTACAATTCATTAAACAAGCAGTGACAGCTGCCTCAAAATGTATATAACTGATTATATGTTATAAAATTAAAAGGTTATGATGTTTTTAAAACTTCTTGGAGGCCTCAGGGCTCTTTAAACACTACAATGTAAATTATTCTATTATTTTTAAAATATGCGAGCTAATATGAAATGATATAAACTGGTATGAGAGCTAAATAAGCTAGAAAATTTTTTCTTTTCTGAATATCAACCGCAAGGCGGGCAAAAGCAAACATATATATAGAAAGACAGATAGATAGATTATTCAATTAAGTAAATATTTACAATTCATAAACCAGTCATAAGGCTGTGCTTGTATAAATAATGAAAATATAATAAATAATTAAAATACATAACAAAATGCGTAAATAATTAAGAAAATTAAAGTATAATTTTTGTGTTTATTAATGTTGCTTAGCAGAGATGAAGCTAAAGTCAAGATATGAGAAATGTTAGCTCGTTTAATGAAATATTTTGTTATTAATTTACAAATTGTATTTTTAAATTTACATGAGAAATATTTAAAAATCTCATTTTTTAAAGCTAGATAAACAATTTCATCCCATTAAAGCCAATAACTTTGATATAAAAAAAAAAAAAAATTAAATCAGCGATTTTTTTTTTTTTTTTTTAATCAATTGATTTCAGCGATTAAAATCAACTGATTTAAATCAGTACAACCCTGGTCACACTGTTGCTAAAAAAAGCAAATAAGTCACTTATTTGCATTTTTTCGCAACAGTGTTCAAATGTTGAAATTCAATTTTATTGTAAGATTTACTTAAAATAATTATACATTTATTTTACCATTCACTTAAAGCATAAATAATTTATTATAACTTCATTTGTAACTGAAAAAAAAAGTAAACAAATATTGTCCAATAATCTGATATATTCTAAAGTTTACAAAGCATTTGGTCTTTGGTCCCAAGTTATGCAGATTCGAAGTGGCTAATCGGACCGTCGGTGCGATTAGTGTACAGGCTGTTCGGGCCATCTTTCCCAAGGAGAATAAATTAGCACTGATAAAAGAGTAAAATTTAGAAATAATATAATGTGCCTCGACCCCGTGCATGAAAAACTATCTCTTTTACTTTTTTT
Organism: Salticus scenicus; assembly: GCA_963930645.1. NCBI lineage: Eukaryota > Metazoa > Arthropoda > Arachnida > Araneae > Salticidae > Salticus > Salticus scenicus. Next base: position 59,345,440 of record OZ005662.1, on the reverse strand, counting down.
TTTTTTTTTTTTTTTTTGAGTGTGGGAGTAGGATAGAGATTAATTATTTTCACAGAGATTTTGTACTCTAAATGAGGCTAAAATTCTTCATAAAAGGGCAATAACTCAAAATTAATTTTTATAAAGCAAAAATGAAAATAATAAAGACTTCAAAAATTGAATAATAACAAAAAAAAAAAAAAAAATGCAACATGAAAACAGATCTTAGTAAATGAGTATTTTCAATCTTTGAAAAAATCTTCGCAATGTTTGTTTATGAATATGCATAAATAAATCTGCATATTGAACTAACTACATAGATTTTTTTTTTTTCCTTCTTTGCTTTCTTTCTAAAAAAAAAAATGCAACATGAAAACAGATCTTAGTAAATGAGTATTTTCAATCTTTGAAAAAATCTTCGCAATGTTTGTTTATGAATATGCATAAATAAATCTGCATATTGAACTAACTACATAGATTTTTTTTTTCCTTCTTTGCTTTCTTTCTTAAAAAAAAAAAAAAAAAAAAAAAATGCAACATGAAAACAGATCTTAGTAAATGAGTATTTTCAATCTTTGAAAAAATCTTCGCAATGTTTGTTTATGAATATGCATAAATAAATCTGCATATTGAACTAACTACATAGATTTTTTTTTTTCCTTCTTTCCTTTCTTTAAAAAAAAAAAAAAAAAAAAAAATGCAACATGAAAACAGATCTTAGTAAATGAGTATTTTCAATCTTTGAAAAAATCTTCGCAATGTTTGTTTATGAATATGCATAAATAAATCTGCATATTGAACTAACTACATAGATTTTTTTTTTTCCTTCTTTGCTTTCTTTCTTAAAAAAAAAAAAAAAAAAAAAAAAAAATGCAACATGAAAACAGATCTTAGTAAATGAGTATTTTCAATCTTTGAAAAAATCTTCGCAATGTTTGTTTATGAATATGCATAAATAAATCTGCATATTGAACTAACTACATAGATTTTTTTTTTTTCCTTCTTTGCTTTCTTTCTTAAAAAAAAAAAAAAAAAAAAATGCAACATGAAAACAGATCTTAGTAAATGAGTATTTTCAATCTTTGAAAAAATCTTCGCAATGTTTGTTTATGAATATGCATAAATAAATCTGCATATTGAACTAACTACATAGATTTTTTTTTTTCCTTCTTTGCTTTCTTTCTTAAAAAAAAAAAAAAAAAAAAAAAAAAAAATGCAACATGAAAACAGATCTTAGTAAATGAGTATTTTCAATCTTTGAAAAAATCTTCGCAATGTTTGTTTATGAATATGCATAAATAAATCTGCATATTGAACTAACTACATAGATTTTTTTTTTTTTCCTTCTTTGCTTTCTTTCTTAAAAAAAAAAAAAAAAAAAAAATGCAACATGAAAACAGATCTTAGTAAATGAGTATTTTCAATCTTTGAAAAAATCTTCGCAATGTTTGTTTATGAATATGCATAAATAAATCTGCATATTGAACTAACTACATAGATTTTTTTTTTTTCCTTCTTTGCTTTCTTTCTTAAAAAAAAAAAAAAAAAAAATGCAACATGAAAACAGATCTTAGTAAATGAGTATTTTCAATCTTTGAAAAAATCTTCGCAATGTTTGTTTATGAATATGCATAAATAAATCTGCATATTGAACTAACTACATAGATTTTTTTTTTTTTTCCTTCTTTGCTTTCTTTCTTAAAAAAAAAAAAAAAAAAAAAAAAAAAAAAAAAAAAAATGCAACATGAAAACAGATCTTAGTAAATGAGTATTTTCAATCTTTGAAAAAATCTTCGCAATGTTTGTTTATGAATATGCATAAATAAATCTGCATATTGAACTAACTACATAGATTTTTTTTTTTCCTTCTTTGCTTTCTTTCTTAAAAAAAAAAAAAAAAAAAAAAAAAAAAACAACAAAAAATGCAACATGAAAACAGATCTTAGTAAATGAGTATTTTCAATCTTTGAAAAAATCTTCGCAATGTTTGTTTATGAATATGCATAAATAAATCTGCATATTGAACTAACTACATAGATTTTTTTTTTTTCCTTCTTTGCTTTCTTTCTTAAAAAAAAAAAAAAAAAAATGCAACATGAAAACATACTCACTAACTAACTACATAGATTTTTTTTTTTTTCCTTCTTTGCTTTCTTTCTTAAAAAAAAAAAAAAAAAATGCAACATGAAAACCATATTGAACTAACTACATAGATTTTTTTTTTTTCCTTCTTTGCTTTCTTTCTTAAAAAAAAAAAAAAAAAATGCAACATGAAAACAGATCTTAGTAAATGAGTATTTTCAATCTTTGAAAAAATCTTCGCAATGTTTGTTTATGAATATGCATAAATAAATCTGCATATTGAACTAACTACATAGATTTTTTTTTTTTCCTTCTTTGCTTTCTTTCTTAAAAAAAAAAAAAAAAAATGCAACATGAAAACAGATCTTAGTAAATGAGTATTTTCAATCTTTGAAAAAATCTTCGCAATGTTTGTTTATGAATATGCATAAATAAATCTGCATATTGAACTAACTACATAGATTTTTTTTTTTTTCCTTCTTTGCTTTCTTTCTTAAAAAAAAAAAAAAAAAAAAAAATGCAACATGAAAACAGATCTTAGTAAATGAGTATTTTCAATCTTTGAAAAAATCTTCGCAATGTTTGTTTATGAATATGCATAAATAAATCTGCATATTGAACTAACTACATAGATTTTTTTTTTTTTCCTTCTTTGCTTTCTTTCTTTAAAAAAAAAAAAAAAATGCAACATGAAAACAGATCTTAGTAAATGAGTATTTTCAATCTTTGAAAAAATCTTCGCAATGTTTGTTTATGAATATGCATAAATAAATCTGCATATTGAACTAACTACATAGATTTTTTTTTTTTTTCCTTCTTTGCTTTCTTTCTTAAAAAAAAAAAAAAAAAAAAAAAAAAAAAAAAAAAAAATGCAACATGAAAACAGATCTTAGTAAATGAGTATTTTCAATCTTTGAAAAAATCTTCGCAATGTTTGTTTATGAATATGCATAAATAAATCTGCATATTGAACTAACTACATAGATTTTTTTTTTTTTCCTTCTTTGCTTTCTTTCTTAAAAAAAAAAAAAAAAAAAAAAAAAAAATGCAACATGAAAACAGATCTTAGTAAATGAGTATTTTCAATCTTTGAAAAAATCTTCGCAATGTTTGTTTATGAATATGCATAAATAAATCTGCATATTGAACTAACTACATAGATTTTTTTTTTTTTTCCTTCTTTGCTTTCTTTCTTAAAAAAAAAAAAAAAAAAAAAAAAAAAAAAAAACAATTAAACCGTTCCAATATAATTCGAGAAAATCGAGATTGGCAGTGTTTATATAAGCTTAAAAAAAAAAAAAAAAAAAAAAAAAAAAAATGCTGATTTTTCAAATTAAAAATAATTAATTAGATGAAAATCAAATGAAAAAAAAAAAAAAAATCCTAAATTCATATTACTAGATGATCAGCGCATGAGCAATAAGACGGTCCAAAGTCGGAATAGCCTTCATGCTAATCGCACCGACGGTCCGAATAGCAACGACCATGCAGATTAGGGGAAGTTGATTCAGAGATGAGATTATTTACACATTTATATAAATATCAGAGATTTCATTTTTATGTTTTTATGTGATAATATAATAATTATTTTGACATTCATGTAAACTGTTTGAAATTTCGTATTTTCTTTTTTCTTTTAAATGTACTTTCTACTTTCATATATTGTCCTTATTTATGTATGGAAAATATGCCATCATGTAGAAAACAAATTACTTTTGGGTTTTAAGCTTATATTCAGACTTTATTCATTTTCCATTCTTAGCTCTTTTCACTGTTTTGCTAAATATATTTGATTATCAATAAATATTTCTTAATTTTATATGATTATTGTTAATTTATTTTTGCTAGTAGCTTCTTTCTTTCTTTCTTTTTTTTTTTTTTTTTTATTATTGCTCCTCGAAGTGGCCAAAATGCTCCTCGAAATTTATCTCAATACTCCTCAAACTGTTCTTGAAAAGTTGGCAACCCTGTAAGTGTTGCACAGAGGGGTGTGTGTGTGTGGGAAGGGGGGGGGCGTAAGAGGGCAGAGAGAAAGAAGATGATTGTTTTTATAATTGCCCTCATGTTACCGGTTTTAACGAATAATAATTAAAGAAAAAAAAAAAAAAAAAAAAAACTCACTGTTTAGGAAAAGTACAGCGAAGGTTACATGTATGGGAGGGGGGTGGGAGTTTATTAAAAATTGATTTTTTCTTTTTTTTTTTTTTTTTTATCACTCTAAAACTGATTCAGCGGTAATTCTACAATATTTCACTAGTATTTTTAATAATCACACTTTAAACTTAAATAAGCCAAAAATTATTGTATCTGTATTCAATAAACACACATTTAAGACGGTAATTAGTATAAAAATCAGGAATCATTCTGTAACAATTTAACAGGGACAGTTTTGAGAGAGAAAATATTTCATTTTAAAGGAGTCTCTTTTGGGAGGTAAAAATAGTCTAATATATGTTACCGTTAAAGCTCGAAATCTGTTAATTTACAGATTACCTAGCTAATCTGCAGATTAACTAAAATGACCCGTTAAATTGCGGAATCAAGAGTTTACTGCATTTTAACTAGGTAATCTGCACATTAGAGGTTTCAGTATCGTTACAGTTCGAGTGTTTGTTTCGAGCCTTAGTTTTTTTTTTTTTTTTTTTTTTTTTTTTTTTACATTTACTATGACGTCAAACAGCCATGTGATACAGATACGCGAATGACCTTCAACATAAACTAAAACTTTTACCCCTTCCCTTCCGCACTTCCGCTACGCTATGATGATATTGATAAACCGATAAACGGAAAACGGAAAATGTGGAGGATGGATGCCATGATTAAGTTTATTATTGTGACTAACACAAAATTTAAAGTAACAAGTAAGTTATAATTGTTTTAATTTTGATTTTATTTCTATCTTTTTTAATTTTGTCAATATAAGTTTGATAAGGGTCTGCATTTTATTAATGAAATCTAATCTTAATTCAAAGCTATCTCTCATGAAACTCGATTTTGAATTATGAATATTAGATTTACATTACAGTAATTATTTCCTTCCGAACTAAAACTATTAAACCATAACATTTTAAAACTAATTTATTTTAAAATTGATTTAAATTACTATTACTTACTGGAAAAAAAAAAAAAAAAGTATATTAATTATTAACTTTGAAAAATATGGCATTTAATAAATACTTAATATGAAATTTTGTACATTTTTTAGCATTTCATTACATATTTTTTTTTTCTCTTTCAGTTTCAAGTTTCCTGTATATTTTTTATATATCACAATTATTTGTTTTTTATTATTCGCCTTTTCAGATAAATTCGTTGTAGTTTATCACATAAAAAGTGTTAAGAAAGTTTTTTTTTTTTTTTTTTCTTTTGTAAAAATAATATATTTGCTAAACTTCTACAGATATATGTATGCTGTAAAATATAGTTTAATAAAGCATTAAAAACTGTCATTTTAATTTTTATACATTCTAAAAAATGTTAAAGCAGTTTTAATTATTTGAAGTACTTCTTAAATAATGCTTCTGATTTAATATTTCTTTAGCAAATTAAAAATATGTTTTTTTTTTTTTTTTTTTTTTTTTTAATAGTAATAAAAATATAGGTTGTACATAAAGCTTTTTTTTTTTTTTTTTTTTTAATTGTTAAATATTTTTATTTTGAAAAGAAATCGTTACTGTATTACAATTCTAACATTCATTTATAAAATAGAATTTATTGAAAGCTATTAAAGATATCATATTTCATATTAAAAATGCATAACATCATCAAACTTATATTGACAGAATAAAAAAGATGAAATAAAACAAATTTAACTTTAAAATATATAAAAATTAAAGAATCCCGGAAAAATTCGCACCGGAAAAAATCGCATTGGAAAAAATCGCACCCGGAAAAAATCGCACCCGGAAAAAATCGCATGCGGAAAAAATCGCACAGAAAAACATTCATGTTTGCGTACACACATGCCTCTCTCCCCAGAAAGCAAAACTCATCTTAAGATTCATATGGGCCTTAGGCAATAAATTTTAAATTCTATTTAATCTTATGAACGAGGTTTCAGAAAAGAAAAGGGCGATGGTATTATTAAATTGCATTCTCTGCCCCTCTAGATCCGGAAGAGTGGATATATATGATAATTTAACAACTTTCTAGAAATAAAATTTAAGAAAATAGTAAATGTTTGAATACCAATTAGAGATATGGGGATTCCAAAAAAAAAAAGGGACACCGGAAGAAGGGCATTCTTCCAATTCGCGAATCGCAAAATAAAAAATATCAAATAAGGAATTTAAAGAATAACTTTCAATTGATTTGGTGCAACATTCATTGAAAAAGGGGGGGGGGGGGACTAAGTGCAGGTTGAAAGAAACAATTGTTTTTTATATCATCTTCTTACCAATTTTAATGAAACATTTTATAATCACATACAATTTGTGAAATAATTACAGTAAGTGTCAGACATACTCGGGGGTGGGGGATTAAAGAGAGGGGAGCAGAGGAAAATAAGATGATGTTTAATATCACTATTTTACCGAATTTAATGATATATTCTATAACAATCACTTACTTTTTATGAAGATCACAACGAGTGTACTATACACCTGGGGGGGGGCAAGGGGGGGAATAGATGGAAATAAAATATATTCTTCTTTAAACTACCCCATTATCGATTTAAGAAAATAAAACTTTGTATAATCATGTACAATTTGTAATATATATATATATATATATATTATTTTTTGAAGTGAAAACTTCTTTAGGCGCATTGAGCACTTTTGGGTGAACAAAAATCATGAAACTCTCGTCATCGTCAGCGAAGGCTTTCCATGAGAATCGAAAGTGGAATTCGAGATTTCAGCTGATTTACACGTATTGAGGTGTCCTGAATGGGTTTTCTTTTGTATCTCAGCTACTAATTAAAATATTTTCATAAGTAATACATCATTAGAAAGCTTTGTTGATTTGGAATCGAACAGTAGATTAGAGAAATTTCTACCGCCAGATGGCATTGTAATATTTAAAAATTTCAATATTTGAAATTCTAATTATGATTAAATTATTTTTAATGCATCATTCGAAAGGTATTTTTAAGTTATTTTATATTATCGAAAGTGGAATTCGAAATTTTACCTGATTTACACGTTTTGGGGTGTCCTGAATCGGTTCTCTTTTGTATCTTAGCTACTAATTAAAATAATTTCATAAGTAATCAATATTTTTACCTAATATAAGGCTTAGTTCATTTAATTTGGGAGGCTACAAATATTGTGCCGAATCATATAATATAGATCATAAACACTTCTTTACAAACCACAAATAATTCGAAAATAATAATCTAATAGCTCGACGATAAAATTCACAAGTTACTTCGTTTTCACTTCTATCGTCAATCCCCAAACACTGCTTTGATTTTTTTTTTTTTTTTTGGGGGGGGGGAGGGGTAGAGAAAGGGGGGCACAGAAAAATAAAATGATTTTTCATATCACCATTTTACCGATTTTAATGATAGATTCTATAACTATCACATGCGTTTTATGAAGATCACAAATGAGTGTATTACATACCAGGGGGATCAAGGGGGCATAGATGTAAGTAAAATATATTATTCTTTAAACTACCCTATTATCAATTTTAAAAACACTTAGTGTGTATACATCTTACTGTTTAAGAAAAATTACAGTGAGTGTTCCACATATCTGGGGAGCAGAGTGAAGAAAATGGTTGTTTTTATATATAAGTAATATATAAGTATATAATGTTTTTATATGTAAGTAAAATATATTATTCTTTAAACTACCCTATTATCAATTTAAAAAAAAACTTAGTGTGTATAAATCTTACTGTTTAAGAAAATTTACAGCGAGTGTTACACATATCGAGTGTTACACATATCTCTATCTCTTTATATGTGTATATATATCTTACATAGCTGTTTAGAAATACGTTCTGTGGTATAGTTTTATTCTCTGTGCGATTTTTTCCAGTGCGATTTTTTCCGGTGCGATTTTTTCCCAGTGCGATTATTTCCGAGTGCGATATTTTCCTGTGCGATTTTTTCCGGTGCGATTTTTTCCAAGTGCGATTTTTTCCGGTGCGATTTTTTCCGCCTCCCAAATTAAAACACATACAGATTAAAATAAGTAAAGTAATAAATAAAAAAGAAAAGAAAACTATTTTTTTTCCGAATGAAAAAAACAAATACAACACTGCGTGCTGTAAAATTACAACGCCAGATATCTTATTTTCACTTTAACTAGTGCCTAGTAGGTAATGTGCAGATTACCTAGCTAATCTGCAGATTAACTGATTTCTGCACTTTAGCGGTAACATATATATATATATATATATATATATATATATATATATATATATATATATATATATATTAAATATCTTTTTGTAGGGTATGTAGTATGTACAAAGTATGCACCCCTTTCAGCATATACTATTTTGCACAAAAATAATGATTCTCGCCTTCCTCCCCTCCCCCCCCTCCCAACCTCTTCCCTTGCAGCAATGCAATGGGTGAATGGAAATCTTTGGGCATGTGTCAAACATGATTCCTTTATCCCCTTTAGAAAATACTGTCCTTTACTGCTTGACAATTATACACAAAAGGAAACGATGGAACAGGTGATACAGAATTTTCTGAAATCTCAAAAGTACTTTTCAAAATTCGAAATGAATTTATTCTTTATATAAGTGCATTGAAACTCACTTTAAATCCTCTTTCTTAAATAAGTATGCATTAAATACAGTTTAAAATTTTGTAAATTAGTAAAAATAAAATTATAATAATTATTAGTAGCTTTTCTAAGTTATACGATTTAAATTGATTTTCTTAGAAAAACGATATGAAGAAAATACTCTCAGTAATTAAAATGAACTGGTGTGCCACTCACACGACTTTCTCTTACACTGAAATTTAATGCTATAAATACAGGTTGGAGATTAAAAGGTAAGATAACGATGTTATGTAAACCTATGTTAAACAATTCAAATTAGGCTTCGGGTGAGTTTTATATGATAATTAGTTCTCTGTGAAGGGGGCTGCTGCCCCCCTCAACCCCCCGTTTCATTAATGCACGTACATTTATATAGAATTTAATTCGATTATTAAAAAATAATTCTGTTTTTAAAAAATAATTTACTAAAATTATTATTTAAAAAAATTATCTTTTATGATAATGCAGACGATTCCCATATTAGAGAAGCAGTATAACACCAAATATCAAAAAAAAAAAAAAAAAAAAAAAAAAAAAGTCAATTTTATTCTCAATATATATAAATATATATATATATATATAAAAGGTATTGACGAGCTGTTTTGAAAGATACCCATCATGATAATTTACTCCACTCGAAGAGGGACTGGGGGGGGGGAGGCGAGACTCCTACATACACAAAAAAAATTTTCCCAGTTGACTGACTATCTCTATTACAAAAAATATGTATTTGTTTCTTTTGGTTTAGTGCAGTCTATAGACATTAAACTCTACTTACCTGCATTTTTCCCCATAAACATAATGTATTAGAATTCTCTTGATTGTCCCTGTGCACGAACCATTTGCTTGATCTTAACGAAAAGCTTACTGTAGCATCCCTATATGATACACATTTAGAATACCAAGTTTGGAATGTCTGCTACTATTTGTTCCTGAGATATGCTCATAACAGACAGACACACACACACAGACATGCACACAGACCATTTGCGAAAAACATGATTTTCGTGTTCAGGGACCTCAGAACATGTAAATATAAAAAAAACTCGCGTTCGAAAATTTGACCCAAAAACAATACTTTCTCTACCTTCTTATGGGTAAGAGAAAGTAAAAATATATTGCTAATTCAACTTTTCAGTTGCACACATGTGTGTATAATAAAACGAATTTTCTTGTTTTTCTAATTTAAATGAATGAAAGAATTATTATTATTATTTATTCATTCATTAATTTTTTTTAATTAAATGACAACTTAATGATAACAATAGTGACAGTTAAATGATAACTTCTGATTGAACTCCATTAATCCCTTACCCGCTCCCAATGCGACCGTTCTCTCTCAACTCTAAAATGAGTAAATCTTTCGAAAATGGTAGTCGGTAAAAATGGCAACGGAAAAAATGGCACCTTCGATTTCCGTAACATATACTACAATGAAAAATAACCGCATTATTGCTAAAAATTAGGAATTTTTTTGAGCTTATTTTGACTGTCGTGATATATTTGGCTATCACATACAAATATCTGTATTATGAATATAAAGTATTGAATTTTTTATTTGTTATAGAAACATTATAGAAATTTTGTAGAAAGTACTGATTTTAAGTAAAATTTTATAAGAAAAATTAGACATTAGATTAGTACACACATTCACTTAGTATATGTCTGTTGAAAGTTTGGTTGGTTGGGGGTGGGGGGGTGGAGAGAGTTAGGAGACGACTGAAAGGAAATAATTGTTTTTATATCACCATCTTACTGATTTTAATGGAACTTTGTATAATAATCACTTACTATTTATGAAAAAGCTACAGTGTTCCATATACGGGTGGCGGTATCAGAGGTATATGTATTGAAAACTTATTCAAACAATGCTGTACAAATATGAATCCCATTGAGCATTATATACAGCTGAGGGGGCCAAGAGGGTAGTGCACGTAGATTTTATTTTCCTTTCTTTCTTTTTAATCATTCTATTATTTATTTATTTATGACTGTTCTTGTTTTTAAAAAGTTTTAATATTATACTTTAAATGTGTGATACGCAAAAATTAAATAAGTTGAATTTATCACTTTTTAGCTTCAAAGTGAAACATTCAAAATTTAAAAATTCTATATTTGGAAAACGATAAAAACGGTAACGTTTACGTATTTTTCAAATGTGAAAACGGATTTAGAAAAATGAGTAATTTAAGAAACTAATTTCTCCATTAATTAACAGAGTTACACTGGCAATCAAATTAGGTGAAAAACATAGTTATTATTAATTATTAATACTTTCATATAACTAACAATAACGGTAGTTGAAATATAATTGATTTATATATATATATATATATATATATATATATATATATATATAGCTGATAATAACCATTAATAGTTATCGCTATTATTATTATTATTATTCAAATAATAGTATCAATAGTATCAGTACAGTAAATATATATATATATATATGTATATTATTATATATAATAGTATAAATATATAATAGTATATATATTATCAGTAATTATTATATCAATAGTATCTTAGAGTATTTAAATTTATTTAATGAAAACTTAATTTTAAAAATTATATATAAAATGGGTTCAAATGTAAAATATAGATTCTTTTCAAATTTATAAAATTATTTTTCTAAAAATTCTAGGTTATAGCACTTTGATGTTTGCTTCTGAATGTGCAACTGTCATGCAGTAAAAGATAATTTTTCAAAAGAGGATTTGGCATGTTAGTCAGTTTTTAAATGTGTGACAGCTTCAGTTGTCCATTTGTTGTTCGCAGGTGGGTACACGGTGAAGGAGGATTATAAGATTATTGTATACCAAGAAATGAAAAAAAAAAAAAAAAAAAAACACTTATTCAGCATGAACGTCACAGACCTGTTATTAGTAAAGTAAAGTATTATACACAGTAAAGTACATAGTAAAGTATTTCAACAATGATTTTCTTTCCAGAACAGAATGTCAAATTATGTAGTAAAGATACAATAATGAAGTATCAATCATATCATTAAAATTTTTCGATTCAAAAGAGTTACTTACAAATACCTCCATTTCATAATTTTTATTTTTGATTGACCCGCAATACCATAATAAAATTTTTACTTCATTAATATTTGGTCTCCTTTTGTGGATAGTTCATGTAAGGGTGCTTTATTCCGTGGTGATTTTTCCAAGGCTGATTTTTTTTTTTTTTTTTTTTTTTTCCCAGATACCAAATAAAAGGTCACTTTTGTAATAAGCGGATCGCAAAATAATAAATATGAGGAATACATTTGAAGAATAATTTCTAAAACACATTTCTAGAAATTTCAATTGATTATGTACAACATTAATTTAGTATATACCTGAGGGACGGAAGGGGGGGGGGGGGGGTAGTACCGGTTGTCTTTATACCACCTTCTTACCGATTTTAATGAAACTATATAATTGCGTACAATTTGTGAAAAAATTACAGTGTCAGACATAATTGGAGGTGGGTGGCAGAGGAAAACAACATGATTTTTTTTTTCTTGTATCACCATTTTACTGATTTTAATGATATATTCTATAATTATCACTTACTTTTTTATTAAGATCAAAATGAGGGTTACATATACCTAAGGGGTGGGGCAAAAGTGGTTGCAGATGTAAAAAAAAAAAAAAAAAATAAATAAATAAAAAAAAAAAAATGTTTTTTAAACTGCCCTAGTATCGATTTAAATAAAACATTGAATATATACTTACCTGTTAAAAAATTGCAGGGAGCGTTAAAGTGGGTCTATTCTGGCCTGTGCGTTAAAAAGACAAACCGATCGTTATTTTTTCGATCGAAATCTCTTTCATAACGATATTCCGTGGTAGAGCAATTCTGCCCTACGAACGTTATAATCAAACGAGGTGGGGGAAAACTGCGTTCGAGGTTAACTCTTTCATCCAATCAGGACGAAGCATGTGGTTTGTTTTATTGTGATTACAAGTGAGTAAGAGCAGAAGCAGAAAGCAGATGACGATCGCCATGTTTTGTTAAATATAGGTTGTTTGTTTGTTAATTTGTTGTGAAAATGAAAAAATAAAAAGCAAAGACACATTGTAGATTCTTTTATGTGTTGTAGCAGAGCAGTTTTCCAGTTCAATTTAATTGTATCGTCTCGATGAGAAGGAAATTTAAAATAGCCAAGTAAATTTTTATATTAGACTGGCTGTTAAAATGAAATCGGCCACACGATATAATTATTTACTCGGCAAAATAAAGAGAAAGTATTTTCTTTTCACTTTCTAAAGATTCAAAATAATTTATTTATTCTATTTACATGGTATGTACTCATGTTTTAATTATTTTTTCCAAAAATTAATTTTGAAATATCGTACGTACAATGCACCTTGTTTGAACTGTATTTTTTGTTTAAGTGCAATTGAAATATTTGATATTTAGATATATTTCAGTAAAATTAATTAAACTGTAACGCTAATTTAGTGAGTAAAACATAAAAATACTTTTCTTTATTTATAAATTTACTTTTACTTAAATAATTGAAGTTCAAATTTATATAGCCATTGCCTATTGAAATGATATAAATATTTAAATATTGATTTGAACTAATGTGATAAAATTTGTTCGATTTTATTAAATTAAACGGGAATTTATTTTAATGATATTAGATCTTTTCTTTTTAAAAAAGAAAAGAAAGTATATAAATGTTTGATTTACGCTGTATATACTAATTTCCAGAAAATGATTTGTATACTTATATGAAAAGTACGTTTCTTAATTTTTTACATAAATATATGAATAATATATTGCTTTCTAAAATATATTAAGCTTTAAAGTTGTTTAGATTTACTAAGCCCAAAATATTAAATAGAAGTATGCAATTGTTTAGAATTATTCAAAATAATTATATATATTTAAAAAAAAAAAAAAAAAAAAAAAAAAAAAAATTCACAACTACAGCTGAAATTTTTATCATTTTAAAAGAAGACAGTTTTTATATTGTTCATTTTTTTCTAATTTAGTAAATAAAACATAAAAACATTTTTCTCTATTTATAAACACATTTTTATTTAAATATTTGAAGTTAAAACTTATAAAGTCATTATCTATTGAGATGATAAAAAATATTTAATGAGTGTTTTATATTAATATCATAAAATTTGTTTGATTTTATTAAATTAAATGTGAATTGTTTTTAAATAATGTTTTAACTTTTTAACCCCCCCCCTCAAAAAAATAAATAAATAAATAAATAAATAAAAAATAAATAAATAAAAAGTATATAGAAGATTGATTTATTCTGTATATTAATTTCTAGAAAATTATTTGTAAATTTATATGAAAAGTACATTACTCAATTTTTTACATAAATGTATATGATGAATAATGCATTGCTTTTTAAAAAATATTAAGCTTTAAAATTGTTTAGAAGATTTACTATGCCCAAAATATTAAATTAAATCATAAATTTAAGTAATAAACATTAAATCAAAAAATTAAATTATGTATGCAATCGTTTAGAGTCATTCAAAACAATTACTTAAATATATATAATAATAATAATAATAATAAATAATAATAATAACTAGGTTCTCAAATACAGTTGAAAATTTCATAATTTTAAAATAATAAAGTTTGTATTTTATTCCGTTTTCACTTTATTTAAATTTGGATATGTGTGGGAAAAAGTGATTAATTTTTGTTTACATTCTATGTATTTTAAGCTTTGCTAACATTTCTTTAACCAAGTTTCCTTATTGCATAAATCATACCTATTTCTTAAAAAAAAAAAAAAAAAAAAAAAAAAAAGATTAAACACCTTTATAATACCAAAAAGGCGCGCCATATTGTAACGAATACAAGAGCCCCTCAACGACAGCCTTAGAGCTCTCGAAAAATAACGAGGATAAATATCGCTAAAATTTCGATCGCAACAGCCCAGAATACCAAATTATCGTTATATTCCGAAGATCGTTGAATTCCGAAGGAATATAACGAAGCGAACAGGCCAGAATAGACCCACAGGTATATTGGGGGGGGGGGGGGGGGGTAGCAGAATAAGAAAAGTAGTTATTTTTATATCGCCATGCTACCTATTTATATGAAATATTGTATGACTATTACTTACTTCTTTTATTAAAATTATAATGAAAGATACATGTTGTTCAAAAAAGGGGGGCAAGTGAGTGGAGCAGATGAAAAAAAAATAATATTCTTAAATAATACTTATTATCGATTTTTTTATTGACATTTTGTGTAACTATCAATTACTTTTAATGAAAAACTACAGTGAAGGTTACATGTCTGGGTGGTGATGGGGGGGGGGGGGGGCTGGAGACAGAAGGATAGAAAATGAATGTTTTATACCCCAATGCTTTTTATTTTAATAAAATGCATCATACATATCATTTAATTTTCAGGAAAATTTACGTTGAGTGTTATATATATTTTGGGGTTATGGAGGGAAAAAAAAATGATTCATAAATACCACAGTGCTACCAATTTTAATTAAAATTTTTACAGTTATCACCTACTTTTAATGAAAAATTTTTGTGAATGTTACCTATACTGGGGGGGGGGGGGCAAGAGGAACAGGGAGGGAAGAATGTTATTTTTAAATCACATCGCTTCACATGAACAGAATTTTTTTTATAAATATCATTTATTCTTTATGAAAAATTCTAGAAAGCGATGCGTATCGTAGTATCTTTCAGTTCCTAAGTTAGTATGCAAATATTCAATGTATTATTATTATCGGACATTAGTTAAAAAGTTAATATCAAAAATTGTAAAAAGATTATTCTGAAACTAAATTTTTTTGTTTAATCTGTCCCATCCTCCCTCGTCCCCCCCACTACGTAAAACAAAACAAAAAAAAAAATTCGCTATCGTTCATGTTTAGCAAGTATTTTGCAAGTTACACTTAAAAAAAGTGCCCTTTTTCCCAGATCGCGGGAAAAGGGCACTTTTCACAATAACTGCTTGTGAAAGATATGTGTCATGGAAATTATTTAAGGGGTTCTAAGAGGGAGAGGAAAAGAAAATGATGGTATGATGTAAAAAACATTATTTTATTTTTCTCTGCACGTTAACCTCTAGATTTTTTTTTTTTTTTTTTTTTACATTCATACGTGTATTTTACAAGCAGCAATTGTAAAAAGCGCGGAAATTTTCAACTTGTAAAACACATGCTAAATATCAATGAGAATGTAGATTTTTTATTTCTACGGGGAAGGGGTTGGGGGGGGGGCAAAAAGGACAGATTAAAAGATTATTATTATTATTATTATTATTATTTTTTTTTTTTTTTACAGATTTAAATCATGCATTGAATTTTTGCGTACAAACTTATGAACAGACAGAAACTGATATGCAACCCTCACTGTAATGTTTTATAAACAAGTAAAATTTCATTAGATCGGCAACAAGGTGGTGTAAAAATATATTCTTTCCATGTGCCCTCTAGTTCTCAGTCGATAATATAACCCTCTCTGCAATTTGATAAACAATAAGAGATATTTATACAAAATTTCCTATAAATGTAAAGCAAAGTGATTTAAAAAGAACTCCCCCCCCTCAGTATTCCACCTCCCCGCCCTCCTAAGTATATATAACACTTCTGAAAATTTTCATTAAAAGTGGGTAATAAATGTTATAATTAATTTAATTCTTATAATTAAATTTTATTATTAAATTTAATTGTTATAATTAATTTAATTTTTTTTTCCGTTTTAAGTACTTTTTATTCTATTCATTTATTTACTTACTTATTAATTTTGTCCAATTGAGTTCATTGTAATTTTTATGTAGTATTAAGCTTTTCATTTTAAATTATTGATAAATGAAGAGTGCGTTACGAAAGACGATTCATATTATATGTTTATAAATTAAATTATTGTATATGCAAGTATCGACATTTTATATATACATGTAAACTTAGAGATAAGAAATAACATACAGTAATAAATGAAATATGATATATATATATATATATATATATATATTCGGACATTGCATGCTGTAAATTTTTAGCGGTTTGCATACAGCATGATAGAAGGATCACCTAATTCGCATACAACATTCATTTAATGCCCTTGAAAAAGTAATGAATTTCTATGTTTCTATATCAAGTTGCTTATTTTTTTTTCTTTTCGTCAAATTTATGCATTTTTTACAGTTCTTCATGTGATACTTGGTTTCATGTAATTGAATGTTTGAAAAAGTTTTCGATATATATCTAATAAAAGATGCAGCAAAAATGGAGTTTTTATTTTCAAATTTTTAATGCATATCAGGAAGGAAAAGTTGTCAAGCCATACTCTACTATTTTTAATTAATTAATTAAAGTAATTAAAACATTTTTTAATTACTTTCAAATTTTTTAATACATAATAATAATAAAAAGTTGTCTTTTATTAGAAAATACCCTTCTATTCTTTTCAATTCTATTCTATATGCATTATTCTTATTTTGAAAATCTATTATTTTACCACTCTCTACAAGGGAATGTGAAAAAACATTTACTACTACTACTAAGGATAATAATAATTTGAGCTTATTTTGTTACTCTGAACTTTGAACGAAAGGATTTATTATTATTATTATTTTACATTTAAACGAAAAAAATATTTCATTACTGTAAGATTCTTAATAAGTAATAGCTGCAAAAGTTAATTTTAATATAAAGCATTATACATAAATTATTTTTTTTCAATCAATTAATATAATTTGTTTTGTACCGTATCAATTAACTAAGCGTAAAAAATGATTAAACAAATAAAAATAAAAGTAAATTAATTAAATTAAAATTAAAATGACTGAAAACACATATGGTTTATTACTTTCAAATTATTATTAGGTAAGAGCGAGAAAAAGTTGTTTTTATAGTAATAAATTATTTTATTACATAAAAAAATCGATTAAATCTTTAAATTTTTGTCGTGTGACATTTTAAAGCAATCGTCATTAAAAAAAGAAAAAATAAGTATATCAATTTCTACATGTTTTTCATCACCATCATACTGTAGATATAGGATCTTAGGCAGTTAAAAAATTTTCATCTTTTTTTTTTTTTTTTTTTTTTTTTTTTTACTTTACTACTCATTTTCAGGTATGATAAATCTAAATATCGTAAAACTGATATGGTTTTTATCCGTTAGTGTCTTATTTAATTAGTATGTGTACACGACATCGCAAGAACAATAAGTTATTATTGTTATCATTATTATTAAAAACTTCTTATGCATTAAGAAATTAGAAATTAATATATTTTTATTATTATTTGTAAAAATAAATTTCAAAATAATAATAATAATAATAATAAAAAAATCGAACTTTTAATATATATGGTATTTATATATACATACAGACCTATATAATCATAAATCATTATCTCATAATCATAAATCATTGCCATAAGTCATCACTCTTTAACTCATAATATATATGACTGATTTAGTTCATATAAATTTGGTTTATAAATATCAGTAATTATATATATATATATATATATATATATATAATAAATCTAATAATAAAAATAATTTCACTTTAAGTTTTCTTATTTATGATATGGTCTGAAGAAGTTTGGGGAAAGTGAAACACCGGAAAAACTTGTCTATCCCGCTCCACCTGTCTCAAGCCATGGTGGCCTCTGCTCCTTCTTTGTTGTGTTTGAATTTCATTTGTTTGGACACTACCTTTATTTCACATAGTTTTCAGTTTTTATACTAAACATTTGTACTCATTACCTTACTTTAAAACATTCTTACAAGCTTTTAAAGTGCATTTTTATTTATTTATTTTCTTTTAATGCTTTTAATATTCTATTTAATATTTTTTAAATATTCTATTCTGTATGCATTGTCCTTATTATTTTGCAAATCTGTTATCCTGCCAAACTCTAAAAGGCATATCAGTAAGTGATCGCTAGAAAAGTTAATTTTAATATAAAGCATTATGTTTTTTTTTTTTTTTTTCCAATCAAGTAATATATTTTGTTTTGTATCATATCAATTAAATAGGGGTAAAATATGAAGAAATTTCTTAATTAAAAATACCAAAAATACAAATGGTTCATTATTTTCAAATTATTATTAGGTAATAGAGAGAAAAAGGTGTTTTTATAATAATAAATTATTTTTATATATAAATAAACAATTACATTTTTACACTTTCGCACATGACATTTTTAAAGCAATCTCCATATATATATATATATATATATATTTATCTGTGTATATTTTTTTCCCCATCATGCTATAGGTATGGGGATCTTAGACAATCATAAAAATTTTCATCCTTTTTTTTTTTTTTTTTTTTTACATTTCTACACGTTTTGAGGTGTGAGAAATCTAAAAATCACAAAACTGATATGGTTTATCCGTTTGCGTGTTAATTAATTAATATATTTACTCGACATCATAAGAATTTTTTTTTAAATTAAAAACTTCTTATACATTAAGAAATTGAAAATTAAAATTTAATATTATTAGTTTTAAAAATAAATTTTAATTTTAAATAAAATTTTCAAAAAGTTAAATTTTTTATATTTGAATATAGTATGTATACACACACACACACACACACACACACACATATATATATATATATATATATATCTTACAAAAGCATCTATTAACACATACATACACACATATATTATATATACACACATCTGTAATCATAAATCATTATTTTAATTCTTTAATTCATACTATGTATGATTGATTTAGTTAATATAAAATTGGTTTTTAATTATGAGTAATTATTATTGTATTTTTAACCTAATAATAAAAATACTTGTTTATCCTACTCCACCAGTCTTAAGCCGTGGTGGCCTCTGCTCCTTCTTAGTTTTGTTTGAGTTTCATTTGTTTGAAATACTGCTTTTATTTCACATAGTTTTCAGTTTTTATACTAAACATGTGTACTCATCACATACTCACTCTAAAACATTCTTACAAGCTTTTAAAACGCATTTTTATTTATGTATGTGCTTTTATTACTTTTTTATAGTGACTTTTTTCCCGCATGACTTTCTTTCCGGTGACTCTTTTTCGTGACTTCTTTTTCAGGTGACACCGTTTATACGTTTTTTAAGGAACCGTTCCAGAAAAACGTACAAATGAAATAATCGTACTACTGAATATTTGTTTTAACACATTAATACATAATAAAGGATTATATTATTATTAAAAATCAAATTAATATTCATGATTTCCTTTACATTTGTTCGACTAAGATAATTTTTAATGAAATTTAAAATAATTTTAAAAAGTACAGGGGTAGGTACTTGTCCTGATTTTCCTGAAAATTTGAAAAACGTCCTGAAATGTCCTTGAATTTGATAAGTAGTCCTAAAATTCCTGAAAATTTTAGCTATTAGGCTATATATTGACATTCAAAACACCCAAATTAAGCGATCAAAACTCAAACTCACTCTTTATTGCTACCCTTTACTGTTACCGCCAGATAAATAATAGATTGAAAACTTTGTAATCAGCTTTTATTTCGGCACATCAGTCTTCATGCTTTCTTTTTATTTCCATTACCCAAATACCAAAGGTAATAGGAGTATTGTATTTGGTGAAAATTTTTAATATAAAGTTTTCACCTGACCTGCATGTTTTTAAGGTCTCCTGATTCCAAAAAAAGTGGTTTTCAGCAATTGTTCAGCATGTTATGTGTGTATGTATGTGTATGAGGAATCTTCTGATTATCATATCTCCTAAACTAATAAAGATAGAATGACAAAACTCAAGAATTGAGACTGGTATGGTGTACAGATGATTTTTCCAACTCTTGGTGAAAATTACAAAATCGGAAGTAGGACACTGAATATCAGTAATATGACTGTAAATGTGTATCTCAAAACAGCGGTAACAGTTTTCTTCAAAGTTGCTTTATAAACATCCTTTTAGATGTCCTCTTGTATGTATTAGATGGTTAGTTCAAGAACATTGATAGATATCCTGTATAAACGTCAATTTTAGGTCATGCGACATGCGAGTATGTTTCTTTAAAAATGGCTCTACAGATTTTCTCCAAACTCACTCTATTAATAGTGCAGGCAACGAAGGCCAAAATTTGACGAATAGAGGAAAAAAATCGTGTAGTTTTGAAATTTTACATACTCATAGCCGAGAGGGTCCTGAACAACATACTAAAAGTCCCCGCCCGTGGGGGGTGAACGGGGGGCAGGGATGGCATTTAAGGGGGGGCACTTTTCAGTTTTTATTAAATATCTTAAAAACTATCGCATTTAGAGAAAAACTGTCCATTACAAAATTAATTTACGTAAAATTTCCTACAAAAATGTATATTACATTTTGTTTGTACGATCATTAGTTTAGAAGATATAGGGAGATGAATTAACACATTTTCTTGAAAAATTCTTTTTTGCAGTAGTAAAATCAACTAAAGTGTGCAATTAAAAGGGTTCTTGTCAAATATTTTCTAATGTAAAAAACAAATATATACATAGGGAATATGCAAGGATAATACAGCATGTTTTGTAAGTTTAAAACAATTTTAAGGCTAGTAGGCGCAAGTGGCGGTTTGAGCAAAAATCTGGATAAGTCCAGTCAAAATAGGAAAAATAGAAAAAAAAAAATCGTGTAGTTTTGAAGTTTTGCACACTCATGGCCGAGAGGGTCCTGAACAACATACTAAAAGTCCCCGCCCGTGGGGGGTGAGCGGGCCGACAGGGGGGCATTTAAGGGGGCAATTTTCAGTTTTTATTAAATATCTTAAAAACTATCGCATTTAGAGAAAAAAATGTCAATTACAAAATTAATCTACGTAAAATTTCCTACAAAAATGTATATTACATTTTGTTTGTACGATCATTAGTTAAGAAGATATAGGGAGATGAAATAACACATTTTCTTGAAAAATTCTTTTTTGCAATAGTAAAATCAACTAAAGTGTGCAATTAAAAGGGTTCTTGTCAAATATTTTCTAATGTAAAAAACAAACATATACATAGGGAATATGCAAGGATAACACAGCATGTTTTGTACGTTTTAAATAATTTTAAGGCTAGTAGGCGTAAGTGGTGGTTTGAGTAAAAATCCAGATAACGAAGACCCAAAATCGATCAACATTAAAAAATATAGTGTAGCTTTGAAATTGAGCACAGTTATAAGGTTAAGTTTCCTGAACAACAAACTAAAAGTACCCGACCCTATTCTGTGTTTTTTATTTAATTTTTTATGTTATTTGCAATAGTAATAAAAACTATATTTCGTAATTAAAAAGGTTCAGGTTAAATATTTTTTACTCATACAAATAAATATTTGTATATAAATATTTGTATGTGTGTGTGTGCGCAATGCACAAAGTTTAAAGAGTGAAAGTCAAAATATACAAATCGAAAAATTCCACTTTTCTGTAACTAATGTGTAAAATGCAATACTTATATTTCAAATGTAAAAGTTAAAGGGTAATGGACAGGTTTCGATAAGGATACCCCTTCGCTTTGTAATGAGTGTGCTCAATGAATTGTGAGAACGTTTGTTACATATTCTTATTTCATTTCTCTTACGTTTAGTGTGTATTTAATGTTTCTTCTGAATTTTTTGCGATTACTTAGTGTATCGATATGGCAGAAAAATGTTTAATATGTGAAAATGATATAGTGAATGATGTATGCAACATAAATGAGTAAAAGCGAGCATTTCAAGAAAAGATGGAAAAGATGAAATTTTTAGAGGTAAAAAAATTATTGTTCTGCATTCTTCTTGTAGAAAACATTACACAAGAACTCAGACAATCGCAAGAGACTTGAAACTATCTGAATCACGACAACAATCATCCACAGTATCATTTTCTACTCCTTGCTTACGCTCGCCTCATACTTCGTTTGATTTTAGAACTAAATGTTTATTATGTGCTGAAACTATAGATAAGGCCTTTTATGTTAAGGAAAATAAAAAACCTCTTTACAAGCGTCGTCAAGTTTATCCAGTACGATTAATTTTGTAATTGACATTTTTTCTCTAAATGCGATAGTTTTTAAGATATGTAATAAAAACTGAAAATTGCCCCCCTTAAATGCCACCCCGCTCACCCCCTTCGGGCGGGGACTTTTAGTATGTTGTTCAGGACCCTCTCGGCTATGAGTGTGCAAAACTTCAAAACTACACGAATTTTGTTTTCTATTTTTCCTATTTTGACTGGACTTATCCAGATTTTTACTCAAACCGCCACTTGCGCCTACTAGCCTTAAAATTATTTAAAACTTACAAAACATGCTGTATTATCCTTGCATATTCCCTATGTATATATTTGTTTTTTACATTAGAAAATATTTGACAAGAACCCTTTTAATTGCACACTTTAGTTGATTTTACTATTGCAAAAAAGAATTTTTCAAGAAAATGTGTTATTTCATCTCCCTGTATCTTCTAAACTAATGATCGTACGAACAAAATGTAAGAAACATTTTTATAGGAAATTTTACGTAGATTAATTTTGTAATTGACATTTTTTCTCTAAATGCGATAGTTTTTAAGATATTTAATAAAAACTGAAAATTGCTCCCCTTAAATGCCCCCCTGCCCCCCGCTCACCCCCCACGGGCGGGGACTTTTAGTATATTGTTCAGGACCCTCTCGGCCATGAGTGTGTAAAACTTCAAAACTACACGATTTTTTTTTTCTATTTTTCCTATTTTGACTGGATTTATCCAGATTTTTACTCAAACCGCCACTTGCGCCTACTAGCCTTAAAATTATTTAAAACTTACAAAACATGCTGTATTATCCTTGCATATTCCCTATGTATATATTTGTTTTTTACATTAGAAAATATTTGACAAGAACCCTTTTAATTGCACACTTTAGTTGATTTTACTATTGCAAAAAAGAATTTTTCAAGAAAATGTGTTATTTCATCTCCCTATATCTTCTTAACTAATGATCGTACAAACAAAATGTAATATACATTTTTGTAGGAAATTTCACGTAGATTAATTTTGTAATTGACAGTTTTTCTCTAAATGCGATAGTTTTTAAGATATTTAATAAAAACTGAAAATTGCCCCCCTTAAATGCCCCCCCTGCCCCCCGCTCTCCCACCACGGGCGGGGACTTTTAGTATGTTGTTCAAGACCCCCTCGGCTATGAGTATGCAAAATTTCAAAACTACACGATTTTTTTCTTCTATTTTTCCTATTTTGACTGGACTATAACTACATATGTAATTGTTTGTTAGTTTCTGGTGAGTTGATGAGTCTTTGTAAAAGCTGGCAGTGGGACCGAAAGTTTCTTAAAAATGGTTCTAATGATTATTTTCAAATTTGCAATAGATACCTTTTTATAGATGTCCTTTCAAGTGTATTACTTGGTTACTAGAGAAAAATTGACAAACGACCTCATTAGGTAGGTTAGTTTTAGATCTTACAAATTGGAATTTCAAAAAACTACTCTACTGATTTTTTTAAACTCGGTTTTATAGATATCTTTAAGGCATATATATTAGTTCCTAGATAAATATTGTTTGGTATCTAATAAAATTTGTTTAGTCAATTTTATGTCTTCAGACTATACTGTATCTAAAAATAGTACGTATAATACATGTAGTACTGGGCAGTGGAAGTCGTGTGATTCTTGTGCACCCGATATTTTTGCCTGATGAAGGTTTTAGGCTATTTTTTTTTAATGCGAAACAAATGAGGTGATGAACATTTTTAAAATTGGTCTTTAATTTGAAATTGCATGGAAGATGCTATTTATGATATAGAAATGATTGAAAAAAACATGAGTCTAAGAAAGTGTTTGAAATGTTTACAAAAATGAATGCATGTTTTAGTGGTCCTTCAGTTGCTCTTAATTAGATTTTTTTAAACTTTAAAACAGTGAGCTAAATGTTTCATTTTTGTGACTTTTTAAATTTTCTTGTTTAAATTAAAATGTACACTAGTTAATTTTTATTTATGCTTGCCATTTTGTTTTATAGTTTAATCATAAGTAAACTTTTGAGATATCTTCAGAAAGCAATGTGATATAAACCTTTTCAAAAATTGTATGTTTTTTCTCTATTTAAAGAAAACTAACTCTTTTAACCCATGCACAATAGATTCAAGGCATATCACTTATGTAGGTAGACTAGTATCTTGTCCTGAAAATGTCCTGAAATTTTCAAAAATATATGTCCTGAAATTTCAACTTATGCTAGTACTACCCCTGAAAGTAGGATAAATTTTAAAAGAAAATTAAAAATGTAGAAATTCAGGAAATTTCCTTAAAATTTTGATTTTAACCTTTAAAGACAGTCTTTCGTTTTCTAAATAAAGATGACACTTTTGCAAACGGTTAAAGAAAAGAAAAAAAAAAAAAAAAAAACTGCTTTGTCTCTCCAACAGCAAGATGTCAAATAAGAATAAGCATGATAAGAAGTAAGAATTTTTTTTGGTATCCTATTCAAATTTACCTAAAGGAAGTGAGTAATAAACCTTTAAGTTTACAAAATGCCTATGAAGTTGTGAGATTTTATTTTCTTTCACATCCCGTCCCTAGAATGCAATTAAAGGAGAGAGTGGTACGTAGGTCTAGAAGTTATCAGTTTTCTTTCTCTCATAGAAATCCTGTCTACTTTTATACTTACCAATTCACCCAGACCCCAATGCTTGCTTCTGAATGTTTCTCCAACCCCCCCCCCCCCTCTTGTCGGCTATCAGCGCTACTTGGGTATTATTGAGTTGCGCTTAAGAATAGGAGGTACTACTTAATTGCGCTTAGGGCCTTCATCCTCATAGGCATCAGTTGCGCCGAGAACATATCCCCCCCCCCAAAAAAAAAAAAAAGCATAAACGCATCAATTGCGCTCGTAGGTTTTTCAGAAAATCAGAAAAAGAATTCTAAATGATTTTGACTATTAAAATTTGCATAATTTGTCGATAAAGCTTTCTGATAATCATTAATATTTGTTTGTTTCAATTTTTTGAAAGCTTTTCAGTAATAAATTTGTTTTTCAAAAAACCTTTTGTATACCAGAACAAATTGTTCAGCTTATTCTGTCATAAGTTATTGATGACATGCGATTTTTGGATTTCTTTCTGAAGTACTTATGTTTCATTTAAATGGGAAAATATTTTGAATACTTTACAGGTAAGACAAAACTAAATAAAAAATATGGTGTATATTCAATATTTAAACTTAAAACGTCTTCACAGACCATAAAATTCAATCCAGCGCAACTATTTTCGAAAGGACTTGGCATTTCTTTATGAGGTGCAAAAAACATGTGCTACTGCCTGTGCCTTGGAGGCAAAAGCAAGACTTGCTTTTATTTGTGTAATATAAATATTTCTTTAAATAAATAATATAATATAAACATTTTTTTAATTGTTCTTGCTTGAATTTATTGGAGCCTATTATCTTTGCCCAGGCGATAACACGAGAATAAGTAAATATTTTTTTCCTTCCCAGAAATTATAATTCGTTACCTTCCAGTATACAAGTGGGGGAGGGATGACAATGAATGTTATCAGTAATTTTTCTCTCGTGCGCAATTGATGTATTTTTAACAATGGGGGAATTAACGTAAGCACAATTGATGTGTGCCCGTGTACTTAAATGATATTTTAAATTTAGGAAAAGCTGTATTACAATACATGACAGAATACTTCATTTCGTATATGCCCGCCTTTTCCCTCTTTTATAGTCCACCCATGTAAACCTACCTGTTACTTTATTTGAAGTATGAAAATGTCCCAACTGAAAATACCTCAATGTCATGACAAAATATTTCTTTGTCCTACCAAACACTAATATTCGTTATGCAATGACTTTTTTTCTTTCGATTGTACAGTATTATTATTGTAATAATAATAATAATAATAATTTATTTTTGTATAAATATTGGAAAAATATAATTCAATAAATTAAAATTGAGTTTTTCCGTAATGCACTTTTTAAAAGAAATTTTCTTATTTTAGAAATTAATTTTACTTTTCCTAAGATTTTTTTTTAGCTGGTAGTTAGCTCGAATATTGTGCTAACTTAGCATTTCATTACCTAGATAAATGTTTCTGAAGGCTACATATATCACGTTGACCAAACAAAACTCTATCTCCTAATTTTTCTCAATAATGCGATCATTTTTCATTTTAGCATATGCTTCGCAAATCGCAGGTGCCATTTTTACCGGTGCCATTTTTTCCTACATTCTTCGAAAACACTGCCAAGATCATTTCCAAGTTTATTTTATTGCATTGTCAAATCGTGTCAGTAGTTTCAGTGGTAACAGTACAGAGCCGTGCCCTTAGCGGAAACCTATAAGCCCGTGTCCTTAGCGGAAACCTATAAGCCCGTGCCCTTAGCGGAAATGTTAATCCCCCTCGGTGGCGTGCTTTTAGCATACGTGCCTTTAGCGGAAATGTATAATAAATTTCAAAATAAATTAATAAATAAATAAAAGAACTCTTCAGTTTTCCTTTACACTTTATCCGCATTTAGCACTGGCTGTATTTTGCTTTAGAAGTAACCTGTCGCAAAAACCGGTATGCGTACTGTAGAATATCCGTTATTTGAGGGAACGGTGATCTGTAACCATATAAAGTTTAATGAATCACAGTACTCCATACGAAAACTTACATTCCTGCCATTATATGATTTTATTATGTTTTTGAAAATAAAATTGCATTAGACCCTTTAAAACTAAAACAAAAACGAAAAATCAGGAGATACACATTGATTATTAGCATTTTCCAACTGTACTTACTCATTGTACCGTATAACATTTTATGTTCTCTGTCTATTTTATCACACAATGGACAGACAGAAAGACAGACATATAGCTAATTGAATTCATAATCACTCTGAAACATCGTTGGAAAGGGTTAAAAATGCTTAACACAAACAGAAATGCTGCTCTAAATTTCCTATTTGAAGAAAACTTGTCGAGCAGTGGTAGAGTCATTCTGTTGGAGGAGTCTGAAACACTGGACTGGCGTAAGCATCTGATAGAAGAAACTTGTACGAAAATTTGTAGTAGGAAGGAATCAAACTTTGCAGAAAAACTGTGGAGGGGAACATGAAACTTGGAGAGGCGGAAATTATCGTTGGAGAAGGATGCAGCAGCGTCCATAGAAACTTAAATGAAACTTGAAATTGATGAGGTTACATACTGAACTGGAAAAATATAAATGCAAGTTAAATATCTGGTTGTATAATATAATTCCAAATGTTAGGTAGGAAAGCTGCATCTTTAGAATTAATAACATTAGGATATTTTACGATATTTACTGCTTCTGAAATTAAGAGTTCAGATATATTTTGTGGAGTTGAAATTATTTCTGCTTCATCCCATATAAGTATAGCGCCGGAGTTATTGTAGATGAAATTAACTAGTGCAGAACTTCTTTCTTCTTTTACATTTTTTATATGTTCCTGGATTCTTCTATTAAGAGTTCTTTTAGTTTGTCCAATATAGAAAAAGATTTCATTATGCAATTGTATCGGAATTTTATAATCCCCTCCAGTGGGTCTAGTATGGTCACGATCTTTTATACTCAGTTGTTTAATAGTTAAAGGTGAACTATAGGGAATTACAATGTTAAATTTCCGAAAAATATAATGTTTAAAATTATCGAAATCTTTACTATAAACAAGATTATTAGTGAATTTAATTTTAGGGGTTAATGTAGAAAAGTTGCTAATTGGAGGAAAAAAGAGTTTATTTTTTATTTTATTGAACATCTCAATTATAGTAGTCTTTTTGTATCCAGCGTCCCTAACAATTTTAATAATTTTATTTAATTGTTGATTTTCACTGAATTGAAAGGAGGTATAATTAATGGCAAGAAATATGTAAGAATTGAAAAAAGATTTTTTATACATATTCGGATGAGCAGAAGAAGCAGGTATGGGGAGGGGTACAAAGGAATTTTTGTAGTACACGTCAAACCAAATAACTGAATTATTTTTGCTTCGATTAATAGAGAGGTCGAGAAATGGCAAAGTTTTATTAATTTCACATTCGTAGGTAAATTTAATGGAAGGAAATTGTTGATTAAAAACATCTATAAAATTAAGGAGGGAATTTTTTGTATAAGGCCAGGATAAAAATATATCATCGACATACCGTAGGTAAATTGTCGGTTTAAGTAAGGAAATAGCAAAGGATCTTTCCTCCAGCTCAATAAGTAAAATGTCGGCAAGAATAGGACTGAGGGGGGACTCCATTGGCGCTCCAAACGTTTGCTTATATATAACACCATTAAAAAGAAAGTAGTTGTTATCGTTGATAAGATCAAATGCTTCAGAAATAAAATTCAAAAATGGAACAAGAGAAGGAATATTATGGCAATTTCTAAGGATAATCGAACGAACAATATCTAAAGGGATATTAGGAAAAAGGGAAATAACATCTAAACTATAAAATTTATCGGTGGGGGTGAAAGTAGTACTAAGAATTTTATTTTTCACTTCAAGACCGGATTTAACAATATGAGAATTATTTATAATTAAAGGTTTAAGTAAGTCTGCGAGGAATTTTTCAAGAAAATAAGATGGGTTATTACATTTAGAAACAACTGGCCGTAACGGGTGATTAGGTTTATGTGTTTTAATTTTAAAAAATAATTTTGGAACAGCAGGATATAAAGGGATTTTTATACTATGAGGGGAGATTAAATTAACATAAGAGTTTATAAATTTATGAATTTTACGAATAAAAGTTTCTGTAGGATTGGAATTAATAGTTATGCAAGCTAAATCATTAATGGCGGCATGAGCTTTAGAGAAGAAATCGTTAGTATTTAAAGCAACAATTTGTTTAGATTTATCCACTATTAAGAGATGAAAATTTTTATTAGCTTTAATCCTTTTTAAAGTCAATAAATTACGATTAGTAGACCCACTATTAAGGGAAAGATGTTTATTCAGAGTAAAAACTGCATGTGCACGTACTTGTTCTTGATGGTCAGTAGGAACTTGTTTTACAATATTTTCTAATCTTGGTATAACAGTTTCAGCTTTAAGATGAGGCTTGAAGGCAAAATTGATATATTAAACAAACTGAAATATATTAAACTGAATATATTAAACAAAGGTTCGAATTTTGCCTTCAAGCCTCATCAAAGCTGAATCTATTATACCAAGATTAGAAAATATTGTAAAACAAGTTCCTACTGACCATCAAGAACAAGTACGTGCACAAACAGTTTTTACTCTGAGTTTAAATTAATTTTGTTCAAAAACATTTCTAGCCGATAGTTAGCCAAAAAATAGGACAAATATATCTCAGGACAAATATCCAACCAAAAAAAGATCAGTAGCTCCCAGTTTTTCTTAATAATACTATCTTTTTTTTTTTCAATCTAGCATATATTTCGCAAATAGCAAGTGCTATTTTTATCAGCGCTATTTTTTTTTTCCGGCATTCCACTGTAATTCTTCATAAATAGTGATATTTATGTTGTTATGTTTTATTAAAATGGTGACATGATGAGATAAAAACAATCATATTCTTTCCCTGTGCTTCCTTGCTTCCTAAATTATATGTCCTAGGTTTTGTAAGATTTCATTTTATATTTTTCTTTTCTTTTCTTTCTTTCTTTTTTTGTAGTAGTATTATTTTCTTCTTATTATGCTACAATGTGTTATTCAACCACTTTGTATATTTGTTTCCCCGGATATTCGAATACCCCGTTTAATCGTATACAACTTGTCAGTACCGTCAATATTCCTTCAAGCTGGGACGATTCTACTATTATTATTATTTAAAATATAAGCACTAAACAATAAACTGAAAATACTATATTTGAAGTCCATTTTTGTACACCTGAAGTACACAACACACATAAATAGTTAAAAGTTATTATCAATTAAATTTTCATAATTTTAGTTTTTTAACTTAATGTATTAATAATTACATTTTTAATTCTTTTTAAAATGATTTACCATGTGCGTCACAACGAAAGTTTATTTTATTTTATAACTTTAAGAAAGTTTGCATGATTTTTAGATATTTATTAAATTTCATTTAGTTTTTCAGGTTTCGGTTCTGGTTCAGGTATAAACAAATTGAGTATGGGTCAACATAATCCTGATCTACGAAAGAAATTTTTACGCGTACGAGTCGGGTTTCCTGTTGATTTAAAATTTCTGTGTCGGGTTCTGTTCGGGTAAAATCCGATTTGTGCAGGATTTCGGTCTAGTTTCAACCAGTATTAGAACATTTCTGGCACTCATGACTATAAAAAATCAGCCTACCAGAAAACTTTTTTAATTTTTCCTTCGTTAATTATTTGAAATTTTAATTTAAATATATTCTATGTCTTCCTCCATTTTGGGAGAAAAAAAAAGTGTAGGTTTTATAAATTGAATTTTCAGAATAAATAATAAAGTTCTAATACTAAAATGTTGAATATTTTCTTTTTATAAATAATTAATAAGTATCGCCTACATTTGCTAACAGATATATATAAAAAATATATACATATAATGAAATAAACTTGTACGGTACCGATTACAAGTTTGATATTATTGGTGTATTTTTTGTTTATATATGTATACGAAAAAAAAAAAAAAAAAAGTATACCTTAAAATGAAAACAGTAACGAACAGTATTATTATTATTATTATTATTTTCAATTATTTCCATTCATAATTTCAGTTGTTTGTCACTGTGATGTGTAGTCATCCAGCAATTATCTGCTGGATGAGTACAATTTCTCAGCGATTATCTTAGCATGAATTTCTTAGATGAATAATAAAATAAATAATAATAAATAATAATAAATTAAAAATGAAATAAATCGATAACTTTATTTTAAATTATCGCAGACAGATGGTTCAACCATTCGTTTTATAGGTATTGGCGAGCTCTTTTGAAAGATACCCATCATGAAAACTTACTCCCCTCGAGGGGGACTTCCCCCCGGGGGGGAGGGGTGTTGCTCCTACATTCACAATTTTTTTTTTCCCCAGTTGACTATGTGTACTACAAAAAATATATATTCGTTTCATTTGGTTTAATGCAGTCTATAGATGTTAAACTCTACTTACCTGCGATTTCCCCCATAGACTTAATTAATTTAATTCTTTTGAGTGTCCCTGTACACGAACCATTTGCTTTATCTCAACGAAAAGCTTGCTGCAGCATCCCTATATGATACACATTTAGAATACCGAGTTTGGAATTTCTGCTAGTATTTGTTCTTGAGATATGCAGATAACAGACACACAGACATCCATCCAAAATCTACACCGATACACAAACCATTCTTTAAAAATATGATTTTCGTATTCAGGGGACCTCAGAACATGTAAATATAACAAAAATTCACATTTGAAAATTCGACCCTAAAACAATACTTTCTCGACCCTATGGGTAAGAGAAAGTAAAAATTACTTGTTTTTTCTTTTTCAAACATAAAATGAAATTTCCTTTTACGCGAGAAATAAAAAATTATAAAATATTTTACTCATGCACATGAAAAAATGAAAATTGAAAATGGAGTAAAAAAAAAAAAATTTAGATAAAGTTGCACGAGAGTTCCAAAAAATAATGGAAATATAAATAAACGAAACCACGTGTCAAAGTCTGGCTTATACTTCATTAGAAGCTACAAGAAATTATGATAGGATTACAAAAAAGTTCGCACTGTTTAACTAAATTGATCTCATTCTCGAACTGCTGGCTTCAGGTCTCCGTAGTCCAACACATTGATTGTAGAGATTAAAGAATTGTAACCCCAACTTAGAATGCGAGACGAACTTTTGCTCGACATCAAAAGCTTAATTTCAGAGTCTAAAACTGCCCACTACTAGTACATTGCTATACACAGGTATACCTACTTTATTATTTTGCGGATTTTCATCTACTATGTATACACCTTATGTCGTGATTCATTATTCCAGTAATACACTTTATAAATTATATTTTTTTTTTGTATTTTTTCTCTACAGCTAAAATGAAACGTAAATTGCTTTACAAAAAAAAAAAAAAAAAAAAAAAAAAAAAAAAATGCCATAAAAATTATTTTTGTAGCAGGATAATACATGGAAGTTTATCTTAGTTAATGACCTATATATTTTTCTATTCAAGAAATTATATTCATTTATATTTATAATTAAATTTGATATATAACATAATAAAACTTAGAATTTAATCTTAAATAAAAATATCTTTTGTTTGTTTCAGGAAATCTAGCGAAAAGCAAATTTAAGAACAAGTGTATGCAAATTACAAAATAAAACTGTACAATGTGTACCATTGGAAAAGTGGAAGATCTTGCGAGGGAATTTACTTTCGAGTGGAAAATAGACAACTTTTCTACACTCTCGGAAGAGCATTATAAGAGTCCTTTATATACACTTGACGGAGAATCCTGGTGTTTGAGTATCTATCCAAATGGTGACCCGGAGCACAATTCAGTTGGATATATTAATGTTTGTCTCTTTCGAAAAGTATCTGGCCCTTCCAAAAGTTTGGCATGGTCTTTTGCCCTGAGAACGCTCGACGGGAAGAAAGACTGCGAGGTGCAATTGTCATATGTGTTTACTAGTGAAGTGGGATGTGGATCCTCTCGTTTTATACAGCGATCCGATCTTTTAAAGAACAAGGCGAAATTGGTTCCATCTGACATACTCACGATAGTTTGCACAATGGAATTATGCCTCAAATCCGCCGATGATGCAGGTATGCCTTTTGTTAAATAAAATTATCAATAATGAGTATATTAGTATGTTTTCCAATACTAATTGAAAACATATTCAAATGTTGATTGAATATGTTTTTGATTTTTGATTGATTTAAATTGATTTTTTTAAATTCAAAAATGGAACATTTTGGAAAAAATGGGAATAAAAAAATATTTTTTAAAGATATAATTATTTTCAAATATAGCTTTGTCTTTGCAGTAATTTCTTTTCCGTCATTTAATTAATTTATTTAATTGTTATTATTATTATATAGATGTACATGAGAAAGGAGAGTTACTTTTTTCTACTGCACAGTTATAAAAGAGAATTCTGAACTCGTTTTCTTATTGAACATTCTCATCAAAGAGAGTGTTTTTAGTCACTTTTTTATTCGCATATTAGGAGTATAGAAAAGCAAAATTATTTTCCTTTCATCAGTTACCAGTTGTATTTTTGGATGAGTAATTTTTTTTATCCAAAAGCATATTTTTTAAAAAATGCAATTTTTACTTTGCTATACGGGCGCACGCGCAGTATTGTTAAAGCCCTATGTGGAAGGCTTGCATTGAAAAATGGTGAGAAAACATTTTAAACAGATGCGAAAAATTCTTTTTTTTAATATTTTATAAATGCTTAAAATTATAAGTGTATTGGTATTGATATATTTATTTGGCCATTTTATAACTCACTCGAATAATTTCACGGATGTAGTGACATAAAATTAAAATTTTGGAAATGCTAGGTGAAGGATTTTCTTTTTTTCTTTTCTTTTCTTTTCTTTTTTTTTAAATAATTTAATTCATTTTCAACTGCTTCTAGATATCAACAAGTTTATGTACAGTTTTCAAGATATAAATTAAACAATAAAAGCTTAATTATTTAAACTAGTATCTCTCTCTGTGGTCGAAACTCAGCCAAACTTTTAAGTAAGCATTCAAGTAATAAATATAGAAATTGAAAATGTCCATGTAAACAATTTTCTAGTAATTACTCTATCCTTACTCAAGAAAAGTAAAGTAAAGAGGAGGAGGAAAGAGAGAGAGATAAATTACCAGTATCTTTATATGACCTTCTTTCTGTCTATGTCCATTTCAATCCAACCGAACAGTATTCTGGGAATTTCAATAGCAAAGAACACTGTCCATATAGAAACAATATGCCAACAGTTAAAAAAAAAAAAAACTCATTTCTGTCACAGAAAAGGTAAGTAGAAGAAATACATATAGAATTATAAAACTATTTTTTCAATGAAAATTTTTAGCATTCAAATATATTGGGTTGTTCGATAAATAATGTCTTTTTTTAAAACCTTTGCTTCTAAAAACCAAGGCTTCTTCGAACGTGGAATTTTTCAACTTACCGAAAGATGGTAAAAGGTCATCCAACAAAATGGTCAATATATCATTGATTAATGTTAGTTGTTAATATAAATAAATTCACTTTGAAAAACATGAAAAAAAACGACATTATTTATCGAACAACCCAATAATATTTTAAAAACAAAAAATAATACTGACTCTAGAATAAAAGAGCCCCCAGGGGGAATTCAATAAAAAGGGCAAACTATTTTCAAAAAGGGTATTATTTGCATAATTTGCAGTCTTCTATGTTGTGATTTTGCATGTGACAAAAGTAAATTACTATTTTTACCTGTATATATGTAGGCTATATGCATTTGTTCTTCCAGGAATGCTGTAAAACTATTTCTAGAAGGTTACATGTCAGGAAGAACAGTATTCAAAGGCTTCTAACATTTAAAATATTAGAAAGATCACGGTACTAATATGTAAGGGCCGCCAGGTGCTAAAATTGGTGGGTAAAGGGCCACTGGGTGATAAAATGTTTTTGAAAGAGCCACCAGGTGCAACACCCAGCCCCAAATTAGCCTAGAGTTAACACAAAAAAATCTGGTGTGACTTCACTCGATATTTTAATGTATTTAATAATATATTTCAATGCATATAAATGCAGATTTTCATACCTTGAAGGCAGTAATTCACAAAAGAGATCTGTCCACCATCCATTTCATTAAAAATAATTAATTTAAAATTGCATTATGTAATTCATATTAAAATTTAGTTAACTAGTCATGCAATACAATACCTCAAATTTTAACTCATGCAACATTATAACTTAAAATGAAAGAACATGATGCAATATTTAATAGCACAATAATCTTATTCATTCGAGTAAAATACTTATGTCACCTTTCAATTATCAATCTTTATATGTATAAAAATTTCGTGTCACGATGTTTGTCGGCGATGAGCTCCTAAACTAATTAACCGATTTTAATTAAATTTAGCACACTGTGTGCAGTTTGATCCAACTTGAGAGATAGGATAGTTTTTATCTCAATTTATAGTCACAATATTTTTTTATTGCAAATTATTTGTTAATTATAGCCCTTTGTTGTATAATAATCTGCGAGCTCCATAAGTTTAATTGTTGCCATAGTAATAATAATAATAATAATAATAATAATAAAATAAAGTAAAAAAAAAATACGATTTAATTTTCTTTCGACATAAAAATAAATACATTTAATCAAACGTGAACTTTAAAAAATTATAAAAAGTTAAAGTATCCATCTCACAAAAATTTACATTGTAAGCACTTAAAATAAGCAATCTGGAGTGACTTCACACGAAATCTTAATGTATTTAATATTGTATTTCAATGCATATAAATGCAAATTTTCATACCTTTAAGGCAGTAATTCACAAAAGAGATCTGTCCACCATCCCTTTCATTAACAAAATAAATAAATAAATAAATAAAAATTAAAATTAAAATTGCATTATGTAATTTATATTAAAATTTAGTTCAACTAGTCATGCAATACAATACTTCACATTTTAACTCCTGCAACATTATAAGCCAAAATGAAGTATCATGGAACATGATGCAATATTTAATAGCACAGTAATTTCACTCATTGGAGTAAAATACTTATGTCACCTTTTAATTATCAATCTTTATATATATAAAAATTTCGTGTCACGATGTTTGTCCGCGACGAACTCTTAAACTAATTAACCGATTTTAATGAAATTTAGCACACTGTGTGAAGTTTGATTTAACTTGAGAGATAGGATAGATTTTATCTCAATTTATAGTCACAATATTTTTTTTATTGCAAATTATTTGTTAATTATATCACTTTGTTGTATAATAATCTGCGAGTTCCATAACTTTAATTGTGGCTAAAATAATCTGGTGTGTCACTCACACGACTTTCTCTTACCCTTAAATATAATACTATAAATACAGATTGCAGATTAAGAGATAAGATAACGAGTACTGTTATGTAAACCTGTATTAAACAATTCAAATTAGGCTTCGAAAGAGTTTTATATGATAACTAATTCTGTGTGTGTGTGGGGGGGGGGGGGCTACCGACCCCTCAACCCCCCGTTTCATTAATGCACCTACATTTATATAGAAATTAATTCGGTTATTAAAAAATAATTTATTAAAATTATTATTTAAAAAAATTAACTTTTATGAGAATGCAGACGATTTCCATATTAGAGAAGTAGTAAAACACTTAAAAAAAAAAAAAAAAAAAAAAATTGAATTTATTCTCAATATTACATTTAATTTTTTTTTTTTTTTTTTTTTTGTTAAAGTTGAAAAAAATTGATAACTTTATTTTAAATTATCGTAGATCGATGGTTCAAACACTCGTTTGAAAGGTATTGGCGAGCTCTTTGAAAGATACCCATCATGTAAATGTACTCCCCTCGAGGGGGAAGAGGCGAGCCTCCTACATACACAAAAAAATTTTCCCTGTTGACTATCTCTATTACAAAAAATATATATTTGTTTCATTTGGTTTAATGTAGTCTATAGATGTTGAACTCTACTTACCTGCAATTTGCCCCTTAGACGTAGTGTATTTGAATACTTTTGAGTGTCCCTGTACACGAACGAAAAGCTTACTGTAGCATCCCTATATGATACACATTTAGAATACCAAGTTTGGATTTTCTGCTACTACTTGTTCTTGAGACATGCTAATAACAGACACACAGACATCCATCCACACAGACAGACGCACAGTCCATTCGCTAAAAACATGATTTTCGTATTCAGGGAACCTCAGAACATGTAAATATAACAAAAACTTACGTTCGAAAATTTGACCCTAAAACAATACTTTCTCGAACCTATGGGTAAGGGAAAGTAAAAAAATGCGAGTTCATTTTCTTTCGACATAATAAATACATTTAATCGAACGTGAACGTTAATTAATTATAAAAAGTTAAAGAATTCATCTCACAAAAATTGACATCATAAGCACTTAAAAAATTGCATACACATTCATAAAGTACTAATGCAGTTTTATGCACAGGCGGAGTGTGACGTCACTGACCGTCTGTGGGGCCAGAAAAAACAGATTTCCTATGTTAATCGACCATTCGGTTTTTTGTAAAAATTATTAAAAACCGAGGAAAATTATTTCCTGATATTAATTCCCATATTTGGTTATAGATATGTATTAGTAATGCTTGCGTTAGATTGAGTTATTTTGCTGTCAAATTGATAAAAATTTCAAATCACTGTCGTCCTTGGCTTTTTTTTTTTTTTTTTTTTTTGTATTTTGCCATCAAAAACATAACAAGAAAATATACATTCCAGATGTATATTTTCGAAATATGCATTGTATGAAATATTGTTTCATATTATTCATTACTCTCTTAATATAAGTTGTTAAAACAACCATTACTTTTGAAAGGAATTAAATATGTTCGCCAGATAGTTTGGCGATATATATGTAGATAGATATATAGATATAAATGATAGATAACGTAATAAAATTTAATCTTAAAATTTAGCAATTAATAGAACTAAAACAATGACAACACACAAAAATATAGAACTGAATTTAACTTAGAGGAAAGACTGACACAAAATGTTGCGATTTAGATTAAGAACCAATAAGATACAATAATAACTTAAAATACTTAAGCTGACATGAATGAAAATAAAAAAGGACCATTAAACTTAATGACAGAGAAAACAAATAATTAACCACAGAAATAATTGGATAACAATGCTTAAAATTAGAAGTAAGCTACTCATCAGGGGGCGAGTATATATTCCGCCAAGGATGACAGATATGAAATCTATTCCGCTGCAACATATTAGTATCTTATATCAGATACTTTATTTAGACATTTGAAAACAAATTTAGCGTCAAATTATGATAGAATATTTATCATTTTCCTTTTAATTAGTATATTAGTTGCATATTTATTATGTAAATATCATCCTTTGAAAGGAAATGTTTATCTTTTCAATCGAATATGGAAGTTTGCCTTTTTTTTTTTTTTTTTTTTTTTTAGAGTTCGGATATTTAAAATTTAAATTATATCAATTTTACAGCAAAAACATTTTAATCTAACGCATTCACACGATCCCAAATATGGGGGATTAAAATCTGGAAATAATTTTCCTCGATTTTCAATAATTTTTTACAAAAAATATAATTGGCGATTAACATAGGAAATCTTTCTTAGCTCCACAGACGGTCAGTGACATTTAAAAACATGGTACATAAAACTTTTTTTTTTAATCTTATAATTATTCTTATCTTAATCCTCAATGTTTTCATATCTTGATAAACTTGAATTTACGATTAAAATTTTGACATACTTAAAATCTTCTCATCACTTCGTTAAAATATATTAATCTTTTCCAAAATCTTTTTCTATTTAAAATAATATCTCTATTTACTTTAAATGCCCAATATTTCATAAGATATCCAATTTTAAAGTTTTAAAATATTTATCAAATTTACTTATTTTTCTTGCTTGACCACATGGTTTCCCTTTTTCTAACTACAACTGTTGCCATCTTAGCAGTAGAAATAATAAATTTCACTTCTCCAATAAAATTTATAAGACCCTCCAATAAAATTAATTTGTGCTTAATATCAACTCTGCGAAAAAATATTTTCTCAAACGCTTCTAAATTTTGATTTATGTCTCAAATCTCAATCCTGTGGGGTTTTTACACCGGCTACAACGTTTTATAACACAACCACAGCAACGCGTGGTCGGTTCTGCTAGTCAGTATATATTTAGTAGAGCTTATTTTTTTTGAAAACAAGACTGTAAAATTTTTATAACTTAAAACGCAATAAGTAGTTTACCTCAGAATATACAAATTTCTATGTTCGAATTTTTGTTTTTTGTAAAGATATGAATTTTTTGTACTTAAATAGCTTTCAAAGGA
Source organism: Salticus scenicus (assembly GCA_963930645.1). Taxonomy (NCBI): domain Eukaryota; kingdom Metazoa; phylum Arthropoda; class Arachnida; order Araneae; family Salticidae; genus Salticus; species Salticus scenicus. The sequence goes on along the minus strand of OZ005662.1, from coordinate 59,305,782 downwards.
AACAGATAATACGCTTCAAAGAATTATTTTTAACCATGACATATAAATTAAACGCTCTTTTGTAAAATTACGATTTTTTATTTCTCTAAATATGACTACTTCATTGTTAAAATATACCAAGAAGTGTAAAATGTGAGGTTTTTGACATGACAGTTTAAACTGTGGTTTAAACCGTCAAAAACTGTCATGTGTCAAAAACCTGCCAACCCTGATATATATATATATATATATATATATATATATATGTATATATATATATATATGTATATATATATATATATATATATATATATATATATATATATATATTGTAATTATACTTAGATGTGTATTATCTTTATGTAACAAGGAAATATAAAAATTATCTACAAAAACTTTTTACAAACAAGGAAACATTCAAAAGGCTGAGATGAATTACAGCGACCACATGAAATTATCAAAATTAAGCATATTTGACGATTTCACGCTGTTAGGCGATTGATTTTGAGTGCTTACGGTGAAGCAAAACACGGTTTTGTTCGTACACGGAAATCTCACTGCTAGCGAATTTATTTCCTAACAGAGCTAAATCGCCAAAATGCTTAATTTTGATAATTTTTTTGTGGTCGCTGTAATTCATTTCAGGCGATATTTTTTTTTCAATTTCTGGCCTTTTATAAAGAATAGAACCATAATTTTTATTTATTTATTTTTTCAATATTTTTAAAGACAACACCTTTTGAATGTTTCCTTGTAAGTTTACAAATCTGTACAGTAGCACTTAATCATCATAAAATGTCATCAATATTGTTAATTATTTTTATAATAGTTTTAATTTAAACAGTGGCTGTTACCCTATAAAAAATAACATCCAATAAACAACTGGGTTGTTCGGAAAGTAATTTCGTTTTTCTCAGCAGAGGATTTAATTGTATTTTTTTCACACCATCTTCACAATTAAGCTGCATTACCATTATATATATTGTGACAGCTGATATAGCAAGGCTTGCTTATGAAAAAGTTCGTTTTATTCTGCCCAACAGGTTTTGATTGGTGCCCTATCACATAAATAAAATTTGATGTGACATTTCCGGCATATTTTGTTTTTGCTGTCAAAAAGGCGAAAATACTGTTCAAACAAGAATAAAAGTATACGATGTGTATACAGAAAATTTATTTAAAGAACGCCAGTTTCAAAACTGGTTAACCAACTTTTGTTCCGGCAATTTTGACGTTGAAGATGGATTACGTTCTGGAAAACCAGTTTGCTAATGAAGACAAAATAAAGTATTGATTTATGAAAACTGCCAAAGTAACAACCCTTGAGATCGCTAAGAAACCGATCAAAGTGAAAAATATGAAATTCAATAAAATATTTATACAATATAAGAAAATCGTCTTTAATTTTCAAAACGAAATTACTTTCCGAACAACCCAATATTTTCAGCATAAGTATACTGATAGTACAACTGCCTCATTAAATTTAGCTATTCATCTTTCTGTCTCAATTTTCATTACTTGCTTAGTCGGGAAATTTCTTTAATAAACTTATTTTGGATATTTTAGATGACGCTGTAAATACAAAATGTCCTTACTGTTCGAAAAGTATTGTTGGAAAATACTTTTCATCGCATCAGCAAAAGTGCCTGTCCAAACCTATCAGATGTCCAACGTGCAAACATACAGTTCAGCTCAGAGATTGGTTAGATCTCGAATGTTCAGTGATGAGCTTAAAAGGTATATGATTTTATTTATTTTGCTTATCATTCTATATATAGTACTTATAATCATTTTTTTTTTAATCTTATTATTATTTTTTTTTATTACATATATATATATTCATATAGATCCTAAATGAGTTTTCAGCAATTTCGGAATGAAGTCTGCTTATGCGACAAATTTTCTGACAGCTCTAGAGCAAGATCTAATGCACATAGTTTCATGAAATTTTATATTTTATTGTACTTTATTGGTGTCTATAAATTCTTGGTACATATCATTCAATAGGTGGCGTCATTGTCCCGTTTCTCCCCCCTAGTTTTTACAAAAAAATTAGGGTTAAAATTTTGTTGTTGTTGTTTTAGCTTTCATCTGTTAACCTTACAACGTCGGTTGCATAATATGGTAGAAATCTGGTATGCATGAAAATGGATCTAACATGATTTTGCTAAAACCATAGGGTTAAGCCTTTTTGAGAAGACAATACCTTATCTGACTTATCTTCAGGAAAAGTAGTGTATATTCTTAACCATTTACTGCATCCGTTGCTTAATATAAGGTTCGTAGTTATTTCAAATGACAAATACATTTGATTTATTTTCATCGTCAGGAAACCTAGCGTTGCAGAATGTTGCATAAACTTGGTTTTGTGGCAAATTGCACTAACGTTTTTTGATAAATGTTTACCATTATTAATATTAATATTAATATTATTATTATTATTATTTTGTTTATTTCTTGAGGAGAATAGTAAATCTAACTTATCCTCATATTTACAAAAAAAAAAAAAAAAAAAAAAAAAAAAAATGGCATTCACTTTTAACCTGGACACCTTTCACTGCAAAATATGGTAAAAAATTGATTTTTGGAAATGATCGAATGATTTTGATAAAAGTTTTGGACAAATGGTTTTTATGAAAGAGAAATTCATCTGACTTATCTTCATTTTCAGGAAAATTAGCGTTAATTCTCATTCCGACCGTAGCAAAATGCGACAGAAACTTGATTATCTTAAAAACTAATTTAACAATTTTGATAAATATTTAAGATTTGTTTTGAGATGAGAAATCGATCTGAATTATCCTTATCTTCAAGAATAATACCGTTTACATTTAACCTAACGTCACACATTTAAAGTATCGTAGAAACTTGGTTTTATGGGAAATGTGTCTAACGATTTTAATAAAAATTTAAAGTTAAGGATTATTTGAAATGACAAACCTACTTACATTTTGATACTCACTTTTCGAAAAATTCGCGTTTATTGTTAACCCCGACAATGCCCATTGTAAACTTTGGCAAAAACTCCGTTTTCTCAGGACGGACTTGTCAGGATCTAGCAATTACTTTCAGGATCTTATATTCAGGATCTAGCAATTTTGATAATTAATATCTAATATATAAATAATTAAATCTATAATATTTCTTTTTCCTATTAATTTTTCAAATATGAGTTGACAAATGATACTTAAGAATTTTTTCTTTATTTACTTTTCCTTCAGCAACAAAAAAGCTGGTGGATGACTTGTCAAGCATCTTTCAGAAACAAGAGCACAGTGACGTAACAGTCAAAGTAAAAGGCCAAGAATTCAAGCTTCATAGAGTCATCTTAGCCGTCCGTAACCCTTACTTCCAAGCGTTGTTGAATACTGAGATGAAGGAAAAAGCAACAGGATTAGTATCCATCGACGACTGTGAGCCGGATATATTCGGTATTTTTATCAAGTTCGTGTATACAGGGAAAATGGATGATCTGACTGTTAAAAACGTATGTGATTCGTATGTATTGGCCAACAAGTATCATGAAGATCAGCTAAAAGCAGAGTGCGTAAATTTAATGAAGAAAGAGATGAATGTAGATACTTTCTGCGATTTCACTGAATTGGCTCTCAAGTATGACGAAAAGGAATTTCTCAACGATGCCACTGACTTATTCTGCAGAGAAATAAAAGAAATTATTAAAAGTGTGAGGTGGCAATCTTTTATTAGTCAGTATCCTATTCAAGCGAATGAGCTAAATATCAAAGCTGTTGATTATATGTCAAATAAATTGCAAGAACTGATGAACAAACCAAAAATATGATTTCATTGTTATTCGAAATTCTATATATATCAAAAACTTCAGAATGCTTTTGATTTTCTTTTCTATTTTCATAAGATATGTATAATATAAAATACATTAAAATGTTTCTAATGTGTATTTTTTTTAAAGTAATTTCTCTCCTCTCAAAGTAAACTGTTAACTTTTAATTTAAAAATGAGTGCTATATATATTTTCGCGTAATTTTAAAAAGAAATAAATTTTGTGAATTTAAATGAAATCTAAATTCATTAATATATATATATATATATATATTGGTAAAAATATATCTTCAGTGCTTTTTTTTTTTTTTTTTTTTTTTTTAATAAATTTTTATTTTTATGTAAATTTTTAACTTTTGATTAAAAATATATGCTAATATATATTAGTGTAATAATAATAATAAAAAAAAAATTAATTAATTTTTCCTTATTTCTCTTTACAGTTTAAATTACTAATTATTGGTTTACATAATATACGGTCGGTAACAAAAGTCTCGGAACACTAGCAAAATTTCCTATATAAAAAAGGTACACTTAATACAGTTTTGTTAAATAAATCCTTGTTTAATCCTGTTTTTAGACTTACTAAGAACAGGATTCGACTAGGATTTATTTAACAAAACTGTATTGAGTGTACTTTTTTTATGTAGGACTTTTTGCTAGTGTTCGGAGACTTTTGTTACCGACTGTATATACATGTATATAAATAGCATCTTTTGCATAATATTATTTCTATGATTTTGAGTCCAAGCGGCTCTAAGAAATTAAAATTGACATCATAATCCTTTAATTCAAATTTTATAACTGTGTTTCTAGTTACTTATTTGAACAGGGCTGAAAAATAGTATTTTTAATATGAAAGTATTTAAAGAGGCACACTAGAGGAAAGATTTCTCACTTTATTTTATATATATATATATAATATGTAAGTTAAACTAAATTGTACAATTAACTACTTTTTTAATCATCTAAAACACACTTAACATAAGCGCATTAAAATTATACTTAAATAAAATTATAATTTCAATGTGTAAGATCTTAAAATTTATGTTTTGCAGTAGGGCTATTGAAAATGCTTATGACCATACACGTTGTTAAAGAAGGTGGCCCTGGCGGAAATTTAAGAATGTTGCTTGATACACATAAGGAGTTTCCATTTAGCTATTATTTCCAACAACAGTAATATGCAAAAAATTTCCACCTATCTTTTTATTCAGCATTTTTAATATTATTCCTGTTTCTGTGAAAATTTTCGACATTTTTTTTTTTTTTTTTTTTTTTTTTTAAGAATTTATACCATTTTTGATAACCAAGACTAGGGTAATCACAAAGAGAATATTTCTGTATCACTATTTTTACCACCATTTAATTTTACACTTGTCCAATCGTTGATAACTATTTAAAACTAGTATGCTGTGGCCATCACAAAACTTTCTTTTATATCGTTTTATATAACAGCCCCATTTTAACTTATACAAAAGTTTATTTATAGCTTCTCAGAAAGAAGTTTTTGCATATAGAGTTTAGTACAGTTTTGATCAACAGATGCTCAGATGTAGCGATGAGGAAAATCAATTTAGAAGTTGGCCGATAGACACCTAAAATAAGCTAGCATTCGCTTTTATAATGATTATCTCACATATCAAGTTTCGTGCTGTTATATGCCATAGCAGTTGAAATTTAGCCTTCCTGTTCTTGGAGGAATAGCAATATAAGCAGCATCACCTATCGGTCGATATGTACACAAATTAAATCAGCATAATGCTTCATAATTGTCTTCTTACATATCAAGTTATTATTATTATTATTATTATGCGCAACATAACCAAAGATTTAACTATTCCTTAATTGGAAAAATTCGCGGCATAGCAGCACCACCTGTTGAGCAGTTGGTATAGAATGTTAATAGGCACTAATTTATGTCAAGATGTATCATCTACATAAAAATTTATATGCAATTATGTATAGTAAATTCTGAGATACAGCCTTCCTTAAATGTGAGAAATCGCAGTATAGCAAGTTAAGTGATTGACATTAAAAGTTGATAGGAACTATTTTATGTCAAGGTGCATCTACATATAAATTTCTATAAATATTTGTATAGTAGTTGTTGAAATACAGTCACCAGAAATTTTTGTCTCCCCCACACCACACAGTCGGTAAGACAGACATTTTCTGAAGATGATCAAATCTTGTTCTGGAACTCTCAAATTCGTCAAAAATTTTTACAAATCCAATACTTTCTTCGACTGAATATAGATGAAAGTAAAAATTATTGTATGAAATTTCTGTTATCCAAAGTTTTCTCTTTTTCAGAATCTTGTCAAATGCATGAATTGAATTTTCTTATTCAAATGTTCATATGTGAATTTTTATGCGTAAGTTAAATGAGAGTTAAGGGGCTGTTTATCAAGAATAATATTGCAAAAATTCTGTGAAAATTTTTATTTTCATATTTGAATTAATTAGAAAATACTTATGTTAAGAAAATGCCATGCACTACAATTTAGATTTAGCAGAATTTTCCTCGTCACAAAAATACTCTACAGACTTAATTTATTAATAGAATTTAAATAAAAAAATATTTCTAACATTAGAAGTTTTTTATTATGAAGCCCTAAAAAGCACAAAATTAAACTTTATTATGGAAAAGGCATATTCGATAAAGAAGTGAAAGCTTTAAAACTAAGAAAATTTTATCGAAAATGTAGATATTTCACTTTTGTAAGAGATGAAAATTTTTAAATATTCAAAATATTTTAAAAAGCATTGGAGATCAATATTCTTAGTCGTTATTTTTTTGTATAATTATTCGTTAAGCCATAAATTTCAAAAGTCTCGAATGCTTTTTGAAATATTTTGAGTATTTAAAAAAATTTCTCTTTCAAATGTGAAATATCTATATTTTTCGCTAAAATATTCTTTGTGTTAAAACTTACTATTCTTTATAACATGTGTTTGCCACAAAAACATTTTATGTATTTTAGAGCTTCACAATGAAAAGCTTTTTTTATTTTTTACTTAAACTTTTATTTTGTACATTTTAATTGTAAAAAAAGCTTCTTAAGAAATTAATAAAATTTCTTAGGATATTGTCTAGACAACTAAAGATTTTATTTTATTAACTGATATATTTTTTTTATTTTATCTGTAATATATATATATTTATATATATAGCACGTCGACCTTCGAGGATGGAAACCACTAACATCGTGTTATAAGCATGACGCTCTAACTAAGAGGGAAAGAACACTCAAGAAAAATCATAGAATATGCTAGAAAAATCTAACAAAAAAAAAAAAAAAAAAAATGCGTTCTTGAATGCTTTTTAAAAAATTTAAAATACTTAAAATTTTCATCTCTTGTAAAAGTGAAACATCTATATTTTTCTTTAAAATAGTCTTATTGTTGAAACTTTTATTTATTTATTTATTTTTTATAGAATATATCTGAAAGAATAAAAAAATTTTTAATGCTCTTTAGGGATTCACAATAAAAAGCTTCCAGCACATTTTTTTTTTTTTCGTTTTTATTTAATTTTTATTTATTTATTTATTTTATTTTTTATCTACAAAAGAAAAAAAAAAAAAACTCCTTAAAAAAAAACTAATTAAAATTTCTTTGAATAATGTGTAGCTGTAGACCATGAAAGGTTTTCTCTTAATAAATGTCACAGGGTTGCCACGTTACCTGGAGAACCTAGAATAGTCAGGGAATTTGAAAATTGGACATGAAAGTCAGGGAATTTGAATATTTTAGCCAGAATCTGGAAAAGTCATGGAATTTCATACAATGATTGCTCCCCCCCCCCCCCCAAAAAAAAAAAAAAAAAAAAAAAAAAAACGAATTTTTCCTCCAACGTAGAGTTATTTTTCTTGGGTTTTTTTCTTAGCTTCCGCCATTTTTTTAAAAACAAGACCTCTTAGAAAGACCCCTGCATGGTGGGCAATTTCTCCTTAGGTCAAAGTAATATGTATCTTTTGTGTTTTCAAGTCGTACCATAATTATTTTGTCCTCAATACAACCAATGCACAATATATGGCTAGACTGGAATTTTCTTAGAACACGTCTGGAAAACCTGGAAAAGTCAGGGAATTTCATTCTGCTATTTGAGTGGCAGCCCTTTTTTTCTATTAATTATCTGCAAAAAAAGTAACACCTCAGCCTTCGAGGACCAAACTCACCACCATCGTGTTATGAACATGAGGCTTTAACCAACTGAGCCAAAAGTTTGCTCACATTTACTTTAAAGTGAAGGTACCTTGTTTTTTAGCGTGACATGAAGACATGATGACAAAATACAATTTCAATAAAAAGCTTCTAAAAAATATCCACTTACAAAAATGCTCATTTTATTTTTATTACATTCTTTTAACTATATGTAGCCAGAATGTATTCTGTTTCGGTCAAATTTCCGATGTTGAGTTTTTGTTCTATTTACACGCCTTTGAATACAAAAACCAAGTTTTTAACTGTTGGTCTGTCTTTTATGTGTGTGTGTCAGAATCTGATATGAGTATTACTCAGAAACAGATAGTAACCAGATGTTCAAACCTCGTATTCTAAATGTATGTTATGACGAGGTGCTATTTAAAACAATTTATTAAGACACGACAAATATTCGTATACAGAAATATATAATATAATAGTATTATATATAATATCCGTATACAAAAGTGTCATGTAAAGTCATTTACGGTGCAACACAAAAGAATCCGAATATATTAGAGATTCAGATTCTGTTATGATCGTTTTTTCAGTGCCAAGTGTACTATTTAATGGGAGCACATTGTACAGGCTACTAAGAAATAGTCGAAAAGTTTCATAATGTGGCGAAGCTGAAAACTATCTGAATAATTTTAAATAATGTGTTAGTCCGTGTGTTTCAGCGTAATGTGTGTGACAAAAATTTTGTAGCAGCTCTAGCTCAAGAAATAACGCACAGAATTTTATATAGATGTATATAAAGTTGCACCTTGCATAAATTAGTGCCTATAAAATTTTAGTGAAAACCTCCAAACAAGTGGCATTGACATCCTGTTTTTTCATAATTATAATATGGTAGTAAAAGACAGCATTTCATAGAATTATTTTTAACAAATATTTATTGAGAAAAACTATAGTAATGGCCAACTAGGAAAGCAACTCTAAGCATGTAGGAGCATCCTCCAGGCATGAGATTTTTTCGCGGATCCGCGATTTTCCGCTTTTATATGATTTCCGTTAATTCCGTGTTTCTTTTTTTTTTTTTTTTAATCAAACTCCAATAACGATCAGTGTTCAAACGCTCCACGAAAGACTTTAGATTCTCAATCTTACTCCATCCAAAATAATGTCAGTGTTCATTTTAAGCGTGCTTTATCAGATTCTATCTTATAAAAGAACAGAATTATTCAATATTTCTCACTCACGTATTTTTTTTTTTTTTTTTTTGTTCCTGCCCTCTGCCCCCCCCCCCCTTTTGTTTCCATCTGTAACAATCACCGATCAAACATTCTGCGGGAAACCTTTTATTTTTGAATATTTATCCATCCACAATAAAAATGTCAATATTAATTTAAAACTTACTTTATGATATTCTATAACCCATAAAGAAATAGAATTGTGTTTAATATTTCTCACTCATGAACTACTCCCCCCCCCCCGCTCCTTTCCCATTTTCTATCACCAATCAATGATTAAATGTTGATTGCTAGCTATTTTTTTTTTTTTTTTTTTTTTTTTTTTTTTTACACACGTTTTATTGTGTTCATGAGCATTATTCTTTTAGTTTAATTTGTCACTTTAAAAATATTTTGTATTGTTTTTCCCTGTGCACATTATTTTTCATTTGAAATAAATTTTATGAACATATTTGTCTTAGTTTTCCCCACACGCGTTATTTTTCATTTGAAATTAATTTTATGATCACGCGTGTTTCCTCTTTTTTTTTTAATTTTCTGCACTCTCATGCCGGATTCTCCTCCCCGGGCATGTGTAAATTTTAAAAACAAGTATTTTTCCAAAGAACTCATCATCGGTGTCTTTAACGCGGATGGCTGTGTCATACATTTGTGATAATTTAAATGAAAATTAACTTATTTATTTAACATTTTCTCAGATGTCGCTTGTAGGGCGAAAAATAGACTTTACTTTTTGACATTTATTGTTATATTTCTGTTAGATGAAAACCGTCTGCATTCATCACGGAAAACAAATCTAATAAATTATAAGTATTGCATGAGAAGGGAATAAAACTGCTTAAGCTAAGAAATGAATTTTCTAATGTAAAAAAATGTAATTTAAAATATAGCCACAATATTTAAACAGGGTTGAAGGGGACCTTTAGGGAACCTACGTTTTCAGGAAAGGTGCTCCAACAAATTCTTTTGAGGGGAAACTTAATGTCGAATGCGAATATTTTTTATTATATGCAAGCTACACGAAATTTTGTTGAGTTTGTGTGTTAAAAGATTTTATAAATAACTTTGTATTCATTATTAGTAGGACAAGTCGTACTAATTCTTTCAAACAGCGATTTTGCTGTGCCTTGTAACTAGGGATGGACCGGATATGGATTTTACCGGATATCCGGCATCTTAACCGGATATCCGATTTTTTTTATCCGGATACCGGATTTTTTTTCCGGATATCCGGTCCATCCCTACTTGTAACCAATTTTTATCTATCACCTTGAATGGATGTGCAAAAGTTTTTGTTTTTATCTAAATTTATAAAGCTCAAACTTTGTAATTGTATCCGGATTATTAGATTTTATCAAAATTTTGTTGTGTAAAACATCTGATTTTATTTATTTTCTTATTTATTAATTATTTCGAGAAAGATGTCAATTACTGGAGCACCTACCCTAACATTTTTTTTTTTTTTTTTTTTTTTTTTTTAATATATATACAATTGAGAAAAACCATGCTAAAGAAATGGAACAGCTTCAATATAGAACGGTATATATCATGTATCATTATTTTTATAATTTATATGTATTGAAAAATAAATAAAAAGTAAAGTTAACTTGCATGTATTTATTTTGAAGGATATGGCATCATTATTTAAATAAGAAATTTATTTGAAAATATTTATATTTGACACTTTTTATTTCAGTGAAAGTAAAGTTTCTAAAATAATGATAACAATTTCTAATAAATTAAAATAAATGGAAAAGGATTTATTTAATAAAAGAAATGAAAATTTCTGAAAGTAAATAAATTTTGTGATGCAAATTTGACAAATAAAAATTTATTAAAACTATAAAAAAAAAACTGTAAATCAACAGATTCTGTAATTAATGAGCTACAACTCGCATAAATTGATTACTACTCAATAAAAATTCAAAAAATTGATATATGCATGAAGGTAATATCATAACAAAAAGAAAAGAATGTTCAGAAAGAATGTTCAAAAAGAAAAGAATGTATGTACCCCATTACGGAAGTAGCTACTTATATTTAAAGGGTAAACAACAATTAGACAACAATTGAGAGAAAAAATATTGAAGACATATTTATTTTAATGTTGGAAAAAAAAAAAAAATGAACAGCGATTATCTCTTAAACTAACAGTCATAGAAACATGCTTCCAACTTCAAAGGTACCAAAATAAGCAGTTTTAAGTAGGTATATGGGTATAAAAACATCGCTTTGAGGTATTAGATGGCACTGCGAGATCTGTAAGTGAAAATGCTTCAGTGGTTGTAATTGTTGTTTTCTGTATGGATTTTCAGGTCTATTTTTAAAAATTCCAGGTCACAAAATTTGGTTTGTGACATAAAAAATAACTCACGACAAAAGATAAGATAGCTTACGACATAGGATAACATAGTAAATTTTAAATTGTATGATTAAAAAGCATTTTCCAGATCTATATCATCATTTTTCAAATTTTTTGGTCAACATTTGCAATTATCTTAACTTTTACACTGATTTCGAATTCAATGACTCATGGTAACCCTGATATAAAAAGTATCATTTTCATTCCCTTCTCCCCCCCCCCCCCCCCCCAAAAAAAAAAAAAAAAAAAAAAGTTTTTGTAAATGTAAGTTTTACAATTGCAACAAATAAAATATTTTTTCTTTCTTTCTTATTTTCTTTACAAAAAGAGAAAACAACCTCTCCTGCTGATGATTAATGTTGTCTAAAATGTCAATCCATCCGCGGGCCACAAATTGGTGGTTCCTGGGTCGCATGTGGCCCCCGGACCGTTGGTTGTACACCTCTACGTCCCTTAAGGCATATTTTAATTGGTGTTATTTGTGTTATAGCACATTTCATGTGGTCTTTTACAGTGCTAAACTAAAGTACATTATGTGGTGTATAAAAATTTACAAATACACAGGTGTATGCAATATTAAGTAAAAACATCCTTTTATACCGAATACAATTGAAAGAAGTGCTTTAACAAATAATACTTTGTCCAAGGAAATTGTTTGAGAACTAAAAGTACTTTCTCTTACCCATATAGTAGACAAAATGTTGTTTAGAACCAAACTTTTGACATTGGGTTTTCTTTGTAATTACGCGTTTAGTTTTTTATCCGTTTTAAGTTTTTTATCCGTTAGTATGTATGTTTCTTATTATTAGAATAACTGAAAAAGAAATAAAGTGAGTAATTCAAATTTAGTATTTTGAAAATAAAATAGTGATTGTACTAAAAAATTTTGACTGAAATAGGCATGTGTTCAAGTGTAGTAAAGTAAAGTGTAAGTCATGTGAGTAAAGGTACCTTGAATAATAATAATAATAATAATAATAAAATATCCTTTATTTATTTATTTTAAATATTTTATGAATGTGGATAAGTAAATACACGAGGGTTTAGGGGAGGTAGCCCCGCTCAGAAATACATACATAAAACAGTTTCTGAAACAAGAAGTGTACGAAAATGCATTATGAGTGTCGCGATGGATTATTTTCTTTCTCTCTCTCTTTTTACTTTCCGAACACTATAGTGAGGAAAGTATTGTAATCATGTCAAAAATCCCAATTTGAGATTTTGATGTTTGTATACGTTTCGAGGTCCCCTGAGTCCGTTTTCACTGTTTTTGCGATGATGTATGTATGTGTGTGTGTATGTATGCGTGTATGTCTGTGAGTGAACACGCTAGCGTCTAAACGCTTTTTTCGAATAAGCTGAAAGTTGGTACTTATATTGTAAGCCACCGTAGTACAAACCCTATTGATTTTGGTGAATCTAGCACTTATAGTATTTTACAGGGACACAAAGAAAAATTCTTTATCATTATGGCCTATGGGACCAAAATTTTATAAGTGCGATAGCATCTAAAAGCCTTATTCAATTGAGCTGAAACTTTAGATGAATATTATAAATCACTGTTGCACTAACTATAAGCATTTCGGTGAATCTAGAATTTATAGGTTTTTACAGGGACACAACGAAAAATTCTTTATCATTATGATCTATGGGCGCAAAGTTCAGTAGCGTTAAATAAAACATCGTGCAATATATGGAGAAAAATACTGACTCTATTATGGTTTTCTCTCTTTTGTTTGTTTAACAACTCCTCTTTCTTTACTTTATCTACAAAACTGTTAATTACTCAATGTTCGGAAAGTCGAGTGGAGTCACTCCAGATTTTTAACTTATCTTATAATTTGGAAGACATACTCATTAATTTTTCTTACACTGTTTTTAAAAATAAAAATTCGATATCTGTTATTTATTTACTCTTTAAATAGTTGTGTAAAATTTATATGTCATATAGAAATACATTTCTGCATTCTACAAGAAATCGAATTTTACATGGACTCAATTTTAAGTACATATTCTTTCATTTTGTAATTGAATAATTTATGTAAACTATATATTTACAATTTTTTAATGGAGAGAGACCAATCAGCCTGAAATGTGCATGGTATGTACATATTGTTACGAATTTTTAAATAATTGGTAATTTTTTTTGTGTAAATTCATTCAAAGAGGTTTAATTAGGTTATAAAATTTCAATTTTACGTTTTACAACCTCATTAAGGCAGCTAATGGCTTTTGCGACTTTCTTGCTCCTTGGCGAGAAAATTCTTATTATCGATATTCTAAATATGGAAGCTCTAACTTGATTGGTTGAGAAGTTCCTGGAATTTTCCACATTGTTCTACTCGGGTATTTAAGGAATTGCTTCACGCCAAATCAGTGGAGTTTACTCCAATACTTTCATTGCCGCTGAAATAGCCGCGAGTCTCTTTCGATTGCAGTCGATTGCTGTATGTTAATGCGTTGTTACAGTTTGTACTGTGAATTTGCTGTTGACAGCTGTTATTTATTCTGTGTTTACTGATGAAAGTTAAGTTGATACTTGGTTTATAGACCTGTATTCTTCTCGAATTTTCTGTAAATAAAGTTTCCAGCTTCTGCAAGATTCGCCTTTCATTCTCGGACAATTTACTAACCCCCAAGTAAACAATATTTTTATTTTTTCACATCCAGATGTTGTAGAGAATATGGTGAATCTTCAGCACTTCGTTTTTTGCTATACACTTGAACGTTTTAAAGTCAGTGTTTTTGCAACTCTATGTATATTTCAACGGCTGTCTAAGGAAGTCATGTAATGTCTGCAAAAGATAAAACAATTATGGTGACGTTAATTTTAAACTTAAATTACATGAATTACATTGATTCCCATTTTAATTCTCAAATAGATTTTTCAACGTCCAATGTTACTACGTAGTAATGTTAATTATTAATATTAAAATTGTTAGAGTATAGTTCAATTCAAATAAATAGCCATAAGAAATACAGAGGATCTATAATTAAATTATTGAAATGCAGCGATTCCTATTTATTTATTTATTTTATTGTTTAATTATTGAGTTTTATAACCCATCCAACCATCCAAGCCAAAAAAAAAAAAAAAAAAAAAAAATCTCCATACCTCCTTAATTAAATATGTGCCCACTCACCCTGCATCTGTTTTATTTTATTTATTTACTTATTTATTTTTTTAAATCAAAGACAATATATTATACATACACATATATAAATGTAAATACTACATTAAATAATTCAAAATTTTACAAAAATTAACGAAATTTATTTATTTATTTATTTTTTAATTACAATAATATATATCAAAGAGTTTACATTAAAAAAAAAAAAAAAAAGAAAGAAAGAAAGAAAAAGAAAACCGCATTGGAGAAATATTTTTACAAATAAAAATACTATGTTAATGAGTTTGAAATTTTATTTGAATTTACAAAATATATTTCTTTTGCAAATCACACGAAAATGTACTTAGCACTCATTTTTAAATCAAAAGTTAACAGTTTATATCGAGAGAAGAAAGAAAAAGAAAAAAAATATATACACATTATAAAATTTTTGATATAACTAGAGGGCTCTGCCCCTGCTCGCTCCGCTCACCAACCCCCGAGGAAAGTTTCGTCTCCCCCCCCCCCCGTCTCGCTTAACCCCTGCGACGCTCTGCCTCTCGCTGAATAAAAATTGCTGATATTCGCTTCTTTACCTTTCACTGAATAGGAAAATTAATACTGCATAAAACAAGAAAAAAAAAATGGAAATACCCATATTCTATGTCAAATTGATATATCTATGTCAAATACATAATATTTAATACCATTTTTTTTTTTTTTTTTTTTTTTTTTTTCACAAAAGAAAGAAATGGACTCTTCATATCAGACGTCAGAGATCACATGATAGGGGAAAATTAAACAGCAGACAAAGTCTTCTATATCTATAGCGATTTCTGAAATAACATATTTTCTATTCTTATTTTTGATCAATCGTATTTAATCCGTGATATTTTTTTTACGCGTCATCATTTTTAATCCATCTTATATCATTATTCATCATCTTTTGTTTGCTGTATACATTTAGTTTATATTTGTTATTGATGTTCATGGAGAACATGTTAAATACTCTAGTTTTTAGCACTTAAATCATTGACAGTGCAACATCGTACGGTGCAAAGCCATTTAGACCAGTAACTAAGTTAATTAATTTGTTGTAACACATTTATGCAATTAAGTTTAATTGAAAACATTTTAAAATTTCAAATTATAATCCATAAACATTCCACAAGAACAAGCTATTATTTATTGCTAGATCAGTTAATGTAACAGTTACACTTCAACATACAAAAATCGATTCTTACAGGAGAAAATAAATAAACACATAAAGTGGTTTTTTTTTTTTTTTTTTTTATTATTATTAAATTTACAAATTTACAATATTACTTTTATTTTATTTTATAGTAAATATTGACACTTTTGTTCTTAAGAACAATATTTAATTGAATTCGATTCTCAGAATTCGATTATTTGTTTTTCCCTATCACATGACTCAGCAGATGACGCTGGGAAGAGTTCATTCGTAACATCTAGACCATTTTATGTTAAAGATACAGTATGTGAAGTTTTTGGGGACATTTAATTTTTTGTCACTATTTAGCGATGGATTTTTTGGTAGAATTGCTTGTTAAAAAAAAAAAAAAAAAAAAAAAAAAAAACCCTTAAAATTAAATTAGAATAACCTTTTTAAAAAATAAGAACCTATTTTTTCTAATGCCCATACTTTTTATTTTTGAATTTTAGTTAATTTATGGCAGTATATACTCTCTGTATATATTTACTGAACTGCTAGATAATAATTTTAGACAGTCGAAAAGAGAAAAAAGTTTTTTTTTATTATTATTATCATTTAAATTTGGAAAAAACCTCCTGGAGCTTCAATTATTAATTCTCTTCGATACTTTTCCATTTTGCCGATGAAGCGATAAAGTTGCCAAGAATGATATAAACGACGCCAAACATTAACCACCTAAGACAAAGTAATTGTTCCAAAACGCTTCGAATAATAATAAGAAAAAAATTAAAGAAACTTAGGTACAACTATAGTATCTCCCCACAGCAGAATTTGGCGATTTTTCTTTGGCGCCGATTTGAACGATAAGATGTCGTTCTGGACTGTTTGCGATAGAATATGGCAGCCTGCATGCTGTTTATTTTGGATTTATGATTTTATGATTCATGATTTGTAATTTAGCTTATGATTTTATCATTTATGATTTATGATTTTTAGATTTATGATTTAGCCATAATGGCCAAAAATAAATCGCCAAATTCAGCTGTGGGGAAATACTATAGTTGTTCCGAAACTTATTTTACGTTTACTTATTTTATTTTATTTATTTTATATTTTTAAGAATTAAATTTCCTGAAACTTTGCTTAAAGATAGCTTTTAAAAGTGTTGTCCCATAAAAAATATAACATTTATTTTGTCAAATCCTTAATAACGTATATAAATAAATTTTAAATTTGAAAAAGAAAAAAAAAATCAAAAGTTACAAATGTACTTTTAATCCATAGATGTGTTGTTGTCGCCAATAAAGTTTGCTTAACGAGAATTTCGCCGGCGAAAGGAAAAGTACCTTCTCTCCAATCTACTTCTTACGAAGAATAAAATTTATAAAAATTTTAGATGAATTTTTTCTTGCCATAATTAGAAGTATGAAATGTATCATGGAAATGCCTAATTCCGTAATGTTAAAAAATTATCAATGCTAAATAAGAAGATTTTTCATTTATAATTGAGTTTGAATTTAAATCTAAATATTTTTGTGTACCAAAATCTATCCAAAGTATTTTAAAAAACGCTTTCAAGTAAAAATAATAAATACACTTTAATGGTAAAGAGAAACGCGGTCAGTTATACAGACACGACATTATTTCGTTACACACACACACACACACACAAAATAAATAAATAAATAAATAAATAATAAATAAATAAATAAAATAAACATAAATATTACCAGTAGTAAAATTAATTTTCTTAAAGTAGAAAGAAAAAAAAAAGGATGTTTGCGGAATTTATTTTATTTTTTTACACCAATGATAACATTTTTATTTCCCTGTGCAGAACGACGTCATTGTGGAAAATGATGTAATAAGAGAAATTATTTCTTTAATGGCAAATAGAGTACCTTTATAAACCCGAGGTTTTCTATTAATAACTTCGTTAATTAAAATGATACAGATTTCTAACTACCTGAAATGCCACCCTTGAAGCATTCGAAACACGTTGATACACGATCCAGAGCATTTTGCCCTCCGCGAGAAAATGCTGTCGCAGACAAAAAAACTTGACGCCAGCTACAGAAACTTTTTTTTAATATATAGAGATTTATGTTACACATATGAAAATAGAAAAAATCAAAAGCATCTTGAAGTTTTTCATAAACATAGAATATCGAATAACAATGATATCATTGTTATGTTTTGTTCATTAGTTCTTGTAATTTGCTTGACATATAAATAACTCATTCACTTGAATGGGATACTGACTAATAAAAGATTGCCACCTCACACTTTTAATAATTTCTTTTATTTCTCTGCAGAATAAGTCGGTGGCATCGTTGAGAAGTTCCTTCTCGTCATACTTGAGAGCCAATTCAGTGAAATCGCAGAAAGTATCTACACTCATCTCCTTCTTCATTAAATTTACGCACTCTGCTTTCAGCTGATCTTCTTGATATTTGTCGGCCAATACATACGAATCAAATACGTTTTTCACAGTCAGATCATCCATTTTCCCTGTATACACGAACTTGATAAAAATACCGAATATATCCGGCTCACAGTCGTTGATGTATACTAATCCTGTTGCTTTTTCCTTCATATCAGTATTCAACAACGCTTCGAAGTAAGGGTTACGGCCGGCTAAGATGACTCTATGGAGCTTGAATTCTTGGCCTTTTACTTTGACTGTTACGTCACTGTGCTCTTGTTTCTGAAAGATGCTTGACAAGTCATCCACCAGCTTTTTTGTTGCTGAAAGATAAATAAATTAAAAGAACTCTTAAGTATATTTTTTCAACTTAAACTTGAAAAATTAATAGGAAAAAAATTATTATAGATTTAATTATATATTTATTAGATATTATTTATTAAAATTGCTAGATCCAATCCTGAGAAAACAAAGTTTTTTCAAAGTTTGCAACGGGCGTTGTCGGGGTTAACAATAAACGCCAATTTTTCTAAAAGTGAGGTTCTAAAAGTAAGTCAGATAGGTTTGTCATTTCAAATTATCCTTAACCTTAAATTTTTATTAAAATCCTTAGATACATTTCCGATAAAACTAAGTTTCTCCGATAGTTTAAATGGGTGGCACTAGGGTAAATGCAAACGGTATATTTCTGAAAGATAAGGATAATTCAGATTGATTTCTTATCTCAAAAAACCATATATCTTAATTATTTACCGAAATCTTTCGAGCAGTTTTTAAGATAATCAATTTTCTGCATTTTGGTACGGTCGGATCGAGAATTAACACTAATTTTTTTGAAAATGAAGATACGTCAGATGTGAATTTCTCTTTCATAAAAACCATTAATCCAATGTTTTTATCAAAATCATTCGATCTTTTCCAAAAACCAAATTTTTACCATATTTTGCATGGAACAAAGTTCAGGTTAAAAGTGAATGCCATTTTTTTTTTTTTTTTCTTTTTCTTTTCTTTCTTTTTTTTTTATAAAGATGAATATAAGTTAGATTCAATATACGCCTCAAGAAATAAACAAATAAAAATAATACTCTTAAACATTTATCAAAATCGTTAGTGCCATCTGCCACCAAACCAAGTTTCTGCAATATTTTGCAACAGGCGTAGTAAAAGTTAACAATGAACTCTAGGTTTCCTGAAGATGAAAATAAATCAAATAAATTTGCCAACCTTATATTAAGCAACGGGCGCAGTAAATGGTTAAGAAGGTACACAATTTTTCCTGAAGATAAGTCAGATAGGTTTTGTATTCTCAAAAAAGCCTTAACCCAAAGCTTTTAGCAAAATCATGTTACATCCATTTTCATGCATACCAGATTTCTACCATATTATGCAACCGACGTTGTAGGTGTTAACGGTTGAAAATTAAACCCACATCAGAAAAAAAAAAAAATAGCCCTAAATTTTTTGTAAAAATCAGGTGGAGAAACGGGACAATAACGCCACCTATTTAATGATATGTACCAAGAATTAATAGACATCAATAAAGTATAAAATTTCATGAAACTATGTGCATTAGATCTTGATCTAGAGCTGTCAGAAAATTTGTCGCATAAACAGACATTATTCCGAAATTGCTCAAAACTCATTTAGGACCTATATATACATGTAACAAAATAAAATAAATACAAATTTTCATTCTAATTTTTTTACGAATCTAAAACATGTTATATATATAGAGGAAGATTAAAAAAAAAAAAAAAAAAAAAAAAAAAAAAAAAAAAAAATCGACTATAAATACTATATATAGAATGATAAGCAAAATAAATAAAATGATATACCTTTTAATCTCATCACTGGACATTCAAGAACTAACCAATCTCTGAGGAGAACTGTATGTGTGCACGTTGGACATCTGATAGGTTTGGACAGGCACTTTTGCTGATGCGATGAAAAGTATTTTCCAACAAAAATTTCTGAACAGTAAGGACACTCTGTTTCTACTGTGTCATCTAAAATACACAAAATAAGTCTATTAAGGAAATTTCACGACTAAGCAAGTAATGAAAATTGAGACAGAAAGATGGATGGCTAGATTTGATGAGACAGTAGTACTATCAGTATACTTGTGCTGTAAAAATAGTTTATTGAGTGTTATATTTTATAGGGTAACTTAATATTTTTTTACAGCCACTGTTTAAACTAAAACTATTAAGGAAATTTCACGACTAAGCAAGCAATGAAAATTGAGACAGAAAGATGAATGGCTAGATTTGATGAGACAATTGTACTATCAGTATACTTGTGCTATAAAAATAGTTTATTGAATGTTATATTTTATAGGGTAACATGATTTTTTTTACAGCCACTGTTTAAACTAAAACTATTAAGGAAATTTCACAACTAAGCAAGTAATGAAAATTGAGACAGAAAGATGGATGGCTAGATTTGATGAGACAGTAGTACTATCAGTATACTTATGCTGTAAAAATAGTTTATTGAATGTTATATTTTATAGGGTAACTTAATATTTTTTTACAGCCACTGTTTAAACTAAAACTATTAAGGAAATTTCACGACTAAGCAAGTAATGAAAATTGAGACAGAAAGATGGATGGCTAGATTTGATGAGACAATTGTACTATCAGTATACTTGTGCTCTAAAAATAGTTTATTGAATATTATATTTTATAGGGTAACTTAATATTTTTTTACAGCCACTGTTTAAACTAAAACTATTAACCTTTTACAGGCCAATGTTCCCAATTGGGAACATCAAATTAAAACTTATTTAAAAAACTAAATTGCACTAATATTGACTTGAAAAAATTAGCGGACATACTTAAAAGATGACTTGATTTTTTAAAACAGAAGCAACATTCCCATCATTAGTTGGTAATTGTACAAAAAATCCCCAATATGATCATTTTCATATTTTTTTCCCCACAGAGTACAAATAAAAGAAATGCATAAAAATTTGAAAGTATCCTATTACTCTGAATATCAGTTGGTTTATTTTAAACAGCTCTTATTGTCAAAAATTACATCAAACTTGATAATATTAATCAGATTATATTAATAATCTATAATATTAATCTTAATAATTTAAGAATATTAATAATTTTTATTAATGACAATTAATATTTATGTACGCATTTTTTTCCATTTAAATGATTAACATCCCTTAACTAAAGTAATATAAAGTAAAATATGTCAATAACTAATGAAAAATATACCTGGATCTAAATTCGGCCTGTAAAAGGTTAAGGAAATTTTACAACTAAGCAAGTAATGAAAATTGAGACAGAAAGATGGATGGCTAGATTTGATGAGACAATTGTACTATCAGTATACTTATGCTGTAAAAATAGTTTATTGAATGTTATATTTTATAGGGTAACTTGATATTTTTTTACAGCCACTGTTTAAACTAAAACTATTAAGGAAATTTCACGACTAAGCAAGTAAGAAAAATTGAGGCAGAAAGATGGATGGCTAGATTTGATGAGACAATTGTACTATCAGTATACTTATGCTGTAAAATTAGTTTATTGGATGTTATATTTTATAGAGCAACTTAATATTTTTTTACAGCCACTGTTTAAATTAAAACTATTAAGGAAATTTCACGACTAAGCAAGTCATGAAAATTGAGACAGAAAGATGGGTCGCTAAATTTAACGAGACAGTTGTATTATCAGTATACTTATGCTGAAAAAATATTGGGTTGTTTGAAAACAATTTCGTTTTTTACTTTGAAAATGAAAGACGATTTTCTTATATCGTATAAATATTTTATGGAATTATATATTGGCTACTTTAATCGGTTTCTTAGCGATCTCACGAGTTGTTATTTGGCAGTTTTCATAAGTCAATACTTTATTTTGTCATCATTAGCATAAACTGGTTTTCCAGAAAGTAATGCCTCTTCAACGCCAAAATTGCAGGAACAGAATTTGGTAAAACAGTTTTGACTCTGGCGTTCTTTAGATAAATTTTCTGTATGCATATCCTATACTTTTTTCCTTGTTTGAACAGTATTTTCATCTTTTTGATAGAAAAAAAAAAAAAAAAAATAGGCCGAAAATGTCGCTTTCGGTTTTCTTTATTTGATAGGGCACCAATCAAAACCTATTAAGCAGAATAAAATGAGTTTTTTCACAAGCAAGCCTTGCTATATCAGCTGCCACAATATATAATGGTAATGCAGCTTAATTGTGAAGATGGTGTGAAATATGTATATATATATATATATATATATATATACAATTAAGTCCTCTGCTGAGAAAAACGAAATTACTTTCCGAACAACCCAATTGTTTATTGGATATTATATTTTATAGGGTAACTTAATGTCTTTTACAGGCAAATAAAACTAATTTAAAAAATAATTAACGATATTGATGAAAATTTACGATGATTTAATGCTACGATACAGATTTTTAAACTTAGTAAAAAATTTTGGATATATATTTTATATTTTCCTGATCCATAAAGATAATACACACCTAAGTATAATTACAAAATAAATAAATAAAATAAAATAAATAATAATAAAAATTATACAGACACGACATTATTTCATTATTTAAAACATGAAAATCTGACATTGACAGATTTTAATTTAGTGCCAGAGGCCTACTGCTAAACTTGTTAATATCGACAAATTCTTCTTTAGTTAATTCGTGACGATCTAAATTCCATGATAAAATTTTCATTAAATCAAACCAATGTGTTTCAGCTGCAGATACTGTAACAAATAACGTTGGAAGTCCAAACTGTCTTATAGCCGCAAAACAACGTTCTTTCTCTTTTTCCCAATGAGGGGGAGGTGTGCCTTGGGGGGGGACTCATGTCAAAGGTGTGCCTTGGGGGGGGGGGACTCATGTCAAAGTTGTACCTTGAAAGTTGGGCCTTGGGGGGACTCATGTCAAAGTTGGGCCTTGGGGGGAGGACTCGTGTCAAATTTGTACCTTGGGGGGGGGACTTCATTCAATAAATCCCCATTCAATAAACCGACTGAAATAGGCCCTTAGCACTATTAAGAGTGACGTATAAATATTCGAACACTCTGTACCGACTGAAATAGGGGTACCTTGGGGGGGGACTCATGTCAAAGTTGGGCCTTGGGGGGACTTCATTCAATAAATCCCCATTCAATAAACCGACTGAAATAGGCCCTTAGCACTATTAAGAGTGACGTATAAAAATTCGACAACGCTGTACCGACTGAAATAAGGGTACCTTGGGGGGACTTCATTCAATAAATCCCCATTCAATAAACCGACTGAAATAGGCCCTTAGCACTATTAAGAGTGACGTATAAAAATTCGACAACTCTGTACCGACTGAAATAGGGGTACCTTGGGGGGGGGGGGACTCATGTCAAAGTTGGGCCTTGGGGGGACTTCATTCAATAAATCCCCATTCAATAAACCGACTGAAATAGGCCCTTAGCACTATTAAGAGTGACGTATAAAAATTCGACAACGCTGTACCGACTGAAATAAGGGTACCTTGGGGGGACTTCATTCAATAAATCCCCATTCAATAAACCGACTGAAATAGGCCCTTAGCACTATTAAGAGTGACGTATAAAAATTCGACAACTCTGTACCGACTGAAATAGGGGTACCTTGGGGGGGGGACTCATGTCAAAGTTGGGCCTTGGGGGGACTTCATTCAATAAATCCCCATTCAATAAACCGACTGAAATAGGCCCTTAGCACTATTAAGAGTGACGTATAAAAATTCGACAACGCTGTACCGACTGAAATAGAGGTACCTTGGGGGGGGGGGACTCATGTCAAAGTTGGGCTTTGGGGGGACTTCATTCAATAAATCCCCATTCAATAAACCGACTGAAATAGGCCCTTAGCACTATTAAGAGTGACGTATAAAAATTCGACAACGCTGGGCCTTGGGGGGACTCATGTCAAAGTTGTACCTTGGGGGGGACTCATGTCAAAGTTGTGCCTTGGGGGACTTCATGCAATAAATCCTCATTCAATAAACCGACTGAAATAGGCCCTTAGCACTATTAAGAGTGTATTATAAAAATTCGACAACTGTACCGACTGAAATAGGCCTCTAGCACTAATAATAAAAATAAATATAATAATAAAACTAGTGTGAAACAACCACATGACTTACATTACCCACTATTACACGTATTATATGAATTTTTTTTTTCTTTTTTTTTTTTCTTTTTTGGAGATAATGTGATCAGGAGACATAAAATTGACCTAACGAAGTAGGTACCTAAAATATTTCCGGTAAGAGAAACTTAATAAACGTGTAAAGATATATAAAACAAAGTTTATATGGCGAGTTAAAAAATAAGGGGGGAAAAATGGTACAGTTATTTTTTGAAACATCAATTTCCGAGATCTAAATAATCTGACCTACCTAAGCAGGATGACTGAATTTTCCTGCAATAATCACGTAATACATGAGAAAGGATATCTAAAATGGATTTCTGTAACAATTTTCAAGAAAACTGTTAAAGCTGTTTTCGAGATACGAACTTTTATCAAAACTTTGTATACTCAATTATTGACCGAAAAACAATAATTACATAGAAAAGGATAATTAAAAGTGAGTTAATATGGCGAGTTTGAAATTAAAAATTCAGTACCAGCCGCTTTTAAAGGAATGCACTTGCGAGAACTGAAACTGAGCTATTTATACAAGACGCCTATCAATTTTCCTGAACTAACCAACCATATCATTCGAAAGGGCATCTAATAGAGTGTTTATATAGCAACTTTTAAGAAAATCGTTAAGTGTCGTTTTTGATATACGGACTTACGGTCCTATTTACTACCTACGGTAGTCGGGTAATGGAAGTAATAAATAAATAAAAAATATATTGTGATACAAACTTAAATTACTTATAACTAAACAACCAATAATGACTGAATCACATGACTTTGATAAGTAGCACCTTACTACTACGCTGGGCCTTTCAAAAATCGACTTAACTTAAATTCGCTGCTCTTTGAATTGCGTTTCTTTATCACAAGGTCAGTGCCATATTGTCGTCGGAATTATACATGTATGCAAAATTTCAGCTCAATCCGACGATAAGAAACGGGTAAAATTCGAAAACAAATTTTGAATTATAGTTTGGTGTCCAGGATTCACAGACCCCCTCATACCTCCAAGACCCTTCATACTTTAGTATTATTTTTATCGGAATTATACAGGTATGCAAATTTTCAACACATTCAGATGACAAGAAGAATGGGTAAATATTAATTCATAGGTATTGTTGGCGCATGCGCACTATTATCCATTTCCGCTTCCAAAAAAAAATATTTGGCTGAAAGCCATGAGAGGTAAAATACAATAGACACTTGAAAGAAAAGAAGAATCCCTTTGGAAACAAATTAAAATTGAGATAAATTATGTAAAAGCAGTTTTACTAAATTAATATAGTAAACATTGCTAAGAAAAGCTACACAGTTACCGAATGTCTTTATCTTTATATGAAAGATTAGACAAAAAAAAAAAAAAAAAAAAAAAAAAAAGTTTTATCACCCTAAATTTTTGAACTTTACTTTACTTTACTTTTCTTGAATAAGGATATAGTAATTACTAGAAAATTGTTTACATGGACATTTTCAATTTCTATATTGATTATTTAAATGCTTGCTTAAAAAGTTTGGCTGAGTTTCGACCACAGAGAAAGGTAATAGTTTAAATAATTAAGCTTTTATTGTTTAGCTAATTCCTTGAAAACTGCACACAAACCTGTTGATATCAAGGAGCAGTTGAATATGAATTAAATTATATATATATGTATATAAACTCCCCTAGAATTTTTCAAATTTTAATTTTATTAAAAATCTTTTATCTCACCACACTAGTGAAATCATTTAAATGGGTTAGAAAATTACCAAATAAAAGTATCAGTACCAATGAATTTATAATTTTAAACATTTGCAAAATATTTGGAAAAGCATTTTACGCATCTGTGTTTTATATTTTAAATCGCAGTGTTTAAAATGCTTTCTGCGCATTTTCCAATACAACGCCTTCTTAAGGCTTCAATAATACTGTGCACATACAGTAGTATAAAAAGTGCAGTTTTTTTTTTTTTTTTTTTTAAATAAGTTTTTGGGTAATAAAATTATTCATCTTAAAATTCAAGTGGTATTTGATGAGAGAAAAATAACTTTTCCTTTTTATACTCATAATATGTGAATAAAAATGAGATTGGAAACCGTTCTCTTTGATGAGCGTGTTTAATATGAAAACTACCACAAAATCCTCTTTTATACCTGTACAGTAGAAAAAAGTAACTTTCCTTTCTCATGTATATAAATAAATAATAATAAATTAATTAAATGACGGAAAAGAAATTGCTAAAAAGACAAAATCATAATTGAAAATAATTATATATTTAAAAAATATTCCTTTTCTCCAATTTTTCCAAAAAATACCATTTTTTAAATTTTAAAAATTAATATTTAATACTGGAAATCATACTATTACTTGAGTATATTATTGATAATTTCCTTTAACAAAAGGCTCACCTGCGTCATCGGTAGATTCGAGGCAAAACTCCATCGTGCAGACAATCGTGAGTATGTCAGATGGAACCAATTTCGACTTGTTTTCTAAAAGAATGGACCGCTGTAAAAATCGAGGGCATCCCCATCCATTTATCTCTGTTACTTGTGAACCCTGCACTTCGTAGTCTTTCACCCCGTCGACTGTTCTCAGGGCAAAAGAACATGCAAAACGTTTGGAAGGGCCAGATGCTATTCCACAGATATGAACACTAATATATCCAACTGAATCGTCCTCTGATCTACCATTTGGACAGATAATCAAACCCCAGGGTTCTCCATCAAGTGTATAGAAACGAGTCAAAATTTCCGAAAGTGTAAAGAAGTTGTCTATTTTCCACTCGAAAGTAAATTCCCTCGCAAGATCTTCCACTTTTCCAATGGTAGGCATTGTACAGATTTATTTTGTAACTTGCATTCACTTGTTCCTGAATTTGCTTTTCGCTAGATTACCTGAAACAAACAAAATATGTTTGTAATGAAGATTAGATTCTAAGAATTATTATGTTATATATCAAATTTAATTATAAATAGAAATGAATATAATTTCTTGAATAGAAAAATGTATAGGTCATTAACTAAGATAAACTACCATGTGCCTTGATGTTCGGTAATTTACGTCTCTATTTAACTGTAGAGAAAAAATATTATTTATAAAGTGTATTACTGGAATAATGAATCACAGCATCAGGCCCAGTAGCAAAATTTTTTCTGTCAATCTGCGACAGCTATTTAGGCATTAGAAAATAGTCTGCAGCATAATTTCACAATAAGTTATGGAAAAAAAAGTTTCTGGATTCATTAAGCATATTTTTAACACACATTTGTATTTATCTAATGTTATTAATATCTATTAGATATGTTAGAGCATTGCAGTTATAAAATTTTGATACATACAGCTAGGTAAAGAATTGGCATTAACCATTATCCTTCTTATAAAAAAGAAGATATATCCTTGTGCATGATTTTGTTCGTACTGACTGTAATAAAATATTTGTTGTGAGAGACAAACGTTGAATTTAATGCAACTTTCTAAAATTTTCTGGTTCTTGTGTAACCAGACGGAGGGACATTAAGAAGCATAAGCTTTATTTTATCAAAAATTACAGTATGTTTGTCATTGTCATCTATGCATCTTTGCATTTTGATCACCTCAGTATCTGAGCCCCAACTTTCACAGAAGAATTCTGATACTAGAATTGAAATTGCATGCTTAAGTAACTTAATAAATACAGTTATTTCCTTTGATAGATCACAAACAGATCCCCCCTCCCCCCCCCCCCATAAAATCTTTATTTCATATCTGATCTTTTCAGATTTAACTTCTGTAGTGCTAGTGATCCATTTACAAAAATACTGGTACTTTCTTGTATATATTCAAAGAAGCAAACACAAAAATTACATGAGTAGTGAGTGATATTGAAAACTTTCTACCTCTAACTAGGTTCTACAATTTAAACAAGTTACAAAAGAATATTGACATTTATGCTGTATAAGAAGAATGATTCATAATAACAAGACTTCTGCAGGCAGTTTCATTAGTGATCGTTAGCAAATGGTAAGGGAGAGCCCCCCCCCCCCCCCCCAAAAAAAAAAAAAAAAAAAAAAAAAAAAAAAAACTATATTAATAAGAGATATTGAACAATTTTACTACTTTATAGGTTCAGGAATCTAACTTAGGGATGTGGGTTTTCCGGAAAATTTTAAAATGGACAGTTTTCTGGAAAATTTACCGAAAAATTTTCGTAAATTTTTCAGTCTCTAAATTAAAGGTTTTGTGCAATAAAACTAACACATTAAAAGCTGCAAGTAAACAAAACTATTAAAAAAAAGTATGAATAATTAGTCAATTCAAAAAGAAATTAATAAACAAAACGCAGAATTTATGATTTAATGATTTTTCATACATGTAGAAAGCTAGAAAGTTTTTTAATGACTGTTTTGCATGTATAATGATTGAATAGTCTATATAAATAAGGTATCTGTGAATGTTCTGTAGCTCTCAGAGACCCTCACATACCATTGCCAACAGCGGAATGCTATTTTATTATATAGGAAAAACTGTTATGACCTTTTTTTTTTTTTTTTTTTTGTCTGTTTTCATTATAAAAAAAATCTGAAAAATTTAAATTTGCCTTTGTGTTTCCCAAAATTTATTTATTTAATTTTTAATACTTCATACTGAAGTTATAAAGTGGAAAACATTGATAAAAGTCCTTTTTTGCTCTTTATAACTTCCAAAAAAAAAAAAAAAAAAAAAAATTGAAATAGAAGAACAAGTTTAACAATTGTGAATTTTCTGAAAGTAAACATAGAAATAAAAAAATAAAAAGAGATAATTATCACAACGAATTTCTGTATAGAATAATAGGGGATATGGCTGCTAGTGACAGAGGAATCATACACACTGTTAAAAATTTCTGTAAATTTACAGTAATTCTTAGTTAAAAGTGAATAATCGAGATTCTCAATCTTTATTCTGTATTTTTACCTAATTTTATTGTTTAATTTTTTAATTAAAATTAAAAATGACTGTTCCTACTTTAGAAAAAGCATTCTAAGTCCGAAATATATTCTCACCTATTATTAATTAAATTAATATTAGTTATTAAAATGAATGTATAAAATAAGTTTTTTAACATCTCCGTTTATTTTTTAACACGCTTTTATTAGCTCCACCTGTATGTATGTTTGTAACCGCTCTGGGACAAAGCAAAAAGTCCATATTGTAAAAAAAGACTTGCTATACGTGAACGCTGTGGCTGTGAGGTAAAGCTCCGCGCTACGAACTTAAAGGTCTACCGTTCGAGCCCAGTCAGTGGAGATTTTTTAAAAATGGTTTTTGTTTATTTCTAAATTATTTTAATTAAAGATTTAAATGTATGTAAATATTATAGTGTGTCACTCACACGATTTTCTCTTACCCTGCATTTTAATACTAAGATAAATATTTTGTGCTTTTTAGTTCACATTTCTATAAAAGCTTGTTCTTTTTTTTAAAACTATAATATTAGTTTCTGTAATTTTACGTAAGACTTAAGATAATAGATTACACAGAGTTTTCTGTTGAAATTTTTAACAGTGCAGTCTTCTTTCTTTCTTTTTTCTTTCTTTTTTTTTCTTTCTTTTTTTTTTTTTTTTAATTTAAAGCTTGATCGCTAATTTTTCGGGTGTAGGTCGATTCCCCTGATGTATGATACCTTGAAAAAAAAAAAAGAAATGAGTCGTTTCCTATCACCCTTTTTTCGAAGGCACATATCGTTTGCCCTGATCCCCCTTCCTGTGTCCATGTTTATGATTGACATGTTCTGATGAACAGGAATGTGTCCTTCATTCCCTTACAGATGACTTAAATAGTACACACACATACACACAAATAATAATAATTCTGTGACACATCATAGTTTTTATAAATAATCTCTCGAAAGAAAATAGTTTATTTGTACATGTATATTGCATAATTGGTCCTCATGTATACGTAATTATTTATATGTGTATGTGCTGTACTTTTATTTTTATTTATGTATTTTTATTTTACCAAAAATTCAAGTATTGATTTATCAGGTCATGATATTAGAATGTAAATTTATTATTTTTGTATTAACAATATAACAAGATATTTTGTAAAAATTTCGTAAGGAATACAATGGGAATATTTGATTTTCTTATTTTTAAGTTTTAAAATAAAACTTTTGTTAGCAATAACTTGCTATAAAATTTCAAAATTGGGTTGAAGAGAAAAAAAAAAAAAAAAAAAAAAAATCTTTCAAATGTGTTTATCTCTTTCACCACTAGTTGGTTATAAATAGTTATTTAAAGTGATAATTAAAAAAAAAAAAAAAAAAAAAATGAAAGAGATAAACATATTTGAAAGATTTTTTATTTTTTCTCTCTTCAACCCAGTTTTGAAATTTTATAGCAAATTATTGCTAATAAAAGTTTTATTTTAAAACTTAAAAATAAGAAAATCAAATATTCCCATTGTATTTCTTACGAAATTTTTACAAAATATCTTGTTATATTGTTAATACAAAAATAATAAATTTATATTCTAATATCATGACCTGATAAATCAATACTTGAATTTTTGGTAAAATAAAAATAAAAGTACTGCACATACACATATAAATAATTACGTATACATGAGGACCAGTTATGCAATATATGCAATATATTATGCAAAGAAAAGAGAAAGTTTGAATATTTATATGTATATATATAATTTATCATCCTTTTACAAGAATAAGTTATTGAAATAGTTAATGAGTTGTATCTGCTATATTGGTTGGAGAGTTACGTGTAACAAATATAAACAAACTAGACCAGAATAAAAAAAAAAAAAAAAAATTCTAGAAGTAGAATAAGGAGCAGAGTCCACCACAGACAAGTGGTGGTAAAACAGCTTGATGGGTGGTTAGCCTTTTTCAAAATCTCTGCAAGAACTTATTGTAGTTAAAATGAAGGTAATTATTACTGTAAATTAAAATAATAATAAGAAAAAGAAGAAGTAAGTGAAAATTAAAACTTAAAGTTTCATTGTTATGTATGATCTTATATATCAGGCTCCCAGAAAAGCTCATTAACTTTTCAATATCTATTGTTGTATATAAAGTTTCGTTTCCATGTATAATTGTTTAATGATTAAAGTATGAGTACTATGGATTAATTCATGTTTCATTTGAATCCTGAATATATATTTCTAAATTTATAGATAATTGTTGCAACTGTTCATTTGTTTCTCTCTCATTCTGCTATAATATGGCATCATAAATAGGCATATATTTTTTATTGATAGGGTAATGGGTAGGGTAAAAAAAATTATTTTGTTTTTATTATTTTAGCTTTATAGAAAATTTAGGAAAATAATTATATCCGGGTTTTTACTTATGTATCACGTATTTAATTTTCGCAAGCCTTCGAATTTTTTAACGTTGATTAATTTATACACTGTTGGTTATTAATGTTAATTGTTTAATTAGCAAAAATGTATTCCCTATTTTTGCTAAATACCAAATGAAGAATTAAAAAAATATCTGTGTTCATAAATACTAAAGTCTTACAACTTCCAAGTGCGTTTGGCATATCTGACATCAACTTTACAAAACTGAACTGTAAAGAAAAATTTCTGCACTATACATGAATAATAAAGGCGCGCGTTTTGAGAAGAAAAGTCTCTTTCCATCAGGAAAGAAATGCGTACGATTCTATAAAAAAGCACGGGAAATCATACGCCGCATTCTATCTCATAAAGGTAAAAAGCATTTCTTTCCTAATGAATAAATATTTTGTTCTTTCGAAATACTTATGTATTATTATTATTATTATTATTATTATTATTATTATTATTATTTTGCTTTTTTATTATTTTATGGAAGTTTCTTACAATGTTTGTCAGCAAAATATGTGAAAAAATATGTTTAGAGCAGAACAGCATTTTTACTTTAATTTGTAGTTTGGAAATTTTTAATCGAATTAATTGAGCCGGTTAGCTCGATTAAAAAAATTTATTAACCGAACCGATTAATCGTCACAGCCCTACATTTTTTAAAACTGATCAAACTACGTTCTGAATTTCTTAAAATATGTAAATCCATTGAAAACTAGAAGTTGAAAATTTTTATGAATCCAATACTTTCTTTTGAAACATTTATAAGAAAACATAAAAGAAAGAAGCAAAAAAACTAAAAGCTTTAAACTAGTATGTTATGGCCATCACCAAACTTTCTTCTGTGTCACTCTATATAACAATGCTACATACTGTTTAACATGCATAGAAGACACTTAATCATAGCTTCTCACAATAAAGATTTTAGATATGGAGATTAGTGCGAATTTAATCAAAAGATTTTTCGATGTAGTAATGTGGAGAATCATAGAAGGTGAGGAACAGCTGCGCCACCAGGTGATTGATGTCAGGGTTGTCAGATTTGCTGCCCGGGTAGACACCCATTTTCCCCGCTGAGCCGGGTTTTTTACCCTAAAAAACCCGTGGGTTTTTTGGGGGAAATGGGTTTTTTTTTTAAAGATAAAGGAATTTTATAATATTTAAGCCCTTTTAGAGCAACAACCCACAGTAAAATACTTCTTTACAAGAGAACTTTATATACAGGAATATCAATAAAGATTTACTTTGTTATTTTAAATTTTCTTAATTCAGAATTGAATATACTAAGAAATAATTTAAAGTTATATAATAATAATAATAATAATAAAAAAAAAAAAATCAAAGTAATAGAGAAAGATAAGTTTACATTCGTAATTTAAAAGCAAAAGTTTATCTTTTTTATTAAATAACTAGCAGGCTACGTCAGCTTCGCTGGTCTCTATTTTAAAACGAATCACCAGAGTTAATGAATTCTCAAAATTGCATTAATTTTTATCATGTGAAAAAAAAGAGAAAAAAAATTCTGATTGGAAAAAAAAATGTTGCACATGGTTCCCACTGCCTTCGGCAGCGCAGGCCACTGTGCGCTACGCGCGCATTTATGTTCGACACTCTTAATGAATGACTATATTATCGTAAGGAAAAAACATAAAAAAAAATCTTCTCCCACCGGTGGAATAATCGGTTCGGAACCCCACTTCCTGCGGCAGCGAAGGACCCTTCAGCTACCGTTCCCACCCCCTCCAAATTATTTTAGATTTTAAAAATACTCGCAGTCGTTCTTTCGGGCTTTTAAATCTTTTAATACTAATTTCTAGTATTCTATCTGAAGTTCTTGCTTTTTACCCCGGCGCCTGTCCCCCTTCCTGCCCCTCGTAATAATTCTGTACTTTCGAAAATATTGGCAATGTATTTATCGGACCTCGAAACCTAACAACACTAATTTTCAGCGCTCTAACTCTTATTTATATATTTTTGTCCCTTCACCCCCCCCCCTTCCCGTCTATCCTAATAATTTTAAAAATTCGAAAATATTCGCAATCGATTTGTAGGTATCAAAAACCTCCATGTACAAATTTTGAGCGACCTAATTCTATTTTTATTTTTTGACTCTCCCCCTCCCACCCCTCCTAATAACTTTACAAATTCAAAAATAACTGCAATCGATTTGTAACAATCAAAAGCCTCTATGTACCAATTTTGAACGGTCTAACTCTATTTTTATTTTTTTGCCCTCCTCCCCCCCTCCCCCCTTTCTGACCCTCTTAATAACTTTACACTTTCGAAAATATCCTCATCCGACTTGCAGGCCTGTAAAACTTAACTGTACAAATTTTGAACAATCTAACTGTATTTCTACTTTTTTTTTGCCACATAGTCCCCCCTTTCCCGCCCCACCTGGGACAAATTTCCAAAATTAAAGAAATTAGTTTTTATGTATTTGTGAGAGCTATATTTTGAGCAAAAATCTTACATATATCTTTTGTTCTGCTTGCGATGTAAAGGATTATTTCAAATCACGTTTTGCCCCCCTCTCTACCCCTCTTTGGGGCTGAATTTCTAAAATTCCAGAAATTGGTTTTTAGGTATTTGTATTAGCTATATATTAGAGCAAAAATTTCACGTATATCTGTTTTTTTTTTTTTTTTTTTTTTTTTTCTCTTTATTTGAGATATGTAGGAGTATGTGAAACCACGTTTTGCGCATGTGAAATCACGTTTTATCCCCTACCCCCCCCCCCCCCCCCTTGGGGACCAAATTTTTAAAATTCAAGAAATTTGTTTTTAGATATTTGTGTTAGCTACATTTTAAAGCAAACATTTTACGGATATCTGTTCTTTTTCTTTGAGATATGGAGGTTTTTGTGAAATCACACTTTGCCCCCCTACTCTCCCATGGGGGTGGCGAATTTCGCCAAATCGCTTCTTAGGGGGTGCTTACACAATATGTTCTATAATCTGACCGAGTTTCGAGTCAGTGGCTCCAGTAGATTTTGCTGTGCGTTGATGAGTCAGTGAGTGAGTGAGTGGAAGTACTCTTTTATATGTATAGATGCAGAAATGGTGGGAAGATAACAATGGAGCAGAATAAAAATACTTTAATGAAGGTTTACTTTCCATACGAGAGATTTTCCGAGAAAATTTCAAACAAATGTATAATTTCTACCAGTCTTCTTCGCATTTACTTTTTAGTTGGTGACACTGTACTAATTTTTGAGTTTTGTTGTTCCCTAATCTGTCACGAACTTTGTTTCGGATAAACCAACCAAAATGTTGAAAAAAAGTTTCTCAACTAATGCGAGCTAGTAGTTAATGACTTTAACAATGCCATATAATTACAAAATTCTTCATTCCCAGGAGTTGTGGCCTTTTTAGCTTTTCTGGCCATTATCTTCCCCCATTTAGATGGACTCAATATTTCAGTAGAATTTGCGAGAAACAATGATTTCGGATAATAATCGTTATCCCATATCGGCGAAGTCATTAATGATATCACATAACCATTGTCAAGCTAGCTTTTCTTTAGCATTTGTGAGCTTTTACACCTTAATATTTTAAATGTGGTAGATACGTCACCATATGTGCTAGTATGTTAATAGTATCTTTTTTGTATGACATTTTCATAAGGAAGAAGCACATCATTTACTTAGCTACATCCCTCTTTTTCTTTTGTTTATTCCTGTCTTCATCATCTAATGATGACACACTGGAGAAAAGTTTTGGTTCAGACTTTACAGACAGGAACAATTTAATTTATTTTTTTTTTAGATAAGAAAAATTTAGATTAAATCAAAACTTCTGTAGTGAAAAGAAAAACAGTTTTAGTTTAGATTTGAAAAATTTAAAGCTTTATTTGGATTAAGAATGGATTTATTAATTTTATTTTATTTATTTTATTTTATTTTATTATATATATATATATATATATATATATGAAATATCACTTTAAAACATCACACATCTTATTTGAAAAAAAAAAAAAATATATATATATATATATATAAATATTACATTGTGTCTTTATTTTTTAAAAATAAAAATAATTTGTGAACTAAATTTCCAACTTGTAAAATCTCCTCCATGCCTATTATATATTCCCTAATTAAAATAAGGCTAAGATTTGCTGAGTAGATTATATTGTGATAATTAGAAGATAAAAAATATGGAGTATATGTGAAATGAATAGAAGGGAAATCCTGAAAAAAAAAAAAAAAAAGTAATATAAAAGAAAAAAATTTTCTAAGTCGATTCCTACTTACAAACACTATCGAAAGAGTTTTTTTTATTTATTTATTTATTTATTTATTTTTTTTTATTTATAATTTTGAATTAGGAAATAAAAAGTGCGCTTGCAAAATGAAATAAAAATAATTATAAGATAAAAAAAACTTTTTATATACCATGTTTTAAATTTTATGATGAATCATAGAACTTTTATCAATTTGCATAAAATTTTTAAAGTGATAATGACGTCCATTTTTGTGAGATGCATAATTTAACTTTTTATAATTTTTTAATGTTCATGTTTAATTAAATGTATTTATCTTTATGTCAAAAGAAAATGATCTCGTAATTTTTACGTTCTTCTTATGTGTAATATAGAGAAAGTATTGGATTCGTAAAAATTTTCGACCTCCGTTTTTTGATGTAATTACACGTTTTGGAATGGCCAGAACACGAATTGATAGTTTTTAGAAAATGTTTGTCTGTCTGTTTGTATCACCTTTTTGTCGACGCTATATCTCACGAACCAATGAAAGAAATTTAACCAAACTTGGTATTTAGTTGCACCCTGACATAAACTGGTGCTGATTAGATTTGGGGATCAACTGCTCAACAGGTGGCTCTGTGATTGCATTTTTTAAAAATTTTAACATGGCAAAATAGAACAAAATTTCGTATAAATATGCAAAATGAGAGTTATTTTAAACTTGTGATTGTAAAATTAATATGAATTATTGATAATAGTACTAGTTAATTAGGAAAAAAATTCTGTGCATGTGGGGGCATCACTCCCCCCCATCGGGGGGGGGGGGTAAATTCCCAAGATGGGTATCTTTCGAAAAATCTCGTCAATACCTTTAAAACGAATGGTTGAACTATAAATCTGTGATAATTTAAAACAAATTTATCGATTTTTTTTTTACTTTTAGCGAAAAAAAAAAAAAAAAACTTTAAAAAAATCGTATTATTATTATTTTTTTTTTAATATTGTTATTGAGTGAATTTGTATAGGAAAATATAGAAGAAAGTCTTGTGGTGGCTACAACATACAAGTTTTTTTTGGCAACAATTAAATTATAGCTAATATTTTAACGGATATTTTAAGGCTATTAGGATGTTATTATTTTCATATTTTAATTAATTATAAGAAAATTAATAAAAAATTCGAAAATCGGACTTCGAAGTATTGCGTTGTCACCGTGTTCTGGGCAATCCTGAAAGTTTCAAATTTCTAGCTAGTCGGGAAGTTAGTTAAAAATCAATTGCAAAATTTGTACAAGATATATGTAGGGAGAGGGAGAGTGTGAACTAATAGTAGAAATTGAATAAACATGTGCAAGCAACAAAATGTAGTTTATATACAGGTAACCTCCGAAGAACACGATGAATTGGTTTCGTGTTCTTTAAAACTGTGTTGTTAAAAACGACAAAAAAAAAAAAAAAAAAAATTTTTTTTGAATTCATATTTGTAAGCACTTCTAAGAAATCTTACATGTAGTGATGCATATTCTCTTATTTTTTCTTCATTCTTTTTTATTGTACGAATGGTAGCTTCATTCAAGTTCTCTATCTTTGCAACAACTGATAATTTTTCTTTTTTCTTTAGTCGGTTCAAAATTTGTACTTTAGTTTCAAGCGAAATTGTACACCTTATCTTTTGACTTTCTGCCGACATTTTGCAAATTAAGGATTAAAAAAAAAAAAATTGGGTGAAAATATTAAAAATTTGAAACTCAGGATATCCTGCACTTTATGCTCAAATGAGTTCAAACTTCCATTTAATGAAAATTTTAATGAATCCATCAAATTTATACAAAAAAAAAAAAAAAAAAAAAAAAGAAATACGGTTGATCTTTTTTTTTTTCGTAAATCTAAAAATTTGTTTTTTAATAAGAAAAAAATTTTATTCATTTTTTGTTGAGCATAATTATATTGAATATTGATTTTTTTTTTTTTTTTTTTTTTTAATGTTTAATTGTATATTAGCATGCAATACTGTATGTGTAATTTTTTACAAATAGGTATTTTATAAAATAAGCATATTATGTGGTAATTGTAATACAATTTACCATGTAGATTGCCTAATGTTTTTGTCATAACTCCTGATCCCATTGAGATCCCACTCTGAAAGTTTTAGGTTATATAGCTTTTAGTATAACAAGAAACACACACAAACACACACACATATATATATATATTTTTTTTTTCAGACTTTTTGAAAAACTCTATCTTTAATTTGTTTTTAATTTAAAATATTTTAACATTTTTACCCAACATAATGATGTTGCATATCAAATTAATCCTTGTGAAATACTCTTAAAAATGAGGGGTCATAAACTTTACTATCCCTCATAGAACTTGAGAAATTTGAGGTTAAAAACGTTTATACAAGCTAAAAAATGCTGATTTTTTTAAATTTAAAAAATAGAACGAGATAAATTTTTTTAAAAAATATATTCTTATTTATATCATCAATTCCTGCAAGTTTCATAGAAATCTGAGGGGGTCAGGTTGAGTGAGTAGTTGATTTGACATGGAATGACTCATATACATTTTGAGGCAGCTGTCACTGTTTGTTTAATGAATTGTACCCACTCAGTATAAAAAAGATAAAGGAATAAATGAAAGTAATAAGATTGTAATGAAAATGTGAATTTTGTTAATGATAAAGCGTGAAAAATTCTTCTTGATTCAAGTGATATTTGTTTAACTTAAGTAAGGATATAATTAGAGCTGTACCGAGTATTCGGTATATACTCGGCACTCGGCCTATTTGCCGAGTACTCGGTACTCGGCCAAATTTAGGCTATGTATTCGGCCGATACCGTGTAGTTGTAGGAATTTCACTATTTTTATGCATTATTGAAAGAAATGTGGGAACAACTATAGTACACAGCTGAAGTACACACAACTATAGTACACATATCCCCACAGCTGAATTTGGCGATTTATTTTTGGCAATTATGGCTAAATCATAAATCTAAAAACCATAAATCATATATCATAAACGATAAAATCATAAGCTAAATTATAAATCACAAATCCAAAACAAATAGCATGCAGGCTGTCATATTATATCGCAAACAGTCTAGAACGACATTGTTATCGTTCAAATCGGCGCCAAAGAAAAATCGCCAAATTCAGCTGTGGGGAAATACTATAGTTGTACCGAAATGTGTTAATGAGAGACATTTATTTTATAACTAAACTAAAAAATATATGAAAATATAAATGCAGAGTCATTGTAATTAAAATTTTTGCTATAACAGCTTTCGTCAACGTCAACGTGAGTGCTTCGGAGTACCTGCATCTGGTCGCAACCAATGCTTACCTCCAACGAAAAGTGAGAAAAAACATAAAAATAATTTTCCATAAAATAAATAAAAGCCAAAAGGATGAATTTAGAATTTTGATCTCAGACTTATTTAAATAAATTTTCGATCTGGTTAAGAAAATGGAGAATCAAAGTTAATAACTCCAAAAGTGCCGCCATTTTCTTCACAAATAAAAAATATGACACCTCCACTAACTTCTTACTTAATAATCAGCCGATACCCTGGGAACTTTGCTATAAATACCTAGGAATTTACCTAGATTCCAAATTAACGTGGTCTCGTCACATTTCAGAATCTCTGATAAAAGCTGAAAAGGCCGCAAAAGCCCTTCACTCTCTTTTAGCTTATAATAGCCGCCTGTCTCTTAAGAATAAATTATTATTATACAAATCTATGATTCGTCCGATCATTACCTATGGGTGCATGATCTATGGTTCTGCTGCTCAAACTCAGTTAAGAAAAATTCAGACATTCCAAAATAATCTTTTACGTAGGTTTGTCAAAGCTACTCGCTATGTCCGCAATGATGCTATTCACCGAGATCTTCGAATTAGGCCAATCTTTGCCGAAATTCGAAAACTTACGATGAAGTTTCACAGATCTATTCCCAATGTTGGAAATCCGCTGTTGAACTCTATTCATCGCTATGATCCTGGAGTCGGTCGTGGAAAGAAACGACCCTTAGCTATTTTAACTAGGGGAATCGACTTTCTGCCCGTCTCTAAGAAGAGTAGAATTATTACATCTGGAGTTACATAACAGTGTATTTCCTCACAAAATTATTTTACTCCCTAGAGCAAACGAAATGTTTCTCTAGAGTTGGCTAACCCTAGCATCAGGCCTAAGTACTGTTTTATTTTTTTACAGACGCGATTTCCACCTCTCTACTCATGAATTCCTCTAAATTTTTGTTGTCTCCTTTCAAGTTTCAAAATTATGAACTGCCGTTTCTTATCTATATATTAATAGGCAAGCATAAAATTTGTTGTCCCTTTTTAACATATTAATTATGGGAGTAGAGGATTGAAAATGGTATCATTCGAAAGGTATGGTTAACCGGAAGGTGCGAATACAAATATTATTTTCTTACGATGTCAAGAAGGTATTTAAAAATACATTTATTTTTTATGCATTTTCCCCCATTTTTCCCTTTTATACACGTATTCCTTTACATTAAAAAATACCTAAAAATAGAAAGTTGTTAAATCTGGCAATTTCATAAAGCTCAAATAAAACCATAGGCACAGTAATTTGTATAATGTAGCATCACTATACGCAAGCGAAGTGATGACGTCACTGTCTGTCCATGGAGCCATCAAAAAGATTTTCTACGTTAATTGTCCATTGGATTTTTTGTTAAAAATTATTAAAAAATAACGGAAATTATCTGCCGATTTTAATTCCGATATTTGGGTATAGTTATATATAAGTTACTGTCTACTTGTGTTTGATTGAGTTATTTTTTCTGTAAAATTGATAAAATTTTAATTTAAAATTACAAAACTCCAGAAAAAAAAAAAAAATGGCAAACTTCCAGTTTCGAATGTAAACATAAACATTTCATTTCAAAGGGTGATATTTAAACAATAAATATTCAACTAATATACTAATTAAAAGGAAAATGGATTTGTTACTAACTGCTGCATGTATAAGTAGACGATACGGAAAAAATTCCGATTTCCGTTTTTTGCTGAATTTACATGTTTTGAGCTTTCTTTACGTTTTAATTAACTGAAATTGGCTACTTATTTTTTAAAAAAGTGTCTTTATTACTAGCTTTTGTGGGTAGAAGAAGCAAGTAGAAGATACATAAAAACTTTTGATTTCTGGTTTTCGATGAATTTACACGTTTTGAGATTTCCTTGCATTTTAATTAAGTGAAATTGACTACTTATTTTTATTTTTTAAAAAGTGGATTTATTTTTCTTTCTTCTGCATATATAAGTAGAAAATATAAGATTCAGAAAAGTTTTAGATTTTCGGTTTTCGATAAAGTTACACGTTTTGAAATTTCCCGAACTCAATTCGACCATTTTTGAAAAATATCCTTTTTTTTTTTTTTTGTTCAAACACTGTACTTTATGAACCAATCGAATTAATTTAACAGAATTTGATACTTGGTTGGGCCTTGGTTTGACATGGTATCTATTAGCTTCTGGGCTGTATCACACAAAAAGGGGTATTTTCACGTTGCGATTTTCTCTCATTTCAGGAAAGGCTAACATCTACATAGAGAAATAGTTATATTAAGTAAAACTCTGCTGATTCAGTTAAGTGAATATCAGCAAACAATTGCCGCAGCTGTGTTGCAATTGCATTCCGTTTAGGACAAGGCAATAACTTTGCTTTGCCTCGCTTTGCAAAAAAAAAAAAAAAAAAAAAAAAAAAAAATGGTCGAGTTTCGACCACTGGGCGATACTAGTTTTTTATTATTTGGCTATTTTTATTAAGTTTTATCGTTTTTATTAAGTTTGTTACTTCAGTTGCTGACTTCTGACGGGATGCCCAAAAGCGATCTCGGATTGGTCAGAGCCTAGCGCTCTGATTGGCCGGGTCGCCTAGGATATAATTCCGTCGTTTTTAGCTCAAAAATTTTCAGAGAGGATTGAGAATAACTTGCTGTTTGCTGATTGGTCCACGGATCCACCTCAGAACTTAGTTTCTGGATGGAAACCGGGATTCGATCTGAAACTGCATTTTATTTCTCTTTAATCCTCCTCTGTCCTTTTTATTGTTTTTTCTTGATAGAATTCTTAGGGGAAAAAAAAAATGTATGGCCCCCTTTTTTTTATTAATTGCGGGACTCCGAGCGATTTCCTGTGCCCCTTGGGGCGCCCTGCTCAGCTCTTTATTCCTTTTCGCCGTCCAGACTGCCTCCGTCAACGCACGCAGCTGTTTTCTGCTGCACTTATATTTACAAGGAGATTTTAAATTTTA
This sequence comes from Salticus scenicus, assembly GCA_963930645.1. NCBI lineage: Eukaryota > Metazoa > Arthropoda > Arachnida > Araneae > Salticidae > Salticus > Salticus scenicus. Next base: position 59,263,579 of record OZ005662.1, on the reverse strand, counting down.
TTTTTATTTTACTTTATTTTATTTTATTTTTATTTTTATTTTTTCATTTTTTTTTTTTTTTTTAAATCTCCTGCTGCTTCACTCAGGTTAATTTCCCTGCTAACGTGGGGGAGTTTCTGAGACTAAATTCTAAATTTATTTTTTAATTAAAAAGCCTTCGGCTTTTTAATATTTTCTTTTCTGTAAAATTATTTTTATGTTTTTTGGCACTTTCGATGGAGGTAAGCAACGGTTGCGACCGATTGCAGGTACTCCGAATCAACTACGTTGACGTTGACCAATCAGAGTGAAGCACCAGGAGTTTGAAAGAAAAATAATAATAATAATAATTATAATAATAATAATAATAATATAATTTTTTAAACTGCCGCATTGTCGGTTTAAAAAAAAACTTTATACATCTACAACTTTCTGCTTACGTAAAATTACAGTGAGTGTACACATATCTGGATGATTTGTTAAGGGGGGGGGGGCAGAGTGATGAAATTTTTTGTTTTAAAATCATCATGCTACTTGTTTATATGAAACTTTGTACGACTATCACTTTCATTTTATTAAAATTATAGTGAAAGTTACCTATAGTTGATAAGGGGGGGGGAGATGAAAAATTTATTATCGTTTGTTTTATTTGCATTTTGTGTAAATATCAGTTACTATTAATGAAAAATTACAGTGAGATACGCAAAAATTCAATGTATGGTTTAAATTTGTAAAAAAGTTACTCAAAAATTATTTTTCTTCTTTTAATCTGTCACTTTTGTCCTCCCCCAATGTAGAAATAAAAAAATTGCACTCTCGTTAATGTTTAGCATCAGTTTTACAAGGAGAAATTAAGAAAAGTGCCCTTTTTTTCGGATTGCGGAAAAAGTTAACTTTTCTTAATTGTTACTTGTAAAATACTTGCTAAACATGGACGATAGCAAAAATTTTTTGTTTCTACGAGGGGAGGGGGGAACAGATGAATGGAAAAAAATTCTGTTTTAGAATAACCTTTTACCAATGTTTGATATTAACTTTTAATTAATGTCTGATATTAACAATGTATTGAATTTTTGGATTGCGGGAAAAAGGGCGTTTTTCCTAATTTCTCATTGTAAAACTGATGCTAAACATCAACGAGAGTGTAAGTTTATTTATTTATTTATTTATTTATTTCCTACATGGGGGAAGGACAAAAGAGACAGACTAAAAGAAGAAAATTCATTTTTGAGTAAATTTTTTACAGATTTAAATCATTCATTAAACTTTTGCATACCTCACTGTAATTTTTCATTAATAGTAATTGATAGTTACACAAAATGTAAATAAAACAATAAACAAACTATAATAAGTGTTGTTTAAAAAAATTATTTTATTTTCCATCTGTCCTACCCCCCTCCCACCTTATCAACTATAGGTAACTTTCACTACAATTTTAATAAAATAAAAGTGATAGTTGTACAAAGTTTTATATAAGTAAATAGCATGGTGATGCAAAAACAAAAAATTTCTTCGCTCTGCCCCCCCCCCTCCCCACAGCAAATCATCCAGATATGTGTACACTCACTGTAATTTTTCATAAGCAGAAATTTGCATAGATACAAAGGTTTTCTTTTTAAATTAACAATGCGGTTGTTTAAAGAATAAATATTTTACTTCTACCTTCGCCCCCCTTGTCTCCCCCCAGATTATATAATACACTCATTGTGACCTTCATAAAAAGTAAGTGATAGTTATAATATGTCATTAAAATCAGTAAAATGGGGATATATAAAAATTTTTTTTATTTTCCTCTGTCCCCCATTCTTTAACCCCCCCCCCCTCAACTGTATCTGACACATACTGTGATTTTTTTTTCACAAATTGTACGTTATTATACAAAGCTTTTGTTTAAATCGATAGTAGTGTAGTTTTAAGAAGAATATATTTTATTTCCAACATCCCCCCTTGCCCCACCCCAGGTATGTAATACACTCATTGTAATCTACATAAAATTACGGGTAGTAATAGAATATATCATTAAAATTGCTAAAATGGTGATATAGAGAATCACTTTATTTTCCTCCCCCCCCCCCCCCCCCACTAAGTGTGTCTGACACTTACTGTAATTTTTTCATAAATTATACGTGATTACACAAACTTTTTTTTTTAAATCAATAATAGGGTAATTTAAAAAAGAATATATTTCCTTTCCATCTGCTCCCTCTTGACCCCCCAGGAATATAATACACTCACTGTGATCTTCATAAAGAGTAAGTGATAGTTATAAAATATATCATTAAAGTCGGTAAAATTGTGAACATCATTTTATATTTGTCTGCTACCCTCCCTCCCCTCTTCCTTTAACCCTCCCCTCCCACAAGTGGGCATAGGACAACTCCGCCGAAAAATTTGTCAGCTGTTTCCCCCAGCAGGACAACTCCGCCGCATTCCTTTCTGCCGTTTTCCCTCGATAGGACAATTCCGCCGAATGAGGGGAGAATGCATTACCTTTGGCGAAATAAAAGTTGGCGCGAGAATGCTAAAACTTCAGGCATTCAACTTTTGTTAAAAATAAATACACAAAAGAATGGTAATAATCTATATATTAATTCGCAAACAAGAAATTTGTTGTACGTTTTTAACATATTAATTATGGGGGTAGAGGATTGAAAGTAGCATTGTTAGAAAGTTATGGTTAATGAGAATTTAAGGGAAAAGAAAATCTCTTATTAGAATCTCGAAGAGGCATTCAAAAATACCTTTATTTTTATGAACTTTTTCATTTTATACACGTAATCTTTTGTATTAAAAATTTTTATAGAAGAAAGTTGTTCAATTTGTCAATTTCTTAAAATTCAATAAAAAGCATAGGCACAGTAATTTGTATAGATGTAACTTCCCTATATTTTCAACTATAGATTTTTCATTTTATAAGGCAACAACCTTTAGAGTGTTAGAAATGCTTATTGACTAAATGAATGCAAAACCGTAATTTAATACTATTGAACATGGAGGCAAATAAAAAAAAAATAAGTTTTAATTTATGATTTATTAGTTTTTATTATTATTATTATTTATTCATTTATTTATGATATAATTATTATTATTATTATTATTATTATTTTTTTTTGGTGATTTACGTCAGCTATAAATGGAATATATATATATATTTAATATAAAACGTAATGCATTCTAATTAACTGAAACTTGATTACTTATTTTTGAAAAGTGTATTTATTACTATATGCTGATTCATTATAAATGCATATTGGACGAAAAACGACACTGCAATGTACTGCAATTTAGCTCTATTTACGGAAAGACCATATCAGCTTTTATGCTATATACCGGCAACAAAGTTGCTATATAAAATAGATATCATGAAAGATAGTAGAGAAAATACTGTTTTTGGGTCAAATTTTTGAAATTGAGTTTTTGTTATATTTATACGTTGTGAAGTCCCCTGAATCCGAAAATCATGTTTTTGCGGTTGATCTATGTGCCTGTTATTAGCATATTCTAAGAACAAATAACAGCAGAAAGATCTAACTCGATATACTAATTCTGTATTGTATAGGAAATCTGCACTAAAGTTTTCGTTGAGATCAAGCAAATGATTCGTGTTAGTATTCCAATTAGATTCCAATTAGTATTTCTAGTATTAAATTGTACAGCAAGCCGTGTGAGTAACCTACCAAATTATTATTAAACATATTATTTCGATACAGACAGTATTCTTTGCTATTGAAATGATCAGAAGAAGAAAGTAAATGGATACAAACCTTCATAGGTATATGCATCGTTACGCAAATAATAATCAATTTATAATTCTTATTACTAAAAGTCGTTATTTTAAACGAGTTATTTGCGGACATTTCTGTTCCATAATAATCTGTCTTCCATCATCGACCCACAATACCATAATAAAATTCTATATACATTAATATGTGGTCTCGTCTTTTTTTTTTTTTTTTTTTTTTTTTTTTTTTTTTTTTGGGGGGGGGGTATTTTTCGTGGTAATTTTTTTTTTTTCAGTCTCCCAACAAAATCAGCTATGTTACTAAAACCTATCTTCTGAATGTTCCTCCAATATCAACTAGCATGTTGTAACCACCATGAAACTTTCTTCTACATTTTTTCCATACAAATTATTTAATAAAATTAATATTTATTAAAACTATTTTCCACGATATATACAGATGGAGATGATTTTCATCGCACAGAATTATTACTGTTATTTATAACTGTTGAATAAAAAAATTAAGAAATTAAATTAAAGAAAATAAGTAAAGAAAATTTAATATAAGTTAATATAAGTTAAGTAATATATATTTGGATATTATGTTAAGTAAAAAAAATTTAATTTCTTATTTATCCTTTAATAATTTTGTAAATGTAATCTGAATAATTTAAACTAAGATGTAAATTTTTCTTAAGTTAATTTTTACTTGAATTTTATGATATTCAAGTGCTACACGAAAATTAGAAATAAATTTATTAATAGCAGAATTTATTAATACGATTAAATAATTGTCAAATAAAAGAACATATAATAATAATGAAAAATAAAATTAAATGCATGTTTATGAGTGAAAATGTTTACTCATAATTTGGTTAAAATCTATTTTACTTTTACTCATCTTTCCAAAGCGAGGGGGAAGGGCTCTTATATATTGCCGCCGATGTGCCGCCAAAGTGCAAAGCGTCGCCAAAAATGGAAATACTGCTGCAGACCCCCTCTTCTCGTCTCAGAAAAATGGCGCGGCGGAGTTGTTCTCTGTGGGAAAAGGGGGGTTAAAATTCTCGGCGGAATTGTCTTATGAGGGGAATAGGGGATTAAAATCTCGGCGGAATTGTCCTGTTCCGCCACAAGTATGTCTATCGGTAAGAGTTGATATAAAAACTTTTTTTTTTTTTTTTTTTTTTTTCAATCTGCTGCTAGTCCCTTCCCCCTGGTACTACATACTAAATGAATGTTGTACGAAATCAATTGAAATTTCAAAAAATGTAATTTGAAAGTCAATTTTTAAATTCATTGCTTGATATTTATTATTTTGCAATTTGCGAACTGGAAAAGTGCCCTTTTTTCCGAGATCCATATTCTAGTCATTCATTTTAGGCTTTACTTACTTAAAGGGAAAAAAAAAATGAATTTCCTTTTGTGAATAAGTATAAAATTTTAAAATTTCACGCTTTTAGGTAAAATCTATTCATGAATTAACCAGAAACTAGCTAGTCAGCATTTAAATATAACTGAACGATATATTATAATAATATGGATTATAAGATAATTTTGTATAAAATTATTTTTCAACTTGTGATTACTGATTAAGAAAAAAAAAAAAAAGAAAAAAAAAAAAAAAAGAAAAGAGAGAAAATAATAATAATAATCATAAAATATATAAAATCATAGTATTTATTTGCTTGTCATTTCTTAAGAAAAATAAATAACAGAAGTAATATAGCCCTTTTGAAAAATTACCAACCATGTCTAAAATTTCAAAAAGTAAAAAGTTACATTCAAGAGACTCGGAGCAGTTTACAATACAACTACAGGTATTCCTTTCCCTACTCCTTGTCCATTTTCCACGAAACCTGAAAAGTCGAATAAACCTCTAGTATATCTTAAAACAGGATTTTGCACACGTGCAGATTTATGCTATAGAGAATTTAGGTAAAAATGGCACCGGAAATAATGGCAACGGAAAAAATGGCAACGATAAATATATATAAAAAGGGTAACAAAATAAAGGAAAACGAAAAGGATAATTTGAGAATTCTTACTGGCGAATTATATGCTAAAAATATCTCAAGAGTAAAACATATTTCATCTTTGGTATTAATAACATATTTGCCGTCAGGTATAAATGTTTATATATATATATATATATATATATATATATATTTATATTTTCCCTAAAGGGCTCTGAATATTAAAATAATTCATTTTCCAACTTTTTTCGGTCTTAAACAAGAAATTTTAGCCTTTATTAATATATTTATTCACGTATTCAATATTTGTGCGATTTTATATCAATGTTAGTTACTTAAAAAATAAATAAATAAATTAAATTAAATTAAATTAATGGTTAAATTAAAAAAAATAGAGTTGTGGATAAGTGGAGATTGGAGGCTAATTTTGCTTTTTGAGCATGAATAAACAGAAAGGCTTTCTTTGTGTAGTGTAGACAATGACAGAATTAGGAAGGAAATGATTTTTCTAGACGCGTTCTCCAGTTTTTTTTTTTTTCCTCTGGCAATGTCATTGAGTTACACTCTGATTTTGTTCTTTTGTATTCTCGCCTCACAGTTCACAATCATAATCTATGTAGTGGCCCTTCTTCTTATAGCCCTACTGAAGACTACTATATAACTACTCTTTGAACACTGAATATATAAGGAAGATTTTAAAAGGCCAGAATTTATGATATTTCCTTCCTTTCAAACACAGAAAGCCTCCTTTACATTCTTTACATATGTTAAAATCTTGCTTTCCTTTCTAGAAGAATCTTGTCGTTGTCGTACAAAAAGATGTAAAGAAATGAACACAAAAGTATATTATACAATACACCTCTTTTTCAAAGGTTTGACATAAAATATTAAAAAGACATACAATCGAAATTTGAATATGCAATTTTCATTCGTGCAAATTTAATCTAGACAAGTGAATTTTTGCGTAATGTTATTATATAAAATAATAATTAAGAATAGTATTTTAAAATTTTTAACGTTTTCAATTGTAGATTTAGTTTATTTCATAGTAGTATTTAATGAATTATTATGAATATATATTTTTTTAATATAATAATTAAATTTTAATACTCATTATGATTGCTTACCTTAAGTACAAAGAATAATAATAATAATAATAATAAGTGATGATTACATTGAAGATAGGCATTAATTACAAAATATCTTTTATAATCATCTGAAGCACTGATTATCTATGAATAGTAAATTTAGCATCCCAAATTAAGTTATTGCATTTTTATTTTCTTTTATATTCAATAGAAAGTATTGGATTCGTAAAAATTTTCAATTTCCGGTTTTCGATGGAATTACATGTATTGAAAGATCCAGAAAACGATTTGACCATTTTTAGAAAATATGTGCCGGTCTGGGATCCTGTAAAAAAGGACACCGGTAATAAAGGCACATTTTCACTTCGCAAATTGCAAAATAATAAATATCAAATAATGAATTTCAAATTACATTTTTAAAATTTCATTTGATTTGGTACACCATTCATTTATTTTTTGTTTAAGAAAAGGGGGAGATAGCAGAAAATTGAAAGAAAACAATTGTTTTTATACCACCTTCTTACCGATTTTAATGAAACTTTGTATATTCACGTACAATTTGGGACTATCACAATGAGTGTATTATATACACGGGGGGAGGGGGGGGCAGATAAAAATAAAAAATATTCTTTTTAAAAATACCCTGTTATCGATTTAAAAAAAAATGTATAATCGCGTACAATCAGGGACCGATTTACTCACTTGGAGGCCCAGAGCACTCAACCTGTATTTATAGTATTAAATTTCAGGGTAAGAGAAAGTCGTGTGAGTAACACATCAGATTATTTTCAATTAAATGGTAGTTTCCTTGAAAGATCATACCGTTGATTTATATAACAGTGCAGTAACACCTCCATCCATTGACGAAGAAACAAAAAACAACGACCACTATAGCAAAATTTGAAAAATTTTCATTTTAAGTATATTTGTATATATATATATATATATATATATATATATATATTTAATGTATGATGGAATTTCTTAGAGTCCCCTCAGTGTAAGGGCCCAGGGCACATGCCTCTAATGCCCTGCCTTAAATAAGGCACTGCGTACAATTTGTGAAACAATAACTGTAAGTTTCAGACATACTTGGAGGATGGTTATTATGGAGGATGGTTAGGAATCTGTAAAATGTTACTAAAAAATGAAATTTCTTCTTTTTATCTGTCTGTTTTGCCATCCCCCCCCCCCCCCCCCACGTAGAAATAAAAGACTTACACTCTCGATGATGTTTAGCATGAGTTTTACAAGGAGAAATTAAGAAAAGTGCCCTTTTTCCCGAATCACGGAAAAAATTTTATTTTTTTGTTTCTACGAGAGAATGGGGGGGGGGGGAGAGGGACAGATAAAAAAAAAAAATCTATTTCCGAATAATCATTTACCAATATTTTATATTAACTTTTAATTAATGTCTGATCGGAACATTGCATTGCATTTTTGCGTACTAATTTAGAAACTGAAACATACTGCGATACGTAGCCGCCCCTAAAAATTTTCATAAACAATAAAGGACATTTATACAAAATTTCCTATAAATATGAAGCAGTGTGATTTAAAAACAATCTTTTTTTATTCTCCCCCTCCTTGTCCCCCCAGGTATAGGTAAAACTCACCTTAAATTTTCATTAAAAGTAGATGATAGTTGTTAATATTTTAATTAAAATTGGTAAAATTGTGATATTTATACAATCCTTTTTCTCCTCTGCCCGTTAACCCCCAAGATATATTTAACAATCAGCGTAAATTTTCCTAAAAATTTAATGATATTTATCATGAATTTTAGTAAAATGCAAAGCACAATGATATAAAACATTATTTGTATCTTTATGTCCCCAGCACCCCCCCCCCTCATCTCACCCAGACATATGTAACACTCACTGTAATTTTTCATTAAACAGTAAGTGACATTTACACAAAATGTCACAATAAATAAATAAATAAGTGTTGTTTAAATAGATTTCGCTTTTCCTCTGCCCCCCCTCCCCATCAACACACACACTCGCCCCCCTTTTTAACTACAAGTAACTTTCATTATAATTTTAATATAAAGGAAGTGATAGTCAAAGAAAGTTTCATATAAATAGCTAGCATAGTGATATAAAACCAACTCTTTTTTTATTCTGTCCCCTCCCCAGATCTGTGTAACACTCACTGTGATTTATCTTAAACAGTAAGTGGTATATATAGAAAGATTTATTTAAATCGATACTAGGGTAGTAAAAAAAAAAAAAAAAAAAAAATCATTTCCATTTGCAACTTCCCTCTCCTCCCCCAGGTATATAATACACTCATAAAAAGTAAGTGATAGTTATAGAATATATCATTTAAAACGGTAAAATAGTGATATAAAAAGTCATTTTAGTTTCCTCGGCCTTCCCCCCTCTCTTTAACCCCCCCCCCCCGACCCCAAGTACGTCTGAAAATTACTGTAATATTTTCACAAATTGTACGTGATTACACAAAGTTTTTTCTTAAATCGATAATATAGGAAAATATAGAAGAATGTCTTGTGGTGGCTACAACATATTATTTTTTTCATTAATTAATTAATTGATTAATTTTACAGTATGTTTAATCATAATATGCACCGCAGAGTATTAGAATTTATCAATTGCAAGACAGAAGTGACTTAGTCATTATCTATAAACAATTTAATTTTGAATAGAAATAAATTTATAATTTATAATAAAAGTTTGGTTATATAGTTAAAAAAATTTGATTTTGCACTGAAACTATAAAACGGAGTTAAATTAAACTAATTTAAATCATACGATTACATTCCATTAGTAAAATTATAACAAATTAATTAAATGTAACATTCGTTATTACATTAAGATTATTTTTAATTATTTTTATATAATCATTGATTAAAAAAACTTTTTATTTTAAAAATAATTTGGTAGGGGTAGTTTAGGTATTAAAGCCGATTGAGAACATGAGAGTCGACGATCATGATCTGGGATCGAACCCGGCACTTCCTGTCTACCAGTTTGGAGAGCAGAACTGCTCGGCTTATTAATCAAATCCCAACTAATTTTATTCAGCGATTTCAACTAAGTTAATTATAATAAATTATATTTTTAATAAATTAGTGTTTTTAATTGGAATATTTTATTAAATAATTTTTTAACTAGCTGTATATATATATATATATAATTATTCATAGAAACTAAATCTTTTAATATTAAAAATGTTTTAAAATAATTTTTTCTACTAAAAGCAAAAAAAATTGTATTAAGTAATCTTAGCTAATTTAATTATTAAAATTTATATTTTTCATACTTCATTTAGTTTTTAGATAATTAGTTTAGTCATTCTATTAAAATTTTTAAAATAATATAAGTTTAATTAGATCTTTAACTACTTTTTTTCTCATAATTATTCACAGTAAATAAAATCTTTTTATAATAAAAGTATTTTAAAATAATATTTTCTATTGAAAACAGAAAAAATTAAATTAAGGAGTCACAGGTAATTTAATTATTAAAGCTTATGTTTTTGATAATTCATTTAGTTCTTAGACAATTAATTTACTCTTTCTTTTAAAGTTTTCTAAATAAAATATAATTTTAATTAGATCCTTATTCCTATAATCAAATATAGAAAAAAATATTTTTATGTTTAAGAGCATTTTGAATTTATTTTTTCATTTTAAGGCTTAAACAACAGTATTAAGCAATTTCAACTAATTTAATTATTAAAAATTTATATACTTAATAATTAAATTATATGTATTATTAAATCATTTTTTAATTATTATTTTTTATATATATTCATATATATATATATAAGTTTTTTAATTAAAAATATTTTGATGATTGTGGTTTGAGGGCCTGCTTCACTCACCGCCGCCGGAAGCCGAAGCTAATGTTATTCTATGGGAATTTTTTCTTTACAAATAACATATTAACTAATACATATTTTTTAATTCTGTTTTCACATTCTGAAAATGCCCAGCTGTTAAATTGACGGACCTTTTTTTAAAAAATATTTTTTTTAATTTTTACTATTTTATTTTGAGGCTGCAAAATACGATTTTTCAATATGTGAATTTTTTTAATTTTGAAATTTCAAAATAAAATATTAAAAATAAAAAAATACATTTTTAAAAAGGTTCGTCAATTTAACAGTTGGGAATTTTCTGAATGTGAAAACAGAACTTAAAAATATGTATTAGTTAATAAGTTATTTGAAAAGAAAATTTCACAATAGAATAAATAACATTGGCTCGGGCTTCTGGCGACGGTAAGTGAAGAGGGCCTTTAAGCTTTAAAACCTATTGACAACATACGGGTCCTAAGCCTGGGTGAAATGACTTTCATAAGAGTTCTTTCTAATCAGCTTGTCCTGGATATATGCGATTTTTCGAAAAAAAAAAAAAAAAAAAAAAGAAAAATGGAAAATTCTGAATGTCTAGGTTGACAAATGAGACCTTCGATCGAACCCGGCAATTCCAACTATCAGGGACCACCAGCGGCAGAGCGGTTCTGCGCTCAAAGCTGGTTGACGTAAGGTGCCGGGTTCAATCATAGGTCCTCATTCGTCGATCTAGCCGTTCGGAGTTTTCCATGGTTTTCTCAGAAACTTGCATAAATATGGGCTAGGACCCCTTAGAAAGACCTCCACGGAAGGTACTCCCCCTCGGGCCAAGGACCCTAGAATAGTCAATCGGCTTTATTCCCAAACACCAACAATAAAACCAGTCTATCAGCTTGGAGAGCAGAACCGGTCGGCTACTGAAATAGGTCTTTTAATTAAAAGTAAAAAAAAAAAAAAATATTAAATAATTTAACCTTATTTAATAATAAAAATTATATTTTTAATAAATAAATTATTATTTTTCAATTAGAATATTTTAATGAATGATTTTTTTTTTAACTAGCTATTATTATTATTATCGTTCATAGAAAATAAATTATTTTAATAATATTAAAATTAATATTAATTTTAATATAGATTTTACTGTTAAAAGCTAAAACAAATATACTTTCCAATTTTTTATTTTTTTATTTTTTTAATTATTTACAGGAAAAAAAAAAAATTATATTAAAAGTATTCAGAAATCGATTTTTCAAAAATAAGCTCAAATAGCTCTATTGAACAAATTAATTTTATTATTAATCATTTTGATTTTTAATAAATGCAGTCATTTTTAATTATATTTTTGTATTAAATAATATATTTTTTTTTTCCATAATCTGACATAGAAAAAATATTTTTACATTGAAAGTATTTTAATACAGATTTTTCAGTTAAAAGCTACCACATAATATCCATTTATATAACAAGCAATAACAATGTTTAAATCTTACCAGAAAAATAAAACGTGTTAAAAATATTGGAGAAATGGAAGTACATAGCTAAGCTTGTAACGGTAAACAATGGTGCTTTATCCCACCTTTTGCCTACATTTTAAAACACGTGCGGAATCATTTGTCAATGTTTTTCTTAGTGACGCCACGTGACCCTGCTCTATTCCATAATTTGAAAGCAAGCAAGCAGGGGTGCAGAATATGTCCGAACGCGCGAACGATGTTCGGGGGAAATTCTGGCTGTCTGGGGAAATTTTGAATATTTATTATCTTAGAATAAAATAAAAATGAAAACGGAAGTAAAAAAAAAAAAATTACTGATAAAACAAACTTTCTAATATTAAACTACAAATTAACAGCTGTATTCTTCTGTTACAAGTATGTTCCCATCAAATACCAATCCCCCCCCCCCCCCAAAAAAAAAAAAAAAAAAAAAAAAGTATTAAGTATTTGAAGTTTGATGATAAATATTTGGTGATTTATTTAAACTAGAGTTTTTTTTTTTTTTTTTTTTTTAAAGTCTAGCTAAAATGCTACAAGAATAATTACCCAGTCCACATAAATAAACAAACATCACACTTTAATGACAGGACGCTGGGAGAAATGATGCATTTGTTTACTTTAGCCCATAAAATAGGGAGGGAAGAAGGGAAAAGAGAAGTAGGAAATACATTTTTTTTTTTTTTTTTTTTTTTTTTTTGTATCCTTTTGAGTCTCATTTACAGAAGTTAAATTATGAGTTTCGATTGTGCATTCAGCAATTGCCTCCCTTCCTCCCCTCCCAATCGAACCACACACACACACACACACACACACAAAAAAAAAAAAAAAAAAAAAAAACATAAGAAAGAAAAGTATTTATCAAAGATTATAGTTCATGCATGTTTGTCTTATTCTTGATTTCGTAATTCTATAATAAAAAGGTATTTTAAATTTTCATAGACAGCAAAGTGCAATAAAACAAAGCAACATTAATTTATGTATAATTATTTACTATTATATAAGAATTATAGCCTTAAAAATTATGTTAGTTAATAAATCTAATTACCTTAAACTTTTTAATTTTTCATCTGGTGAACATTAATAGCAACATTAAATTTCAATGTAGTTAAGGGGGGAAAAAATGTAATACAGAAGCATAAAAATCCTCCCTCAGTATTTGGACTAAAGAAAGATTTCCCCTCTCCCCCCCCCCCTCTCAAAAAAAAAAAAAAACTTTTAGATAATAGGTTGATGTGTTATTTTTGGGGAAATTTAGAATGTGTTCTGGGGAAATTTCAGGGGTCTGAACATTTTCTGCACCCCTGCAAGCAAGTAGATCTTATCTTCTAATTTTAAAATATACATGACAGTTGATGATATTGTAGGGATTTTATTGGGAGTCAATTGTATTTAGTAGTTCGATAACTACTTTTTTCCGTTCAGCCCACACATCAATACTCACACACACACATAAAAACAGTTCTCTTTATTTACATAGATAATTGCAACTTTACCCATTTATCAAGTTATTGTTACAATTTTTACCACTGCCTTTTCCCTTAATTGCCATTTTTTCCGGTTGCCATTTTCTTCGTTGCCATTTTTACCGAGCACCGCTATAGAGGGGAAGTTAATGACTTTCCGAAGCACGATAAAAACTAGAGAACGTTTCTAAGAAAAGGAATTCCAGTCAAACACCTGCCATCGCGTGACTGAAAAGAAGCTTTTCTATTTATCGCTGTCCGAAAAATAAAAATAGTTCCAGTCTACACTGCTCACTTTCCAACATTTTCTTTAATTTCTTTTTCTTTTCTTCTTCTTTCTTTCTTTTTTTTTTTTTTTTTCAATTATTATTATAATTATTATTTTAACATTATGATTTCTTTTAAAAAATAATTAAAATCTCATAAATAGTAAATACGTGAATAAATTAATAAATGAAAGCTTAATTTATTATTATTGTATTTTTTAACTGAAATGGATCCCGCGAAAAATATTTTTTATATTCAGCCCTCTTAAAATAATAAATTTTTAACTGACGGTGAAATAAAATAATCAATAACAAAGATGAAATGTCTTCGAAACATAATTAAACTTTATGGCATAATTTGGGGGAATTTTAGTACATGATTCGCAAGTAGCAATTCGCAAATTACCCATTATTCCGTTACCCATTTTTCCGCTTACCCATTTTTCCATTACCTTTTTTCCGCTTACCCATTTTTCCGTTACCCATTTTTACCTTACTCATTTTTCCGGGATCCATTATTAAATGAGTAATGATAGGGATTTTTCAGGTCTGGATGACAGACTTACTTTGCTATTAAAGTCGAACTATAGAAAAGTAAGCTATTACATTTTCTTTATAATATTTCAAATTAGTGTTTAAATAATTATTTTATTTATTTATTTTTAAAATAGATATTTTCCTATTTTTATATCTTAATCCAGTTTTCTTGAAGTTTTTTTTTTTTTCTTTGATGAAATATGTGTTGCATTGTTTAAAACAATTATACAGGACTTATTTATTTATTTTAATTGCGAACTTTTAAGTTTATTCATCCAATTTCGTATTTTTTTTTTTTTTTTTTTTTTTTTTTCAGACAAATAATTTCATATTTATTTATTTTGCAGTTTCTATGTTTAGTTTATTCATGTGTTTCTCCTAATTCATTTTGTAAAATGAATCAATTTGCTGAAATTTCAACGTTTATAGTCATAGGATATTATAAATTTTATTTTGAGAATTTTGAGAGGGAAGTATGGATAAAAAATTAATTAATTTTGTTGTATTCATTACCAGCAAGATACACCCGCTTCGCTGGCTGCTATATTTAAATGAATCTCAAAAACATTGAATTATTATTATTATCGCGCTATAAATAAATGAATAAATAATAATAATAAAGAGCATTGAAATCTCTCTGAATTTTGCTTCAGGTACACGCTGCCAGCGGCAGCTCTTTTCGCGTCTGTGCTGCATAGGGTTTCCACTGCCTGTAGCAATGTTTTTCCTCTGCACTTTAATTTGTCTGAATTCCAACTAACTTTTTTTTCTACACTACCATTTGGTTCCGAACATTACAATAAATAAATAAAATGTTTTCCAACACACAATGCAAAAATGTTTTAAATACAAAAATATTTTCTAATAAAAAATACAATAAACAAAAGAAAATAAATAAATAAATAATAAAAATTATTATTTATATTTTTATGCTTTCTACAACATTGCTGCCATATTTATTTATTTATTTATATTTTTTAATAAATACAATAAATAGTAATAAAAGATTTCCCTTCCAACGGATTCAAATAAATTACTAGCAAATCGTTGACAGCCGTAAGTGGTGCAGATGATCGAAATGAATGCAAAAATTTAGGATAAAATAGAATAAAAAATATTTACATTCGAAAAAAATATTGATGAGGTGCACCCCGGCAGAGTTCAAGGTAACCCTTTGTCAAGGTTCGCAGATCTGAGATCAGTGGACTGAGCTCCAGAGCACGGAGACAGTCAGTTCTTTTTAAGCACACAGATAAAGAAATAAATAAAATAAAATAAATATAAATATGTGTATATGTGTGTATTCAGTTAATTATCAACAATATGCACATAAATTAAAATAATAATAATAATAATAATAAAAAGAGTCACTGGATGGAATTTACATTTGTTTGTATATAGAAATAATTTATAATACTATTTAATAAGCATGTTAATACTTTCATTTAATTAAAGCCCCTGCTATTGTGATACATGCACATGCACATCATTATGTCTGCTTAAATTTATTTTGACAAAGAATATTCTTCCACTTTGCACGTATCTCAGATAGGACCCGATTAACTTCATGTGAGGCCCGGGACACATATACTTTCGTGGCCCCCTTCGCACTTTGCAACAATCAGCAAAAGTACATACAACTGTACATGGGACTAACATGACAGATTTTTGCATTTTATGATCTACTTTTTGTCGATATTAGGTGCAAGAAAGGCAAAGGGGCATTTTTCAGGGCCAGTTTTAGGGTCCCTTCTACTCAGAGCCCGGGACACGTGCCCCTACGTTAATCGGGCCCTGAACTCAGATCTCCCCCCCAATATTTTGAAGCCAGGCACGCCTATGAAAGAACTTTTAACTTTTTTAATTTTTAACCTATTTTATTAGCTATGTAATGTTTTATTTCATTCGATGATTTCTACCATGGTTCTTTAATGTAGAAAAACTGGAAATCTAAGCCAAAAATCATAATATTTAAATTGAAACACCTGAACGAGAATTTTGTGCAAATTTGTATTTTTTAAACACTTACTTTATAAAGTTCACTTAAAAGTAAAAATATTTTCTGGCCTTTTAGTTTAATTTGTTCACTATAATTGCAATTGCAAATTATTTATTTATTACTAATTAATTAATTTCTATTTTATTTATTTATTTTTTAAGTAGAAAATTTAAATAATAATAATAATAATTCAATAACTTAAAATTTTAGTTTCTCCGTTCGTAATACATTTTTAAGCAATTTTCTTACCTTTTAAATTAATTTTGTTCAAAACATTTTTGGCCGATAGTTAGCCTAAATATTTTGCTACAATGACCCTTCTAAACAATAATATAACTTTGTATTTCATTATTTAGATAATCGTATCTGTGGTAGGCCTAAGTAAATACCTTGTTTTTCTCAATTCTACGATCTTTTTTTTCTTCTAGCATATATTTCGCGAATCGCCGTAGCCATTTTTAACGGCATTCGTTGTTATTAAAAAACTTAGTCTATATTTTCATTCAAATAAATAAATAAATAACAATCATATTACTCATAGCAAGAGAAATGCATAAGATTAATAAATCAGTACTGCTATGAATTCTCTTGAATAAAACATTTTCGTTAATATGTCATATAAAATAATGAATATTCACTTACCTAACAGCAGATTGGTAACCGGAGCTGAAAAGTAATCCTTCCAATAGTAAGAACAAATATACAATATGCCTAAACTTTCACAAAATCCGTTTCGAAAATCAAGAGACTTGCTAAAGCACCCTTTATTTATCCAGTTATCAGTTAACAATTCTCTTTGGGCAGGTGGGTCGAATAGGAATTGTGGACACGTGGGCGAAAAAATCTAAGCTGCGCTTTGAGAATGTACGCATATAAAACTCTAAACCAAAAGAGCTCCTTCAATAGGCAGTGATGCCAGATGGTCGAATATTATTTCCCCAAATCAGGAGGTTTTTTCGAAAAAATCCCCAACTTGATTTCTATTAAAATGGGAAAAAAAAAAAAAAAAAAAAATCTTTATTTATCAAGCAGATTTAAGCTCAGATTTCTGAGATTGGGTAATTAAGCTCAGATTGGGTAATTGTAACAGTTATTAATGCTAATATATTATGAAGGTACTCTAATATGGTCACTGTAACTTACATTAATAAAATTTTAAAATACAAATTGTCGTTAGACTGACTGGAGGTAATTTTATTTGTCTTTAGAACTTGGCCTAAAACAAAATCAGATTAAATTTTTGATCAAATAACTTTTTTCGATGTGTTTTTTCACCTGCTAAAAATTGTGGTATATTAGTAATTGATCTTTTTTTTTGGGTGGGAGGGGGGGGGGGAATAAGTGAGAACTCTTGCTCTTCGAAGGGGGCACGAAAAATTAAAAGTGCCCTGGGCTCAAAAATTTGTTAGTCGGGCCTTGATTGGTTCTATGGTACTGCTTTTACTTTCGGGGTAAAACTTTCTCTGAAATGTTTGTATAACATGTTCTGCACACTCCTAAAGTTTCAAGGTCATTCCTTCAGTACTTTTAGAGATATATGACAAAATATCTAGAATGGCTGACATGGCGCGGAATGTGTTAACCTATAATTATCATAAAGTAGCAGGATTTGCCACTTTGATGGTCACTAAATTTAAATGAATTAACAGAAAAAGAATCACTTTTTTTGTATCTCTACATAAGTAAAAACTTAAAAAAAAAAAAAAAAAATAATAATAATAATCCATCGAAATTGTTCAAAACATTGTTTAGGGTGAATCCCGGAAAAAATGGTAACGGTAAAAATGGTACCGGAAAAAATGGTAAACGGAAAAAATGGTAACGGAAAAATGGTACCGGAAAAAATGGTAAACGGAAAAAATGGTAAACGGAAAGAATAGTAACGGAAAAAATGGTACCGGAAAAAATGGTAAACGGAAAAAATGGTAAGTGGAAAATTAGTATTCTGAAACATGTGTACTATGAATCCATGGTACACTGTCACCGAAAATGAGCATGTAAAAAATATTTGTGATGATGATCTGAAATTTGTATCATTAATTCCATGTTTAATGTCTTTTCGTCAGGGGTAAAACTACTTAACATGCAATAATCCTAAAATTTGCAACATGCATGCGAAATGAATGGTTATTATTAAAAATAATATTTATACCTTAAAAAAAAAAAAAAAAAAAAAAAAAAAAAAAACAGATATTGGAGTTCCTGATACATTATGAGACAAATAAAAGATTCAAAATGAGAAATTAATGTACAAACAAATTATTTAGCACGAAATTCAGAGACAGCAAAAATTTCAAAACCCATAAAAGTTACAAATTTGTTTCATACGCACTAATAAACGAAAATTAATAAAAATCCATATTAGATAGGCTTTTTATAATGTGAAATCCATGTTAATTCTAAGCACAAAATCTGTAATAAATTAATAAATAATAATTATAATAAAATATTTTTATGAATGTCTCTCTTTTTATCAGAAATTATATCGATTATTATTATAAGGGATTTGCACATTGGCAAATCTTTTATAAATGATAGAACATTTTTAGATTTATTACATTTTAAATACAAAAGATATTGAGTTTCTTTTGTACAAAATATTATGACGAGTGTATTTAGATTTTTTTTTTTTCAATATTTACCATAAAAAGGTCTATGCTACAGATGTCTTTAAAAATATGAGCACCTGGTCCGTCATTGGAATACGTCTTCTAAATTGCTATGCCCTTCTTTTTCTAAATGAAAATTCTTTCATCTTTAAATAGTTCATTCTTATATTAGGTATCTTGTCCTGTTTTCATGCCCCTTATAACAAACTCGTTGATTGGCATATGGGTCGAACGGATAACAATGGTTCCCAAGCGCATACAATTCACGGCTAATATGTGTGTATAGTTTATGTTTAACAAAAAGCATATATCTTTAGAATTTGAGCTTTTATAAACAAACAAAAAACATACCTGCATTTTATTTGCTGTGTAACTATGACAGTTACACAAGTCAGTGGCGTAGCGAGCGTAACTGGCGCCCGTGGCACGATTTCTTTCTGGTGCCCTCCCCTCCTCCTATATGTTTTTTTTTTTTTTTTTTTTTTCTGAATTTTGCTTTAAATTTTTTCTGTTTAATTGAGCTAGTATTTGTAGAAGAACAGATTTTTTTTTTTTTTTTTTTTTTTTTTTTTTTTTTTTTCCAATTTCCCTTACTGAAATATGGTAGAGAAGAGTATTGTTTTAGGATCAAATTTCGGAAATTGAGAGTTTTTGTGATATTTGAAAATTTTGAGGTGCCTCCAAATTCTAAAAGCCCATTAGTAGTTGGTCTGTATGTGTGTTTGTTATCGTAACTTGGGTTTGAATTTTGGACCTCCCGTCTGTCACATTATTTCCCACATCTTAATATTCAGTAGTACTATTAGTATCCGTCGCTTTTTTCGCAGTGGTTTATTTTTAGAGTAATTCGCTCCAAATGTAATTAAGGTTAAATTAAAAAAAAAAAAAAAAAAAAAAAAATCATATTCACGCTGGTTTTGGGGAAAACCACGAAAAATTCTGAATGGCTGTGTTAAATCGATAAGTGTGACTTGGGTTTGAATCCCGTCTAGCACATAATTGCCAATATCCTAATTATGTTCCGTAGTACTATTAGTATCCGCGGCTTTTTTTTCGCACTGGTTTATTTTTAGAGTAATTCGCTCCAAATGTAATTAAGATTAAATAAGAAAATCCATATTTACTCTAGTTTCGGAGAAAACTGCGTAAAATTCTGACTGGCTGGGTTAGATCGAGAAGTGTGACTTGGGTTTGAACTCGGGACCTCCTGTCTGGTACATAGTTGCCAATATCCTAATTATGTTCCGTTGTACTATAAGTATCCGCGGGTTTTTTCGCACTGGTTTATTTTTAGAGTATTTCTCTTAAAATGCAAAAATGATTAAAGAAGGAGGGGGGGGGACCTCGAATATCGTCTGGTGTGAAACTACTACAGAAAATTAATTAGGATGTTGCCAGCTATGCTATCTTCTTCGAGAGCAGAGTATTTCTACCACTGAAGGGGAACTCTTTATTTATAATTTTCCATTGATTAAAATTTCTCTATAACTTTTATCTTAAAGCATAAATGTGTGAAGATATGCAGTTTTTCATTCTCTTTTCGACATAATTCAGTGTATTAAAATTATAAACTAAACATGCATTTAATGCTTCTAGAAAATAATTAACACCAAATAGCCAAAAAATATAAATAATTAATGTATGGCACTTTTATCGGCTTTAAAATGTATTAGTTTAATATTTTTAAAAATTGGCTGAACTGTAAAGAAGTTTGCTCCATAAAATATATGTTAATGTATGCGCATTAATCTGTTTTTATTTATTAGATTTGGTTTAATAAATATTAACTTTAATAAATAATAATAAATAATAATAACTTAATAAATAATAATAACTTCCTTTCGCTTTGATTTTAAAAGATCATCGGTTTGTTATAAAACTCTCTTCTACAGAATAACTTTCGATATTCGAAGAGCTTGAAAAATAAATAAATAAATAAAATAAAGGGAGGGGCTGTCCTTTATTAAGCATATTTCTATGACTAAAACATTTTTTCTGTTAAAAAAGAAAAAAAAAAAAACTTATGAGTTTATGTATATATTTTTTATCGCTGAAAATAAAATTAAATTTGCACAAATGTTAAGTATACTTTTTAGGATGGAGGACTATTAGTTTCAGTGTGGGAAAAACCGTCTTCGCCAGTTTTGTGTAACACCAAAGAAAAGGGAAAGGTGGGGGGGGGGAGGAGTTAAAGAGGAAGATTGCAGAATAAAATGATTTTTTACGTTACCATTTTACCGATTTTAATGATATATTCTATAACTATCACTTACTTTTTATGGCGATCACAATGAGTGTATTATATATCTGGAGGGGGGGGGGAGGGCGGCAAGGAGGCGCAGATGGAGGTTAAATATATTATTCTTTAAACTACCCTATTATCGATTAAAACAGAACCTTTATGTATGTACAACGTACAGTTTAAGAAAAATTACAGAGAGTGTTACACATATCTGGACGGCTTACTGAGGGGGGGGGGCAGAGTGAAGAAAATGGTTGTTTTTATATCACCATGCTACTTATTTACATGAAACTTTGTACTATCACTTACATTTTATTCAAATTATAGTGAGAGTTACCTATAGTTGATAAGGGGGAGTAGGGGTAGAGGGGGTGGGGGCAGATGAAAAATAAAATAATCATTTGAAACAAAACTTATTATCGATTTTTTTTTATTCACATTTTGTGTAAATATCACTTATTGTTACTATTAATGAAAAATTACAGTAAGGTTACATATGTGTGTGTGGGGAGGGGGGGGGGGCAAAGAAGGAAAGAAAATGAATGTTTGTATTACTATAGTTTGCATTTTAATAAAATATATTATAAATATCATTGAATATTTAGAAACATTTACGCTGATTGTTATATATATCTTGTGGGCAATGGGATAAGGGGCAAAGGAGAAAAATAATTGTATAAATACCACAATATTACCAATTTTAATTAAAATTTCAAAAACTATCACCTACATTTAATGAAAACTTTCAAAGAGTGTTACATATATCTAGGAGGAGGGGAGGACTGAGTGAAAAAAATATTGTTTTTAAATCACTTTGCTTTACATTTATAGGAAATTTCGCATAAATATCTCTTATTGTTTATCAAAAATTGAAGAGAGGGTTACACTACCTGGTGACAGGTAGGGACCCACATGGAAGAAATATATTTTTATACCATCTTATTGCCAATTTAATGAAGTGATCGTTATAGAATATATCATTAAAATCGGTAAAATGGTGATATAAAATATCATTTTATTTTCCTCTATCCCCCTGTGTTTAACCCCCCCCCCCCGAAGTATGTCTGACACATACTGTAATTGTTTCACAAATTGTATGTGATCATACAAAGTTTCATAAAAATCAGTAGGAATGTGATATAAAAACAATTGCTTTGCTTTGATCTGCTCCTAGTCTCCCCCCTCCCCTTCCTCCAGGTATACACTAATTGAATGTTGTACCAAATCAATTGAAATTTCTAAAAATGTAATCTGAAAATCATTCTTTAAATTTTTTATTTCATATTATTTTGCGATTTGAAAAGTGCACTCTTTTTCCGGTGCCCTTTTTTCAGGGATCCCCTAACAACAAAATTGTGACAGTAGTTCCATTCTCAGTTTTTGTACACAATTTATTTTCATATCTCTAGGTATTCATGTAGCTAGAATGGATGAATAGATCTATAATCGACTTAAACAAATTTGTGTAATGTCAATATTTCTAATTTCAGCAATAACTAAAAATACATTTTCTTTTTCTTTTTTTTAATCAGACTTATAAATGTTAATCATATAAGTAATGTAATGTTTTAAAACACATTTAAAAAAATAATAATAATTCCTATATTATCTTTTTATTAAATGAATTAAAAAATGCTAATCATCTCAGTCAGTTTTTAAAAATTATCTGAAAAAATTATAATTTGTATTCAAATGCTTTTTGTTTCTTATAAGGCAGATTTGTAAAACGTAAAACATTTGGTGGGCCAAAAGGAAAATCACATTTTTTTTTTTTTTTTTTTTTTTTTTTAAACAAAAACAAACAAGCACCTTGAAAACTGTTAACGAATTAACCGATTTCAGTGGATATAATCGGATCCGTAAAATCACGAGCAAACTTGTTCTTTCCCCAGGGAGAGAGAGGAGTTAGGCCGAAGTAGAATGTTCCAGAATGATTAGCACTCTCGCTTCAATAATACAAGTTAAAAAATAACCTTGACATTCTAACTTCACTCCTACCATTGAATACTTATAGCGATCCAAAACTCTTCTGACCACTTCAGTTTTGAGCCACCCAATAGCTGTGTAAAATCGCTTTCATCATGATATGATAATGATAATATTGTAATATGATTTTACTAATTTCCTCATTACCATTTTTTTCCGTTACCATTTTTTCCGTTTACCATTTTTACCGGTACCATTTTTACCGGTACCATTTTTACCGGTACCATTTTTACCGGTACCATTTTTACCGGTTTTTCGACATCATCTTGCTGACATATCTCTGGTCCGTGATTTCCCTTTTAAATTTTATTTATTTATTTATTACTTTCTTCTATATTCAATAGAAGAAAGTATTCGATTCGCAAAAATTTTCGACTTCCGATTTTCGACGGATTTTCTTGTTTTGAGAGATCTAGAACACGATTTTACCATTTTTAGAAAATGTCTGTCTGTCCGTATGTGTATGTGTGACAAAAAGTTTGTGGCAATTGTATCTCCAGAACTAATGCTCAGAATTGTATACAAATTTCTTTGTCGATACACCTCGACTTAAATTAGTGCCTATCAACTTTTGGTGTTGACTGCTCAACAGGTGCTATACAGCGATTTACGCAATTTAAGGAAAGGCTATATCTGGGGAACAACTGCACAGAATAGCATATAAATTTATATGCTGATGCAACTTGACTCAAGTTAGTGCCTGTCAACTTTTGATGTCAACTGCTACACAGGTGACGCTGCTATACAGCGATTTATGCAATTTAAAGAAAGGATATATCTCATGTTCTATTGCGTATAATCAAACAAATCTTGACATGTGAGAAGGCCATTATGATATGTTATGCTGATTCAAGTTGGATGCTGATAGGCCAATAAATGGCGGTGCTATACTGGAAAATTCCTCGATAACGGGAAGGCTATATCTCAACTTGTATGGCATCTGTGATATGTGAGATAACCATTATAAAAAACGCAGCATTTTTTAAGATGTTATTTTTAGACAATAAAACTGTCTTTCTTTGGATATTTAGTGTTATTTTTCTCTAAAATGTAAATTATTTGCATTTATCATGTTAGATAATTTTACTAAATAATAGTTTTAATAAATTATTTACCCTTCGTTTTGGAAAATATAGAAGAAAGTCTTGCGGTGTAAATAACATACTAGTTTTTATATTAATTTGAGTTAATGTGAAATACATTAATATTATAAGTACACGTTCACTTTTCTCGACTTAAAAAAGAAACACTATTTTATTTTCACGGGAATGATTGTAATTGACGTAAAACTTTATCAATATGCATAATTAAAAAAAAAAAATAATAATAATGACGTCGATTTTGTCGGATGCATATGCAAATTTAATTTTTAATAAATTTTTATTATGCAGATATAAATAATTAATTATAATTTTTCCATATCAAAAAATAAATTAAACGCTTAAACTGTTTTGGCATTAATTTAATATGCTTTAAAGCTAATATATGGTTTTTATTTCCATATAAAGATAAAAAAAATTTACATAAAAAAATTAAAAATACTAAAAATATAATAGAAATATAAAAAATGAAAAAGTATGTTACAAAACTAGACGCATTATTTTAATCCACATGAATTTGATTTGGAGAATGAAAAAGAATTACTTTAACGCTTAATATATATATATATATATATATATATATATATATATATATATATATAATGTTTAATAAATAACATTAATAATAGATTTTTAAAAAAAATTAAGAAATATAATACAAAATTTCAGTGGCAAATCCCACACTAAATTTTTCAGTTGCGCAAATGTTGATGTTTCAGAATTTTCCAACTCTGTAGCCCCTCAGAAGATATTTAACAAATAAAAATGACCCCCCCCCCCCGAAAAAAAAAATAAATAAAATAAAATAAAATAAAATAAAATTTAAATTTATAGCTATATAATTACCGAAATGTGATAAAAATAAGGGACCGTCCCTAAAAAACAGTGGATCATAGGGCAAAATTGATGTCACATTCGGATTCAGGAGGTCCTTTTACATAAGAATTTGCCAAAATGATGTTGGAGGGGGGGGGGAGTATTTTCATGCCGAGCAATGTGATTTGTACTGATTGGGAAGGAAATAAATTTTCAACTATGAAATTCAATGTTTAAACAGGGTTGGCACGGTTTAAATCAATTGGTTCCAACAGGTTTTTTTTCTCAAAAAAAAAAAAAGAGTTTTTTTTTTTCTTTTCTAAAATATTCCAAATTTCTCTTCTATTGCACCTTTTTCATTAAAATTTCTAAATTATTTTCATGTAAATGACTTTTATTGTGGATTCAACTTATTTCATTTGCAATGTTGCTTCAGAGAAGGTTTTACTTATGTGTGACTGGCTGTATTAAAAGTCATATATAAAAGAAAAAAAAAAAAAAAAGGGGGGGGGGTCTTCTAGAACTTGCAAAATAAAAATGATTATATTAATTAGCTTAAAAAAGATAAAAAAAAAAAAAAAAAGTAAGGCTAAATGTAGTAAAAACAAATTACGAAATAATAATGGAAGACCAATTAATTTTACACAAAATATAAGATGAAAATTGTACAATTGAAAACAATACTCACATTTCTGAGTTTTATTTAAAAATGAACAAAGTAGTCTTTGAAGAATTAGATATTTTACTTATAATATGTAATTAATAACAGCTTATCGTCTTACCTATATACTAAATTCGATAGCAAGATATGCTGGTTGGATGGTTGGGTTGTACGTCGCACTAGTGCTGCGCAGATGGGCAATTGGCGACGGTCTGGGACATACCTTTAGAGGTGGTCCGGAGACATGCCATCACAATTTTGATCCTCCACGGAAGGGATTATAATTTTTGATGGGAGCGTGGAGGACATTGCGGCCACGACAGATTTTACGTGCACCAGCCACCATTAATGTACACAACGGTCTTTGGTCGTCTCGAGTACCGAACCCGCAATCTTCCAATTACGAGGCCGGCGCTCTACCGACTGGGCTACCGCAGCCCAGCAAGGTATGATGATTTTGATTATCAAATATAAAAGAAGCAGCATTAGAATAATTCCAGTCAGCTTTATAAAAATAATTTATTACCTACGATTTTGAAATTTTCTGCAAATTGTTTTCCATTCAAAGAGTTCTTTGTGAATTATTTTATTAAAATGTAACAGCGCGCGCGCGCTAGAATGCTGGTAAAATGAAGAAGATGAAAATAATAATAATAATAATAATAATAATAATAATAATAATAATAATATCTAAGTACTTATTAGAAAAATGTTGAAATAATTTGAATAGCAAAAGATTCTGCATCCGATGTAGAGTGTTTTTTTCGTTTGGAGTTATACGATTAAAATTGTAGATTCCATTACATATTGCTAAAGTATAATTACTTTCTCTTACCCATAGGGTCGAGAAAGTGTTGTTTTAGGGGCAAATTTTCGAACATGAGTTTTTGTTATATTTACATGTTCTGAGGTCCCCTGAATACGAAAACCATGTTTTTAGCGAATGGTCTGTGTGTCTGTCTGTGTTATCAGCATATCTCAAGAACAAATAGTAGCAGAAATTCCAAACTCGGTATTCTAAATATGTATCATATAGGGATGCTCCACTAAGCTTTTCGTTGAAATGAAGCAAATGGTTCGTGTACAGGGACACTCAAAATCATTCAAATACGTTACGTCTATGGCCGAAATTGCAGGTAAGTAGAGTTTAACATCTATAGACTGCACTAAACCAAATGAAACGAATATATATTTTTTGTAATAGAGATAGTCAACTGGCAAAAAAAATTTGTGTATGTAGGAGCCTCGCCTCCCCCCCCCCCCCGAGGGGAGTAAATTTTCATGATGAGTACCTCTCAAAAGAGCTCGCCAATACCTTTAAAACGAACGGTTGAACCATCGATCTGCGATAATTTAAAATAAAGTTATCAATTTTTTTCATTTCTAACGTTTTTTTTTTTTTTTTTTTTTTTTTTTTTTTTTTTTCTTTTTAATGTAATATTGAGAATAAATTCAACATTTTTTTTTTTTTTTTTTTTTTTTTTTTTAAGTGTTATACTATTTCTCTAATATGGAAATCGTCTGCATTATCATAAAAGATAATGTTTTTAAATAATTTTAATGAATTATTTTTAAAAAACAGAATTACTTTTTAATAACCGAAATAAATTCTATATAAATGTAGGTGCATTAATGAAATAGGGGGTTGAGGGGCGGTACACACAGAACTAATTATCATATAAAACTCTTCCGAAGCCTAATTTGAATTGTTTAACACAGGTTTACATAACAGTACGCGTTATCTTACCTCTTAATCTGCAACCTGTATTTATAGTATTAAAATTCTGTGTAAGAGAAAATCGTGTGAGTGACACACCAGATTACTTTTTCTTATATCTATTCCTATAAATCACTTTTAATATGTTGAATTTTTGTTTTCCAATTCTTAAAATTAAATAAATACGTTTATTGTTATTAAATTAATTTGCTATCATTAAACTGATGAATGTTAGATTTAACATTCATTCAAAAAAAAAAAAAAAAAAAATTAACATTTTTGTTAATTATTGTTATTTGCATTATTAAAGAAAAAAAAAAAAAAAAAAAAAAAAACTCATAACGTAAATGTGATTTATTCTTTTGTATAGTACTGCAATTATGAAATATTTATAGAAGTCTTAAATACAAAATTTCAGCAATAATAAAATTTAATACACTTTGATTCTTTATTCAGGGATGAGACTGACAAAACTCTCTCTCTATATTTAAATAATAATAATACAATAAAATAAATAAAATTTTATGGTATATATATATATATATATATATATATAGTTTTTAAAACGTAGAAAAAGCCGAGCAAAAGATTTATGACCACTGAAAAGACATAGACCAATAAAAATAAAAATTCATCACATTAAAATTACCTGTGAATACTAACTGTTAATTACTGAAACAATTACTTTTACTTTTTTTTATCATACAATAAATTTTATTTATTGATATTTAATAGAATTTAATTTAACTTCAAACTTACCTTAATTTTATTCCTAGATAATTGCTATGTAAATAATGTTGCCTGTTCGTTAAAACGACATGAAACCCAAAAACAAAACATTCAAACAAGCAATGAGAGAATCAACAACGGAAACACACTTTTTGTCAGGTTATTTTTCAATTCAAAATAGCTCAGAACGGCGAAAAAAAAAAACTTGCCAAGGTAGACCTTTTAAACTATTGAGTAGAGTGACCATATTTTTTTCATTCAATTTGAGGACAAATATGGCGGTGTTCGAGGACAAAATTCGAGGGCAAATTTCGAGGACAAAAATTAAATAACGGCCGTATTCACC
Source organism: Salticus scenicus (assembly GCA_963930645.1). Taxonomy (NCBI): domain Eukaryota; kingdom Metazoa; phylum Arthropoda; class Arachnida; order Araneae; family Salticidae; genus Salticus; species Salticus scenicus. The sequence goes on along the minus strand of OZ005662.1, from coordinate 59,235,029 downwards.
AATAACTTCAACTCCCGGTTGAACATGAAAACTTAAAAAGCGCATAAAGTCAGAGTAAAACGTTTCTGCAAAATTAGATGCGTTGCTTATTCCATCTAGCATTACAGTTACTTTCCGATTTTTTAGTGGAAAATAACCAGTCAAAGACTATATGAAATCTTCGTCACTAGATGGCAGAAGAAGCTGGTCATCTTTTTTTTTTTTTTTTTTTTTTTTTTTAATATAAAATTGTACTGTACCCTGCCTTTAGACGCTTTTCATGTTTTTGCGTTCAACCGAGAATTGAAGTTAATGGTGAATACGGCCGTAAGTAATTGAATCACTTTAAATTGCAAAATTTTAGTAATTCTTATGTATACAGCACCCAGAAAACTTATTTAAGCTTATTTATTATACTAAATTATATATTTACTACTATTATACTAAATTATATATATATATATATATATATATATATATATATCCGACTAACAAAGTTTTGTGCCCAGGGCACTTTCAAATTTTAGTGCCCCCCCCCCCCCCCCCCCAATATCAATATATATATATATATATATGTATATATGTTTCTGTTTTTGGCTTTAATAAAATTACTTCACTCAGCCAAATACAGGTGCTGCCGGATTTTAAGTTTCCGGATTATCGATGCTTCTCCGCACGTTAATTGTACAATTTCATGTATTTCAAATGATCTGATGTATAGTATCAATCAAGATTTTATTTTAAAATTTTATTCATAAAAATAAAACATAGTTGAATTAGAAAACGAAAGAAAAACTAGGGGATTTAGATCAGATATTTTTAACCATTAGTAAAATTTTGTGTCCCTCAGAAATTTCGTGCCCAGGGCACGAGCCCCGGGTGCCCGTACGATAATCAGGCCCTGAAAACATTAATAAGTTTATAACCGGCGTCCCCAAATGTGTTGCAATTTTTTGGGGACAAAGGTAGTTTTCGAGGACGTATGGTCAGCCTACCGCTGAGCACCACCGTACAGAGGCTAAAATAGCATATTACTAGCCGGGCTCCCAATCGTACATGAAAATAATGGAAGTAGAATATGGAGGAAGAATATGGGAAGAATATGGAAAGAATATGGAAATAGGAGGAAGAATATGGAAAAAAGTAATCAGAGCGAGAAATCCGATAATCAAACAAAATAAATAAATAAATAAATAATGATAAAAACATTTCTCACAGGAGTAAGCACTAGCAATCACACACTCTCAGAAATAATATACTCAATTTTGACGATTCAGACATCCTCGGGCTTAATTTCGTTGTTCCTGACAACCATTTCGTCCAGCGATCACGTGATTTTTGAAGAAACGTGAACTCTCAAATATTTGACGAGACTGTTTACTCACAATAACATGTGTTAGCTTTCATTACCGCCATATTGGTATTTTTCCTGTGTTCTATCGACTTTACGTTACAATGACGTTTATTTGCTGGACTGGTGTTTCGGTCGGTAGGGTCCTGCCTTCTGAATTCCCACGTCCTGGGTTCAAATCGCGGTGCGGGCATGGATATTAGTGATGTCCTATGTCCCTCTCTAGCCCGAAGCCTGTTCTCAGTTCTGTTCCTCAGGGTTCTCTCGCCGGGCCCCGCATTTTTAACATTTACATTAACGACATTCCGCGAAAGCCCGACATTGCTGATGTCGCCCCCATATTTGCTGATGATACTGCTATCATGTACAAACATAGACAACCACACACAGTGTTTGACAAACTCCAGGACTACCTTCATTCGTATGCTATTTGGCTTAGGAAATGGAAAATTAAAGTTAATAGCTCTAAAAGTGCCGCCATTTTCTTCACCAATAAATCCTATTCCCCCGACGTTAACTTTACTCTCAATAATGATCCTATTCCCTGGAAAACTTCTTATAAATACCTAGGAATTCACCTAGATTCAAAATTATTGTGGCATAAGCACATCTCAGAGACTCTGATTAAAGCGAAAATTGTCACCGCCCCCCTCCTTCCTCTTTTGGCTTGGAATAGCCGCCTGTCTGTTAAAAATAAATTGTTACTGTACAAGTCCATGATCCGTCCCATCTTGACTTACGGGTCCGTGGTGTACGGGTCTGCCTCAAAGACTGTGCTAGAAAAAATTCAAGTATTCCAAAACAAGCAATTGCGTAGGTTTGTTCAAGCTCATCGCTACGTTCGCAATGTTGTCATTCACAAAGACCTGAAAATTAGGCCAATCTATTCGGAAATTAAGAAACTTGCGTTGAAGTTTCACAGGTCTATCCCTAAAGTTCAGAATCCTGTGTTAAATGCCATTAGAAGGTACGATCCTAGGATCGGGAGGGCCAAAAAACGCCCACTTGCCATCCTCTACAGGGAGGACGGGTTTGTCCCGGTCTCCAAGCGTAGAAGGCGAGATCCTTCAGGTGTTACTTAACACAGAATTCTCACTCTAAATTCTTTTTCCCGTAGATTGAATAATTCCAATTCTTCTACTTTGGCTATCCCCCTGACAACTGCAACCTACTGTGTCGTTTAACAGTCGCGGATGATCAATGTTCCAGCCAGTTACCTTACGTAGGGTTTTTATTAATTTTAATTATTAAACTTAACTGTAAATATTGTAAATATCTCCTTTGTAAATTGTTATTTAATCTCTTAATTGTAAATAGTGTAAATATTCTTCTTTTTTTTTTTACTCTGACTGCCTTGCTTTTTACTCTGACTGCCTGACAGTCTTGCTAGGCTAAATTTCACTTTATTTTTGTATTATTCTAAATTGTATAATTTTATGACTGCTTAACAATCTGGTTAGGCCTATCATTTTTATTTATAAAAAAAAAAAAAAAATTGTAGGTTTAGTGCTCTTTGCTCTGTTGCCACATGTCACACAGCTTCCAGATCGGCTCTGCTCTGCCTCTCTCTTCCGTCATGCTGCTGAATGCATCAACTCATCACGCCGGGGTTCTCTGGGAACCCACACAGAACTAGTACCGACACTCTTGATTATGCAAGCCCTCCATATGTATTCTTTCTGCTTTTGGTGAAGGTAAGCGGCTGTCTCGACAGCCGTAGGCACTTCTTAAGAACGTGATGATGATGATGAATCGCGGTGCGGGCATGGATATTAGTGATGTCCTATGTCTACAAAATATTGTGTGCGCTTGTTTCTGTGAATTTCTGTAAAAATACGGATCAATTGAGACATAAGTCATTGTAACTATAGGTCTCAAAGCTGTCAAATAAATGTCCAAATGACTTTTATTTATTTGCTCTGTTTTATTTATATTTTCGTTAAATATAATTAGGATTTAATATCTAAAGCAACGAACTTGCAGATAATTTTATAATTCTATAATTTGTATTTTATTCTGTATAACGAAACTAGGATGAAAAAATGTGTCTTTACTTTTAATGAAATTCGTATGTTTAAACAAGTGACGAAAGTAATTTTCTCAATTTGACGAAATAAGAAGGAGAAAATATTTTTTTATTTTTGACGAAATTCATGTTCTCAAATAGATAACGAAACAAATTTCGTCAATTTGACGAAATGTTCGCTCGGAGCATATCCCTAGAAACACTTTCGTCAAAAATGAAGAAATTTTCGTAAAATTTGAGTATCCATTTCTGAGAGTGCATGGATTACAACAAGTAAAATAAATTAAAGGTTTAATTGTTCACAGCATACGAAGAAAAAATGAACCATTCAGGCAACTTGGAGTCTTTAAGTTGAGTGACCATACATTAAACGCTTTAAAAGTTATTTTAATTAGATTAGATAATTAATTTGTTTAATTTTAATAGAATTGATCCACAGTTCGAAATGATAACATAAATTTATAATTATTTTAATTTTTAGTAATGTTTCATATTAAATATATATATATACACCGATGGAAAAAAAAATCCCAACACCAAGAAAAAATTATTGTACAGTAATGAAATTTCAGCAATACATTTGTCTAGGTAACATATTTAATTGATTAAAGTTTCAAGATAACAGGTAGAGCCATTGGCGAGAAGAGCCATTTCAAATGTGAAATGTTGGTACATTAGTAACCGGTGTAACCGCCAGAATTTTGAATGCAAGCATGCAAACGTGCATGCATTGTGTCGTACAGGTGTCGGATATCAGTGTGTGGGATGGAGTTCCATGCCTGTTACACTTGGGCGGTCAATGCAGGGATGGTTAATGCTGGTTGTGGATGACGCTGGAGTTGTCGTCCAATGATGTCCCATACGTGCTCGATTGGAGAAAGATCTGGACATCTAGCAGGCCAAGGCAACATGTCGACACTCTGTAGAGTATGTTGGGTTACAACACCGGTATGAGGGCGAGCGTTATCCTGTTGGGAAACACCCCCTTGAATGCTGTTCATGAATGGCAGCACAACAGGTTGTATCACTAGACTGACGAACAAATTTGCAGTCAGGATGCGTGGGATAACCACGAGAGTGCTCCTGCTGTCATACGAAATTGCTCCCCAAACCATAACTCCAGGAGTAGGCCCTGTGTGTCTAGGCCGCAGACAGGTCACTAGCAGGCGTTCACCTGGTCTCCTTCTAACCAACACACGGCTGTCACTGCGACCAAGGCAGAACCGGCTTTCATCAGAAAACACAACAGATCTCCACTCCGTCCTCCAATGAGCTCTAGCTTGACACCACTCACGTCGCAAACGGCAGTGGTTTGGAGTCAGTGGAATGCACGCTACAGGGCGTCTGGCTCGGAGCTGTCCTTGAAGTAACCGATTAGTAACAGTTCGTTGTGTCACTGTGGTGCCAACTGCAGCTCAAATTTCAGCTGCAGACGCAGTACGATTAGCCACAGCCATACGCCGAACACGGCGGTCTTCCCTCTCAGTAGTGCCACGTGGCCGCCCGGAACCCGATCTTCTTGAGGCAGTACCTTCCCTTGACCACTGCTGCCAACACTCATGCACAGTGGATACATTCCTGCCAAGTCTTTCTGCAATATCGCGGTAAGAAAACCCACCTTCTCGTAGCCCTACTACACGGCCTCGTTCAAACTCAGTGAGCTGCTGATAATGGCTTTTTCGTCTTCTTAGAGGCATCCTTGACTAGCATTAACCCACTACGTCAAATCTCAACTGTATATAACGATTACGAACCTTACAGCGCTTATTTAAACAAACCTCATTTGCATGTTCATAGTGTCGCTACGAGCGCCACACTTATGCGCATAGCTCGAAATTTGAATCGACGTCATCTTTCAGATGTATAAACACGCCTACCAAATTTCGTTTATCTAGCACAGCTCCTTCCTGGTGTTGGGATTTTTTTTTCCATCAGTGTATATAAGAATTCAGATGGTAAAATGATCAAAAATGAATGATTTGATTGTTTTGTCTTTGAACATTAAAAAATAAATAAATAGAATAAAATTAAATGTTTTTTAGTAACATGAATGTATTGATTTCGCAATGTAACAGAACTTCACATCAAAAAGTACATAATTTTGATTTATGAAGCACAAACTTTGTTTCTTGCACATTATTACAGAAAGAAAATCACAAAAAACTGAAAATCTCACCTTATTTTTGATTATTAATTTAAATTATATTTACATGAAGTATTAATTAATACTGAAGTACTATTTGTGTTTTAAAATATCAATTTTATTTAGCAATATGTATAATATGTCTGGGAAACGTATATTAATAAAAACCTGGTTATATATATAGATATATAAGTGAAATTAACTCATACATTTTTTTGTTAACAATTAAAAATTAAAATAAATTATGTATTTTTGTCTAAAAAAGGACTTCTTCAGCTTTTTCGATACTGATTATCATTAGTTTTCCTTTCTTTTCATTTCTTTCAAATGAGAGAAAAAAAAAAAAAAAAAAAGATTTTGATGAAATTCTGGCAAAAGCAAAATTTAGTTTAGTACGGAAAACTCTATCAGTTTTTTTTTTTTTTTTTTTTCAAATTATAACATTGCTTTCAAATTATTCAGTCATATTTTTGATAAATTTTCGATTTCGATAAATGTCCAACCATCGTAAAACTGACGACAACGTTTTATACGTAGATTGAGACTAATAGTTCTCCGTACTAAAAACAATTTACCCTGCAAGTTTAATTTTTCACAAAGTTTCATATCAATTTTAATATTTACGAGTGAATTTTTTTTCATTAAAATAAATAAACAAATAAATGAAATCAACTCGTAAACTTTTTTGGCAATAATTAAGAATTAAAATAAATTATGTGTTTTTGTCTAAAAAAGGGCTTCTTCAACATTTTCGATACTGTCCGTTTCGATACTGATTATTATTAAATTTATTTTATTTTTCTTTCAAAAAAAAAAAAAAAAAAAAAAAAAAGAATCTTATTAGACCAATGTTGTTATTTTTTTTTTTTTATTATATCATTGAACTAAGTCCACGAGCTTAAATATTGTCAATTTATAAAACTTATTTTATTTTATTTTTTATTTTGCTTTTTATTTCCTTCCGCGCTTTTTATTTCCTAATTTTCAACCATCGTAATTCAAAATTATTAAAAAAAAAAAAAAAAAAAAAAGACTTTTCCGATACTGTACATTACAAAACTGGATTTTGATGAAATTCTGGCAAAAGCATAATTTAGTTTAGTACGGAGGACTATTATTATTATTATTATTATTATTATTATAACATCGCTTTCAAAATACTCAATACTCAAATTACTCATTTTCGATTTCGATATAATGTTCAACTATCGTAAAACTGGTATCGTAAAAATCCGTAGATTGAGACTAATAGTCCTCAGTCCAAGAAAGAAGAAAGAAAGAAAAATATTTCAGCTGAAGAATTATTTAATGGCATGGTTAGGATTATTTCTTTTTTTCTTTTCTTTATCCTTCTTTCTTTCTTTCTTTTTTTTTATTTACAACCCTTTGCCGGTCTTATTTAATTTCACTCCTCTAATATCTCAGTCCTTAAAATAAATAAATAAATAAATAAAATAATAATAATGATTTTCATGAAATTTTAGCAAAAGCAGAATTTAGTTTAGTACTGAGGACTATTAGCTTTTTTTTTTTTTTTCAAAATATAACATTGTTTTCAAATTATTCAGTTATATTTCCGATAAATTTTCGATTTCGATAAATGTTCAATTATCGTAAAACTTGCGACAACGTTTTATCCGTAGATGGAGACTAATAGTCAGTCCTCCGTACTAAAAAAAAAAAAAAAAAAAAAAAAACTGTTTTTTTTCCAACCCTGGTCGAAGGGACGTTTGTAAACTTATGTTTTCCGAAAAAGCGCTCAGACTAATCAGCCCGAGGGAAAAATAGTACTAAATTTAATTATTAATAATCGAAATTGTAATATTTTTTTTCCAAATTCCAAATAAAAATGTATTTGGAAACATTATTTCTAGTGTCGCAAAAGTTTTATTAGGTACAAGCTACTCATAATTTTTGTTGAACTAACATATGAATTAATTTTGTACTGCAAACTATGGATTTATTATTTACTTTATTTTCAGTTATTTTTCTAAAATTATTTGCAATATGCTCAAAATAGTTGAGATTTACAGAACCATTTAACAACCAAGTGCTTTCTGAAAGTTTTTTTTTATTTTATTTAAATATATATATATATAGATATAGATATAGATATAGATATATAATATAATTTATATATATAATTTGAATTATTTAGTACCATTGTAACACTCGACAGACAAATGATAGATGACGATACCAACATAAAATTAAATTTTAATTCAGATTTATATCGATTAAAAATAGTCGTAAAAACATGTTAAAGTACTTACGCAGAAGAGAAATGACACTAACATAACACATAAGCCCAACGATGAGAGAATTTGCAAAAACTATGAATTATTAGTAACAGCCAACATTTTAGAGAAAAGAGAAAGGATAAAATCACCAGAGAGTTCCGTTAAAAGGAAAAAAGGAAAAGAATTCATGAATTGATATTTGGAATTTTAAATTCTGAAAAATAGAAATGTTCACTCAACAGGAAACTTGCATTTCTATCAGCAAGATTTCGGAAAACTGTATAGCTAATTCCAGCAAATATACAGCTCAAGTCTCCATCTTGCAACAAAACAAAATAAAAAAGGAAATTAAATTAATCAATAACACAAACCAAAGTTTAAACAATGAATAAGTAATTCAAGCAATCCACATGTTAAACGATACTTACGGAGATAGTAGAAATAAACAGGTTGCCAAACGAACATTAGTAAAAAGAAAAGATTAAAAGTTTTGAAAACCGATATATATAATATATGTATATATATATATATATATATATATATATTATTATTTTTCTGGGGTCACTTTCTTTTTCATTAGCAGACTTGTGATTTTGCATCTGTTTATTTATTTATTACTTTTTAGTTTCTGTGCCCCATAATTAGATTTAAATTATTAATTATTATTTCTAGTATTTATTTATTTTTTCTTATTTTGTGCATAAACTGGATTTATGTTTTTGCACACAAACTACGAAACAAATTTCGTCATCAACAGAAATCTCAAATACTGTATGCTACTGTTTATATAAAACGTTATATAAATAGTAAGTTTGTTTATAAAGTACTAAATGATTCTGTCTGAGTCAAATCAAAAGAAGTGCACTTTAAGGAGTTCCTCACTTCATTTTATGGAGCACGAACAATGCTCTTAGTGAGTTACACTTTTTCAAAACTTTTGATTCCGGGAGAAGTTTTCAAACTTTAATTTGATTTTGTGAATTCGCGTGAAACAAATCTCACTGAATGCGGGACAAAGCAATAAAACTGAAGTTTAAAGTAGATACTTCGGAGATAAAAGTATGTTAGCAACTAAATTAATTTTTAGATTTTCTATTCATTACATGGCTGAAATGAAATTTTTGAAAAAAGTCGTCTATCTTTGTAAATGGTTAATTGGATCTGGAAAACAAAAGGGAAATTTTAAAGAAATATTTATCTATCTTTTTATTTATATATAGATGCATATACACCCCGCGACAAAAAGATAGGTACAAAAGGATAATAACAGGAGACTTGGCGTTGGAATATTAAAACCTGAATAAACTACTACGTCAGAAACTTCAAAGAAATATATTTGAGGTGCATACAGCTGTCTCGGTAGCCTTAAGCGTACCGTCTTCAGTGCAAAAAAGAATTCTGAATCTGGAGAAGTGCTCGTATATATAGGAGAGGGAACGAATTTAGTTCAACCAATAGGATTAAGGAAAAAGTGGGGAGTGTAGTCAATAGGAATTTAGGAAAGTGTAGCGGTGTAAACGGTAGAAAAACTAAGAAAATGTGGACTGAATATAAAATTTCCAACAGTCAGACAAATAGGGAACAGCGAAATCACAATTTACAAGGTTTTTAAAATTTTTATAAATATGAAAAGCTTCAAAGAAACCGAGTTCATGAATGGATTTAGGCCTGCAAATTATTTTAGCTGAATTAAATTTAAAATTATGATTTTCCTCCCAGCAATGTTTAGAAATAGCCGATTTATTGGTTTCTTGTTTGCTGACGTAATTCACATGTTCTTTTAGACGAAATTTAAGACTGCGTTTAGTTTGGCCAATATATGATAAACCACACTGACAGGAAATACTATAAATGCCCCAAGAATCATGCATATCAATAGGATCTTTTAACTGAGAAAAGGTGAGTTTATTGGAAGGCGAAAATATTATTTTAAAATCATTTTGTTTGAGAATTTTAGCTATGGTTTGACTGGTTTTAGGAAAATAGGGTAAAACAATACTGATATTAGAAGAGGCTGATTTAGTAGACGAAATACGAGGGAGTTGTAATTTTTGGATAGCTTTGTCTATAATGGAAGAGTCATAACCTCTGTCAATAGCAATGGCTTTCAGGTATTTAATTTCAGATTTTAATAAAATAGGATTTGAACAAATATTAAGGGCACGGTTTACAAAAGTATAGAAAGCAGCCATTTTTTTTAGTTAGGTGGGTGACACGAACGCGCATGGGGAGGGAGACTGCAAAATTTTTGCGATAGACGGTGGTTGAAAATCCATTTACAGTGCGAAAGACGAGGGTATCAAGAAATGGAAGGGAGCCATTATTTTCTATTTCATATGTAAACTGGATATTACTGTCAATGGAATTTAAAGTTTCTAAGACATGGTCAATATTGTGACGAGATATGTCGATAAGCGTGAAGGTGTCGTCAACGTAACGGGTCCAAAAAGGAAAAGATATTTTCTTAAAAATCTTGCTTTCGAAATAGTGCATGGAAATGTCTGCAAGAATTGGGGAGAGAGGGGAACCCATGGCTAAACCTTCAGACTGACGATAGAATTTATTTTGGAAAGAAAAAGTTGATTATGATAAACAAATGCAGATAAGAGAAATTAATTCTTGTATTTCAAAAGATATAAAATGAAACTCTTTTAATCTATTTTCGAGACAGCAGAGGGCGCCACTTATTGGAACATTAGTGAAAAGAGATTTTACATCAAAAGAAACCATAGTGAGATTAGTGTGAGGGCAATTTTGAATATTTTTTGCAAAATTTATGGAATTCTTAACAGTATAACTATTAGCAGCAAAAAGAGGAACAAAAATTGTGGTGAGAAATTTAGCTAAATTATAAGAAGCAGTACCGATATTAGAGACAATGGGGCGAATTTTGGTACAGCATAAAATCTAACAAATTAGACATCCAAAAATTTTCCTGTAAGAACAAGCTAATACATACACCGGGAAGACACATAAAACTTTTATATGTCTTCTGCACAGCGACGCAGTTTTATATATACCTTATAAAGCATGTCTTTTACATAATTTAAATAGCGATTAAAAAAAAAAAAATCGTTAGAGTCGTTTATTTTTAAACACCCATCCTTATATCTATAACTAACCTACCTAATCAAGACACTTGTCGATTTTCCTTCAGGAACCAAGTGCGTTCTAAAAAAATCTGAAAAAGTCATTAGAGCCGTTTTCGAAGTATTTTTCAGTCCTACTGCCCATTTTTACCAAAACTTGGCAAACTGATCTGTTCACCGAAAACTAACAAGGAAAAATAAAAAGGGGTTAATATGGCGAGTTTGAAAAAAATCCGTTTAGCTATTTTTTAAAGAATGCACTTTCGAGACCTAAAGTTGAACTATGCATACAGGATATTATCAATATTCTGGAACTAATCAACTAATTCATACGGACGGACATCTGAAAGGGTGTTTATATAAAAACTTTGAAAAAAAAAAAAAACTGTTAAGGGCGTTTTTTGGATACGAACAAATCACACCGTCATACTATGGTCTCACTTCCGGTTCTGAAATTTTCGCCAAAAGTAAGAAAAATCATCTGAGCACTAGACCCATCTTTATTCTGAAGTTTCATCTTTCTATTTTTATTAGTTTTGGTGGTCTAATGAAGAGAAGATTCCCGACACTTATATACAGACATATATACATACACTCACATGACTTATACAGACAAATATACATATACACTGATGAGTTGCCGAAAACCACTATTTGGAATTTAGAATCATCACCGATTTTTTAAATATAAATCAAGTAAAAAATCAATATCGTATTTTTTGATCGAATACAATACTTCTACTAAGTACGGTAATTGGGTAACAGAAATAAAAACAAATTAAAATTGCAAATCTTTAAATTTATTCCTCTACATTGAATTATTATAGTTTGTCAATGTATTCTAAACATATTCGAGTATTAATTTGTATGTTGATTGATAAGTTAATTTGTTAAAAGTATATTTTTTGCTGAAATTTCAAGTAAATTTGCAACAGTTAAACACAAAAATAATTTTAAATAAAAGTTAACTTTTCAATCAGTTGAACAATTAATTTCAAAATATGCTTGGAATAAGATTTAGGAAAAAACTTAAAAAATGCTTAACATAAAATATTTAAAAAGTTATAAAATAAATAAATAAATATTTTAATATTACTTTATGTATTTCAAATTTGACAGAAATTTTAATATACTTAATATTTATGTCTTTCAATGTATATGTGTACAAACTTTTAGAATTCTAAAAGAGTAGTTTAAAAAAAATGATTTTCAATGCCTCCATCTCCTTAAAAATTGCCATTAGATTTTATAATACACAAAAGTCAAATTTTTAAGCGCTAGAAACTAACTTTAAATTTTTGCCGTCTTCTAAACTCACGTAAAAGAGCTCATAACGAATTCAGGATAATCCGATAAAGTTAAAGTAGTCGCTTAAAAGAAAATGAAAAAAAAAAAAAAAAGAGAGAGAGAGAATGAGAGAAAGATTACTAAACTTACTCTATTACTTTCGCTTCATTTCTCGCCCGAAAAGAAATTTTGGAACAATTGTTACATTTTTTTTACAGCTGCAACAGACATAAAGAAAAGAAAATTCTGCAATTTAGTTTTTTTTTCTTTGCTTATTATTATTATTATAATTATTTGAGGCTACAATATCAAAGTGTACACAGTTAAAAAGTAAAAGGAGGTAGATAGTATTCAAGTTATAATATTTTTAGATATATTACAAACAGGTTGATCTAGATGTCTGCACAAGTCGAAATTTTTAGGGCAAGGCTCAGCCCTGCCTTTTAGAAAACATTAGTTACTAAGCCCGAACCGGTGTAACATTTATAAGTTCGGCCTGAATACGAATCATCTATATTTTGCAATGCATGGCGAGGCCCGGCTTGGATAAGGACCGTTAAATTCAAGCTCGACTCGTCCCAGCCCGTTTATTTAAGTTATCTTTTTTTTTTTTTTTTTTTAATTGCCTGCATTTCTACACACACACACACACACACACACACACACACACGCACACACACACACACACACACACATATATATATATATATATAAATAAGTATCTACTTTTTTTAAGTTTTATATAGTAGGACAATAGAATATCCATTAACAAAACTGCTGATCTGTTAGAAGTCAACTACACATAAACAGGAATTCATTATTACTGACGTTCAGAAGGCACACGGAAAGACAGAAAATCAAACCGAAAATGTTAGTAATCATCAAATGTATAGGAAGGAATTAAAAATGGCTAATGCTACAAAAATCTATTTTCTATTACCACTTATATACCGCAGTATATCTCAACTTTTTTGTGTTTTCCTGTAAACAAACATTAATGCTAATAAAAATATTTTCAATAAAATAAATGCTTTTGAGCATCTAAAAATGATACTATTTACATTGCATTTAGTGCCCTGGAATAGAGAAGGAAAGTGTTTATATTTTAAAAGTATCCTTCATAGTCTCTGGACCAAATAAAATAAAGCCTCATAGACAGAAACATATATAATTTCTTTTGTTTGTATATCTGAACAAATAAGTAGATACATACGTAGCACTTTTAACAGGAAACTTTCTATTTTGATCTTAAATAAAAATACTCGTATATTAGTTTTAAGAGATGATAAAAGAAATCGCAGAAATCAAAACAGGAATAGAAATGATAGTCATACAATCTGTTAATTACAAAGAAGTTATCAAGTTAATCTCAAGAATAATCATTGATATAACTTGATTATCAAGAATAATCAAGTTAAAGTTAAAAAATAAATAATAAATAAATTTCATGTAACATACAACCTATATAGTTATGTAAAATAAATGACTAAAACGTTTTATTGTTTACCCTCTTCGTTGAAAAAAAATGAAAAAAAAAAAAAAAAAAAAATCTTTAATCTAGGCCCCGCCCGGTTTTAGTATACATAAAAAAATTAAGCCCGAACCCGTCCCGTCCAGAGGACTGGGTGGGCTCTGATTTAAAGACTGGTCATTAGGAGACGTCTAGGGTGACCAACCGTCTTCGAATTCTAATCAATATCCTGAAGAAATTAAAACTTGTTAAAGGATAACAAATAACGTCATATCATCAGATCTGTCCTTAAATTTTCTGAACTTACCCGATATTATGAATCATTAATGGAAAATGAAAATTGTAAGTATAAAGGTAATTGTAAGTATATTATTTTTATAGATTTGTATGATATTAATTTTTTTTAAGAAATGTAAAGCATTCTAATATTATAAAATATGGATTCATAAAGTTAACTAAAATAATTAATCATTTTTACACTAAAATCAATATTTAAAGACAATTTTATACTGGTTATCCGTAAAATGAAATTTGGTGAATTTGATTATGAACAGAGAAATTTGAATACCAGTATTTTTATATAGTAATTTTTAAAAATATATATCAACAAATATCAATAATTAGTCACGTATAAAATTTCTATATGAAAGTACATTGTTAAAAATTTCTGTAAATTTAATGTAAATAATTATCCAGAGTCTCTGTAAATTTACAGTAATTCTTAGGTAAAAGTGAATAATCGAGTTTCTCAATCTTTATTCTGTATTTTTACCTAATTTTATTATTTAATTATTTAATTAAAATTAAAAATGACTGTTTTAAGTCACAAATATATTCTCACCAATAATTAATTAAATTAATATTAGTCATTAACATGAATATATAATATAAGTTTTTTAACATCTCCGTTTATTTTTCTCTGTAATTTTAAGTAAGACTTAAGATAATACATTACACAGAGTTTTTTGTTGAAATTTTTTTAACAGTGTAGTGTTATTCAAAATTTCTTCTGTGAGAACAGTGGTTATAAAATATGAAGGCAGCGAATTTTATTTTTTTATTTTTTATTTTTTATTTTTTATTTCTTTTAACAAATTTATATTGAATACGTTAATAATTTCATGTCCTAAATTTATATAATTTTTAATGAAAATCTGTTTAATAGGCAAGTTAGAAGAAACACAGGATTGACAATTAATGTTGCACAAGATGAATTCTCAAACAAAAATCAAATGAGTCCCCAGTTATAGCATGAACTAAAAAACAAGTTCTCCTTTTTTACTATGATATTTCCATATACAAATTTGTGTATATGATATATAATCTGAAATGTATACTTTGAAGTATGTATTAAAAATATGATTTATATATGAAAATTATTAAAGTTTTGCTATTTTGATTATTTTTTTATTATGCCTTTAAATGATTTTTCTTTTCTTTTCTTTTCTTTTCTTTTTCTTTTTTCTTTTTTCTTTTTTTTTTTTTTTTTTTTTAGGATAACGCGGTAGTTTGTCTTCAAATTCAGTTTTAAAAAATCTTAAATATACACGATGTTTCATTTACTAACTTGGAAATAGAAAATTTTCTTTCTTATCTTTATTTTTAAATTTCACTTGCTTTTACAGATATTCATGTAACGATTACATGTTTCTTTTGCAATTTTTTTTCTCTTTTTTTTTTTCTCTCTCTTTTTTTTTTTTTTTTTTGGTGGGGGTGGGGGTGGGGGAAATATAGAAATAAAAAAATAATACTGGAATTGAAATTCTCGAAAAAATATTTAAATTACCTTAAAAAAGATAAATGATTTTTTGAGTAGAATATATTTCTTTTAATTTTCAAATGCTTAGACGTTACAGGAAATTCACTGAATCAGCGTAAAATAAATGGTGCTGAATGTAGAGCAAGTGGGTAAAATGGAAGTTAAAGGCAATGTCTAAGAAACATTAGAGTTGTATTAATACAATCAGTTTGTCATTCAATGTCCATTTCCTGTTCAGAAAGAAAACATAGAACAATTATCGATTTATATAGATCATGAAAAAAAAAAAGATTAAATTTAAATTTAAAAAGATACATTATTGGAATTTTGACAACGTATATGTTAAGTGAGATTTCAACTGAGTCTGAGCAATATCATCAGAAAAAAAGTTGTAGTTTGTAAATGAATCTGAATACAGTTGGAATGTAGATTTTATCTCTTTTTCCTATGCATAATTATTACAAGCATATATTTTTTTTTTAATTAATAGATGCATTAAAAAAATTTAGGGAAGGTATATCAATTTTAATTCCTTCAATTGTAACTTTCTAGAAATATTGTAAAATTTAGTAATTATGAGGTATTTCTCTTTAAAAATTCAACAAAAAATTAGTAGAAATTATACACATTCATTTTGACGTCATTTATCACGTCACGACAAGAGAAAATTTCATGCAATAAATTCATAATGTGTAAAATGAACAAAATTCCACAAATAAAAATACACTTTCTGTTCTATATACACCATTTTAACTTATTCTGATATATTAATCTGAAAATTCAAATAATTAATAACTGATTTCAAATCCAATTTTACCTGACATGGACTCTCTGAACAAATCTTATAAAATGTAAAGGCAAATTGTAAAATGAAGTTTAAAAATCTTGATTTAGCAGGAACTACGTTACTAACTTAATTTATCATTTCCTGTTCATTAATTCACTGAAATGAGCAACTCCTGGAAAAATCATTCATTTTGGAAGTTAATGGAGGAATGAAAAGGAAAGTTTCCAGAAACTTAATTATAAGAAAAAGATATCGATTCTGTTTCACTTTCTTATTTTTATCAGCAGAAAAATGAGCATGCATACATTTGCACCAATATATTTTGAGAAAATGAGTAGAAAAGAAAGGAAATAATTATAAGATAAATAACTTTTTATAGTCGGTAACAAAAGTGTCCGAACACTAGCAAAAATTCCTTTGTAAAAAAAGTAGAGTTAATACTGTTTTGTTAAATAAATCCTTGTCGAATCATGTTCTTAGACTGACTAAGAACATGATTCGAAAAGGATTTATTTAACAAAACAGTATTAACTCTACTTTTCTTATATAGGAGTTTTTGCTAGTGTTCGGACACTTTTGTTACCGACTGTATATGCTACGTTTTTAGATTTTCTGTTGAATCATGGTTATCGAATTACATTATCACTTTATCAATGCGTATAAATTTTTTAAAGTGATAGTGACGTCAATTTTTGTGAGATGCATAATTTAACTTTTTACAATTTTTCAATGTTTATGTTTAATTAAGTGTATTTATTTTTATGTGGAAAGAAAATGAAATAGTAGATTTTCTTTTTTTTTTGGCAACAATTAAATTATCTATATAAGTAAAGAGAAGTGTCTCTGTGTGTGTGTCTGTGTGTGTATCTGCGCTCTGGTGCTCACACTACTGATCGCAAAGCTTTCAAATTTGGCATATAGGTACCTGGGACCCTGCAGGTGTGCCCCTCATCGAGATTTTTTCGAATTTCGAATTTGATTTTTTAAAATTAATGTTTTTTCAATTTTAAATATTGGCTTCAATGTTTCATTTTTCAGAAAATTCTTTCGTTTCAAAAGTCTGCGTATCTTAGCAACGGCTATTAAACTAATTCTTTATTTAAATTCATTTCAGGAAGAAATATTTTTATGTACACCTCATCGAGATTTTTTCGAATTACGAATTTGAATTTTTTAAATTAATGTTTTTCTGATTTTAAATATTGGCTTCTTTGTTTCATTTTTCATAGATTTATTATTTTGCTTCATTCGTCTGCATATCTTAGCAACGGCTATTGCGCAACTTATTTTTATTTAAGGGCCCTCTTCACTCACCGCCGCCGGAAGACGAAGCTAATGCTATTCTATGGGAAATTTTTCTTTACAAATAACTCATTAACTAATACATATTTTTTAATTCTGTTTTCACATTCTGAAAATTCCCAACTGTTAAATTGACGCACCTTTTTTAAAAAATTATTTTTTTAATTTTTAATATTTTATTTTGAAGCAGCAAAATACGAATTTTCAGTATGTGAATTTTTTTCATTGTGCAATTTCAAAATAAAATATTAAAAATTAAAAAAATACATTTTTAAAAAAGGTGCGTCAATTTAACAGTTGGGAATTTTCTGAATGTGAAAACAGAATTTAAAAATAAGCATTAGTTAATAAGTTATTTGTAAAGAAAATTTCCCCATAGAATAACATTGGTTCGCGGCTTCCGGTGACGGTAAGTGAAGAGGGCCGTTAATGCATTCATTTGAAGGCGAATTTTTTTTTTTTTTTTTTTTTTTTTGTATTTATTGAAAATAAAATCGTAATGCAGTAGAAAAAATTAAGTATAATTAGTTTTAAATTTAAAAACGTATTTATAACAGTTATGTTTAATTTTTCATAGTAGAATAACTCCTTATTTTTCATTTTTTAATTAATTCCTTTAAAAGAAAAAAACTTTTATTCATTAATTTCTTTTTTTTTTTTTTTTTTTTTTTTTATTGACAGTATTTATCGGGAAAAATTTATTTAATCTACATTTTATTTTATTTTATTACATTGGTCGGAATCAAATCGTAATATAGTGTAAATAGCATGGGCTATAAAATACATGTTTCAAAACTAAAATATTTAATAGATGCTGAGATACAGTCATCTTTAAAATCGCAGTTCTTAAATAGTAGCAGATCCCCCCTGTCGTCAAAAAATCTCCAGATTGAAGTGCCCGGGAAAGATCTTTCTGCAGGTATGGGAAACCTAGATATGATGCAGTGCGGGCGAGAAAAGAGCTGCAGTAGACAGCGGGTACCCGAAGCAAGGTTTGGAGCAATTTCAGTTTCTTTCTTCTTCTTCTTCTTCTTTCTTTTTTTTTTTTTTTTTTTTTTTAAGTTTTTTCTTGTAATGTGGTGTAAAAAAATAAATATTAATTCAATTCTTTCGAAAAGTCATTTAAATATAGTGACCAGCGAAGCGGGCGTAGCCTGCTAGTAGCTAATATTTTAATGGCTATTTTTAAAGCTATTAGGAGGTTATTATTTTCATATATAAATTAATTTAAAGAAAACTAATCAAAAATTCGAAAATCGGGTTACGAAGTATTGTGTTGTCATCGGACTCTGAGCTGCTCGGAAAGTTTCGAATGTCTAGCTAGTCGGGAAGTCAGTTAAAAATCGATTGCATGATTTGTACCGGACAAATAAACAAACAAGAATCGAAGTTAATAAAAACACGTAAAATTGAATGAAGATAAAGTTGTGTTTTATTTTTTACACTTAATTATAATATAATCAATATATATATATATATATATATAGAAATACATTAATATAATCAGTGCATTTTTTTTTTTTTTTTATGAAATTTAAAGATGACTCAACTTCAGTATCAAAACAATTCCTCGGATCACAAGCTAAGACTACCCATATCAAATCAAAGAATAATTAAAGAAAAATCGAAATAAATATTGGAAATTGGAATGAGAAAAAAAGCATTATTTGCATTCTAACGTTTTCAAGGGCCTGGTAGAATGCAAATATGCTAAAATATGGATGTTTTTCTGTAACAAAGAAAGCAAAAGCTAAGAATTTCTTTGTTCGTAGGCCCGAAACACCCATAGAAAATCCATTAAAGAAGAAGATAAGAATAAAACTATAACCTAATATGAGAAACCAAAACCATATAAAATGAAGATTAAAATAAAAATACAAAAATTCAAATTACTGAATAAAATATATTTGAAATGAACACAACTCAAAAAAGAAATAGACATAGTCAATACAGAAAAACGAAGATCATAATAAAACGACGATCATAATAAATCATTACCTATATATGAAAAACCATAACCATTTAAATGTAAGATTAAAATAAAACCCATAAAATTGTAGAAGAATAAAGATTACTTTAACCTTTCTAAATGAAATTGAAGCAATAAACGTTGCACATGTAAAAATGTAACAATCAGTTAGCAGTTAAATCCACAGTTAATTAGTTCAAAATTGCATTGACCATGGAGTAATTTTTAGGATTCACAGTGGAATTCATGTAAGATAAGGATTCAAGTCCTTAAAATAATCAGATGATGATTCCTAATATTGAATCATGAATAGTGCTGCCATCTGGAGTAATGAGATGAAAATAATGGAAAAATACAATAAAATAAATAAATAATAAAATATATAGATTATTAAAGATGAAGAGAAAAAAAAAGAGAATATATATATATATATATATATATATATATATATATATATAATGTCTGTATTAAATAGGCAAGAAGCATGGAAAATAGTAAAAGAAGGCCAATTTTTTTTTTTTTTTTTTTTTTAGGATTCAAATAATCAATGTATTTGATTGAAAACCAAAAAATAATACCTAATATTTAGACGTAAATTTAAATTTGAATAAAATTTATGAGGAGAAAAAAAAAATTAATAATAATAATAAATAAATAAATAATTAAAAGAATTTTTTTATGAAATGTTTTATATATATATAATTTTTTTTGTAATAGAATTTGGTATATGAATTCTATGTGCAGTCGGTAACAAAAGTGTCCGAACACTAGCAAAAATTCCTATGTAAAAAAAGTACACTTCATACATTTTTGTTAAATAAATCCTTATCGAATCGTGTTCTTACACTGACTAAGAACAGGATTCGACAAGGATTTATTTAACAAAACCGTATGAAGTGTACTTTTTTTACATAAGAATTTTTGCTAGTGTTCGGACACTTTTGTTACCGACTGTATAACATCGGAAAGAAAAATCAAATTAAGAAGGAAGAGTAAATTCGATAATCTTTTCTTGTTAATTTATGCTATTTTAGAATCAAGCGGAGTAGTGCGACTTTTCACACCCTTTGGAGAGTGGAAATGCTGGTGGAGAGTATTTCTCTAAAAAGCAGAAAAAAAAAGACTATAAAAGCTTTTTGGTAAATCTGAGATATGCTCATAATAAAACAGTTTCTGTAAAATCCTTTGGTGAATGGAAATGCTTATGAATGTAGTTTCTGTAAAAAGCAGAGAGTAAATCAAGAAAAAAAAAAAGCTTGAAATTTTTTTCCATAAATCCGAGATATGCTCATAGTAAAATAGTTTCTTTAAAATCCTTTGAAGAAAGGATGGTTGGATGGTTGGGTTTTACGTCGCTCTAGTGCTGCGCAGATGGGCGACGGTCTGGGACACACCCCTAGAGGTGGTCCGGAGACATGGCATCACAATTTTGATCCTCCACGGAAGGGATGGCTCTCCCGCTTCGGTGACCCCCAGAGGTATAATTTTTGATGGGAACATTGAAGACATTGCGGGCACTACAGATTTTACGTGCACCAGCCACCATTAGTAAACCAACACCAACTGTAATAATGCCTCCGAGCTGAGCTCTACGTCACGGAAGATCGGCCGATTTCATCCAATCCCCACGATCCAACATGTATCATAGGAACTGTTGATTGGATTAAATCGGCCGATCTTCCATGACGTAGAGCTCAGCTCGGAGGCATTATTACAGGAGGTGTTGAGTGAACACGGCGGTCTTTGGCCGGCTCGAGTGCCAAACCCACAATCTTCCAATTACGAGGCCGGCGCTCTACCGAATGGGCTACCCCTTTGAAGAAAGGAAATGCGCATGAAAGTAATTTCTGTAAAAAAACAAACAAACAACAAAAAAAAAAAAAAAAAAAAAAAAAAAAAACAGAAGGTAAATTAAGGAAAATAAATAAATAAATAAATAAATGACTATAAAAACTCCTCCATAAATAAGAGATAATAAAATAGTTTCTTTAAAATCCTTTGGAGAATAGAAAAGTTTATAATATATAATATAGTAATTTATATAAAGTAATTTATATATATCCCCACTTTACCGAGCAAAGGTTTTTGATGCCGAAAAAATTTTTTGGTATGAGCCATTAGTCGGTACTGAAACACAGCAATTGTAATGGAATAGAATGTTGATGAATTGTCAAAATGCCGATGTATTGCATGGATTTCAGTTGTACTAATAAATATATAAAAGGAAATGGAATAAGTTTTTCATCAGTAAGTTATTTTGGACTAATTTATGAAAAATACAAATTTTATAATCTGTTGCTTTATTATCATTACTATGAAATAATTACCATCTTCATATTTAATGGAATACAATTTTTTTTTTTTTTAATATTTTATATTAATAAGTAATATTAATAAGTAATAAGTTTATAAAGTTCTTTCAAATTTTGTTAGCAGCGGCGCTGGTAAAGCTCGCTAGTTTTAATGTATAAAAAAAGCTTTAACTTAAAAGAAAGGAATAATAAAGTTAAATATTTTTGATTACTTTATTAAAAAAAGAAAAAAAAAAAAAAAAAAAAAAAAAAAAAGAAGACTTTTTTTCGAGTGAAAAGAAATCACTTTTTTCCTGTTGATGATCAATCTATCTTTTATTATTATATCTATGATTTATAAGATTAATTTCCGTAAAAAAACAGAGTAAATTGAGAAGGAAAAAAAAAAAAAAAAAAACTCGATAAATTCGAGATATGTTGATAATAAGATAACTTTCTAATAATACATTCAACATTTAATCAACCTATATCTCTCTTTTTTTTTTTTTTAAAGAAAAGAAAAAGAAAAGAAATCTGCTGTATCATTCAACCAAAGCTGACAGTAAATAAAATTATTTACAAAACAAATAAAATGCAAATACCCCTTTTCTTCTATCCAAGATATTTTTGCTTATTTCAATATATTTATTTGGAAAATTAAATAATCAATAAACGGCTCGAAATCCAATTTCATGTGATCTGTATTCAAGGACAAATCCATGAAATTTAGAGACAAGTTATAAATTGAAGTTTAAATTTTTAATTTAGTAAGAACTAAGTTACTAACTTAATTTATCATTTCTGGTTCCTTGGTTCGCTGAAATGAATAAGTCCGAGAAAAATCATTCATTTTGGAAGTTTGTGGAGGGGTGAAAAGAAAAAAAAGTTTCCAGAAAAACTTAATTATATAAAAGTTATCGACTCTGCTTTCTAATTCTGTGCTGATAAGTATAAAGGATTTAAGTCCATATTCTTGATTTTTCAGGAGACGAAAAATAAATTTAAACTAACTAAAAACAAATCAGAAGAATCGATTAGGAAAAAGGTATTTCGTTGACTTATACCCTTTATACCATTCAGTGATTGTCAATCTTCATTTAATAACGGAAAAAAATTGAATTAAATATTTTATGCCATACATCAATGGTAAATTTCTGACTTGAACCTTTTTTTACCAATGGATTTTCTCAAAGACTAAATGACATAGAATTAAATCCCGTATACCAATCGATTCAGAATTTTTTTCTGAGTCTGACCATTTACTTAACTCAAAATCGACATTTTTGGACTTAACTCCTTTATACTTATCAGAACAGAATTATTACCTGCAGTAAAAAAAAAAAAAATAAATAAAATAAATAAAAAACTCTAAGCCTATTTTTGTTTTTTAACCCGTTAGTAGTCGCTAGTTGGTCGATTTGCCGCCCATCTTTCAATTTTTTTATTCAATCGCAGATTTTTTTATTCAGTAGCCACCAAAAATTTTTAGAAGTGGCATTTGATATACATAATACACGAATAAAATCGAAGAAACATCGATCACATCACTTCTTAAAATTATTGGTGGCAGTTAAATAAAAAGTGCGCAATCTGTAATAGGTGGCGCTGTCTATAGCGACTACTAACGGGTCAAATCATAAATATAAAATTCCGCACAAAACAGAGTTTAATTTAAATTCGTGCAAGAATAAAAAGTAAAGTTTCCAAAAATTCAACTATAGAAATTTTATCGACTCTGTTTTATTTTCTCTTTCTAACCCTTTGCCTACCCTAACGCTTTTAAAGTGCTCTAAATAGTGTTGCCAAATTTAGAGACTCTTTTATTCAATTATCCCCAATAATTTTGAGGAGTAATATTTTATGTAGAGGAGAGGAGGCTCTGATTGGTGCTGCTATCTTTTCAACATACTATGAATTACTCAAGAAGGATTTCCATGAAGCAATATAGTAAGAATAAACCGCTTGTTGCTGTCGTACCATTCTCTATAGAACAAAGTATGTTTTGTGATTTTTAAAAGTTTTTGCAGATAAGTTTTCAAACATTTAAACTTACTAGTACCCATGTGATTTGAACATTGACGTTAAGCATAATGTATGCTCAAAGAATTGTATTTTGTAATACATTGGTCGTTTTTTAGCTGAAAATATTTTGTCCATCAATTTCAAAGTTCATTATTAAAGATGGCGTGTCGGGTATTATGGAATACTAGGTATTTCATAGTGTCATCTGAAATTGACTTCATGTATTCAACTAAAGAAACAGAAAATAAAAATACCGAATGTATCTTCTGTCACAGAAAATTTTCCGAAAATGATTTTATGAAGTTTAATTAGATTTTCTATGATTTAAACAGTTTAAACCATCTATTCCATATTAACCGACTATTTCATATTAACCTCCATTTGTAACTTTTTTTAAAAGTAAACTTTTTATAACAACAAACATTTTTTTTTTTTTTTGGATTTTTTTTCATTGACAATTCATTACAAATAATTACACTATGTCCTCATCGTGATTTTGGGGATTTTTATTAAAAACGAGTAAAGTTATTTTAAGAAATGTAAATGGTATTCCATAATACCCTCCTCTCATCTACATAATGAACAAATAACCTTCGAAGTGATTAGGCAACTGTTACAGTTAAAATTTAGTGGCGGATATTCAATAAAATAGTCACTAAATTTGGCAACACTGACCATAGGAGTGAAATTAAATAGGATCGGCAAAGGGTTAATTTGCAGAAAAAAGTATGCAAATGTTGCATGAATGTATTTTGAGGGTATAATGAGTATAATCGTGGAGGATTTTGTGCTAAGGCCAGTTGTCTACACTAGGGGACCAGGGCCTAAGTGTGAGGGTGGGTGGGGAAAGGCTTTTCTACGGGTATTTCTAAAGGATTCTGTCCCGTATTTATGCGAGTTTGGGAGAAAAAACCACAGAAAACCAGCATGACAAGGTTGACGAGAGTGACCTGGAACGAACCCGCACCGAGAAAAAATTCTGTAACTGACATCTAGAATCTAAGTTGTGGCTCTAGAAAAAGCAGTTCCATGTCATCTTTATAAATTCTAGTCCCCTTGGAAAGCGAGTTCTAGAAGCCCCTATTAGAATTCTAGAGTGTTTGCCTATATTCTCGAGGGCAAAGTTATTTAAAAATCTCTGCAAATAAATGAGACTTCAAGAGGCGAGTTTCAGCAACTATAATCTTGGTTTATTACCCAATTCTAGAAAATCAAGCGAGAATTTCTCGCAATACAAATAATTCAGAATATTTAGAGTATTCAGAATATTGTTTCATCACCTAGAAATGTATACACTAGAAATTCTTGATCATTTCGTCAATTCAGTTTATTAGCGTGCCTTATGCGCATAACACGGAAATCTATATTTCTAGTTAAGGGATTTAGAAAATGGCCACTTATTCATTCTAGAGTAAGGAAGTATATTTTTTTTTTCTCAGTGCGGCATCTTCGGTCAATTAGAAAATGAGTATGAAATAGGAAGAATCGAAGAATTAAGATAAAATTGTGTTTTATTTACGTTACTTTGTTATAATGTTGTCGAAAAAAAAAAAAAAAAATTAAAAAACCACTATTATACTTTATTCGAAAAACCAAGTGGCTTATCTAATATAAGTTTAAAAGTATACTAGAGCTCATAATTTTAAAATATCAATGCAAAATGACCTTAAAAAATAATAAAAATTAATTAAAAAAAAAAAAAGTTAATCTCATTAGACTAATGTCGTCATTTTTTCTTATTATATCATTTAACTGAGTCCACGAGCTTAAATAGTGTCCATTTATTTTATTTTGCACGCGCACTTTAAATTTCCTAATTCAAAATTATTTAAAAAAACTTTTTCGATACTGTCCTTTCGAAACTAATTATTAGTAATTTTCTTTTCTTTTTCTTTAATAAAAGAAAGATTTTGATGAAATTCTGTCAAAAGCAGAATTTAGTTTAGTACGGAGGACTATTAGTTTTTTTTTTTTTTTTATAACACCGCTTTCAAATTATTCAATTATATTTTCGATAAATTTTCGATTTCGATATAATGTCCAACTATCGTAAAACTGGTATCATAAAAATCCGTAGATTGAGACTAATAGTCCTCAGTCCTAATAAAAAATAAAAAATAGTGACATGCATTGTTAAATAATAATAATAATAATAATAATAATAATAATAAAGTATTTTTGTTAGCAAAATATTTGTTATTATTTTTTTATGTTTGACACTAGGTTCTTTTTTTTTTTTTTTTTTTTTTTTTTTTATGTATCATAAGTTCATAAACTAAAACGGTCGAAACTATTGAGCGATTAAATCAGAGCCCATAAATAAATGAAAGCCACTGTACAATCGGTAACAAAAGTGTCCGAACACTAGCAAAAATTCCTATGTAAAAAAAGTACACTTCATACGGTTTTGTTAAATAAATCCTTGTCGAATCCTGTTCTTAGTCAGTCTAAGAACATGATTCGATAAGGATTTATTTAACAAAACAGTATAAAGTGTACTTTTTTTTACATAGGAATTTTTTGCTAGTGTTCGGACACTTTTGTTACCGACTGTACGTAGAATTCATATACCTTCAATTCTATTACAAATAAATAATATATATATATGTGTCTGCTGAGTGTTGCAATGGTACTAAATAATTGAAATTATATATATTGATTATATTATAATTAAGTGTAATAAATAAAACACAACTTTATCTTCATTCAATTTTACGTGTTTTTATTAACTTCAATTCTGTTTGTTTGTTTGTCCGGTACAAACCATGCAATCGATTTTTAACTAACTTCCTGACTAGCTAGACATTCGAAACTTCCGAATAGCTCAGAGTCCGATGACAACATAATACTTCGAAACCCGATTTTCGAATTTTTGATTAGTTTTCTTTTAATTAATTAATATATGAAAATAATAACCTCCTAATAACTTTAAAAAATAGCCATTAAAATATTAGCTGTAATTTAATTGTTGCCAAAATAAAATTTACTATTTCATTCTCTTTAGTCAGTGTAAGAACATGATTCGATAAGGATTTATTTAACAAAACCGTATGAAGTGTACATTTTTTACATAGGAATTTTTTGCTAGTGTTCGGACACTTTTGTTACCGACTGTATAAGTTACAGGTTGCAAAAATCACAAATACTACTTTTCTATATAAGATAATTTATCTTATTCCGATATATCTATATAAATATATCAGTTTAAAATGCTCTTTTTAACATATAAAACAATGAACTTACTCCGATATATTAATCTGAAAATTCAAATAATTAATAAACTTATTCCAAATCCAATTTCATCTAACACGGACTTGCCTGAACAAATCCATAAAATGTAGAGACATATTATAAATTGAAGTTTAAAATCTTGGTTTAACAGGAACTAGGTTACTAACTTAATTTATCATTTTCGGTTCAGTAATTCGCTAAAATGAACGACTCAGGAAAAAGTCATTCATTTTGGAAATTATGAAAGGGAAAGTTTCCAGAAATTTAATTATAGAAAAGTTATCGACTCAGTTTCACTTTCTTATTTTTGTTTGCGGCAAAAAAAAAAAAAATGCATGCAAATGTTACATTAGTTTGTTTTGCAAAAATGAGTAGGTAATGAAGAAAAATCAGTTATTAATGAATAAATAATATATATTTATTTCTTGAACTTTCTTGTAATAATGAAGAATGTTGACAGAATTTTGGGTGTCAGTAGGTGTCAATATACAGATGAGTTGGTGAAAAATGTTTTTTTTTTCTTCTAATAACATAACAGAGATACGGCGAGCGGAATATATATTGATGAGATTGATTAATAATACAAATTAAACTAATGTAAAAATTGGTAGTCAAATCGTACATTTTCTATAATTACTTAACAGTAACTCACTTTTTTCACCTAAGATGGCGCTAGCTCACGTTACGTTGAACATTTAATCTTAACTGAATATACAAAAGATTAACGTTATAATTAAATAACCCTGTTAATTATCATCTTTTTAATAGTGTTTTTTAGCTTTTAAGTTTTAAAGATTCATAACTATCACTTAATACTTTCATTTATTTCATTTCAGAAGCAACTAAATCGATTAATCGTTTCTTTACTTTTAATCATTTCTTTTCAGTTTGTTCGTTTTGGCAACCTGTTTATTTCTACTATTTCTGTTTGGAATCGGTTACATGTGGACTTATCAAAATTACTTATTCCATTTTCAATTCTGGTTGTGTTACTGTTTAATCTAATTTCCTTTTTTACTTTGTTTGTTGCAAGATAGAAACTTGAGTTGTATATTGCTTGAATTAGCTATACAGCGATCCGAAATCTTGCATATGCTGACAGAGAGGCAAATTTCCCGATGAGTGATCATTTCTGTTTTTCAGCATTTATAATTCTATTTTTCATTTCATGAATTCTCTTTTCTTTTAACAGAACCTTTTGGTTAATTTATCTCTTTCCATTTCTATTATTTGATGAATGTTTCTATTGGATTAATGGACTTGCAACTTATCTCATTGTTAGGCTTATGAGTTACGTGTGTCATTTCTCTTCTGCATAAGTACTTTAACGTGTTTTTACTACTCAGTGTAATTAAATTAAATTATCATCATGACAATAATTTTATTCGAAATACATCTAAATTAAAATTTCGTATGTTGGTATTTTCATCTATCTTTCATTTGCTGAGTGTTGTAAAGGAATTAAATTATTCAAATTATATATATAAATATATATACATTTTAAGATAAATAAACAATAGTGTGAGAAAATTTCCTTTACATACACACAATTTATAGCTATTTTATATAAATTTTTCAATACTTTATTTATTTATTTATATACTTTGAGCCGTAAATGAAGGCAAAAAACTATGTTTTTGATTGTAATTACGTAGAAGCATTTTATTGATATGAAAGTGGTATATATATATGTATGTATAGTATATCAGAGATGGGTAATATACTTCAAAAAAGTATATTAAGTACAATATACAAATACTCGTCTATTTTGTCCAAAATATACAATATACAAATACTCGTCTATTTTGTCCAAAATATACAATATACAAATACTCGTCTATTTTGTCCAAAATATACAATATACAAATACTCGTCTATTTTGCCCAAAATATACAATATACAAATACTTTTTAGAATTTTGGAAATATAAAATATGCAATATATTCTTGATTCAAAAAGTATATATGATATTCTTTCAGAATATACTTTTAAAAATTAATTTTCATATGTGGTAGTAGGCCGCATAAAAGGCATAATGAGGAATTTCTAAATGTAGTCCCTATTATATAAGGATTGTTTTGTGTGGCCTTCAAAACGAATGGTGAAAGTTTTTCATTCTACATTCTATATTCTTGTAAATACGTATGAGGAATATGTTTATTTATTTATTTTTATTTTTTTTAAATGTCGTCTGATAATATTAATATGTGCCATAAAATCTTCAGACATAGGCGTAATGTATTTAAATATCTGTGAATGTCCCTCACTGTTAAAAATTTCTGTAAATTTAATGTAAATATTTATCCAGAGTCTCTATAAATTTACAGTAATTCTCAGTTAAAAGTGAATAACAGAGATTCCCAAATTTTATTCTATATTTTTATCTAATTTTATTATTTAAATATTTAATTAAAATAAAAAATGACTGTTTCTACTTTGGAAAAATCGTTCTAAGTCCAAAATATATTCTCACCAGTAATTAATTAAATTAATATTAGTCATTAAAATGAATGTATAAAATATGTTTTTAACATGTCCATTTATTTTTCTCTGTAATTTTACATAAGATTTAAGATAATAGATTACACAGAGTTTCCTGTTGAAATTTTTAACAGTGTGTACATGAAATATTTGTTCGACTTCAATAAAGTTTTTTTTAAATAACAACCCCATTTGGTACAATGATATTATCTGTTTTTATGCTATGTTGATAATAGATACACACACACCGAAAATAACCTCTAAAAACTGGTTTTTGATTTAGGGGAATTCTAAATTTCTGAATATATAAAAAAACTGAGTTTTGAAAATTCTATTTTAGAACGCTATTTTCTATACCATACACTGAGAAAAAATTCTGTAACTGACATCTAGAATCTAAATCGTGGCTCTTAAAAAAAGCTCCATGTTATCCTTATGAATTATAGTTCCCTTTGAAAGCGAGTTCCAGAAACCCCTATTAAAATTCCAGAGCATTTGTCTATATTATCGAGGTCAAACCTATTTGAAAATATCTCCAAATAAATGCGAACACAAGTGGCGGGTTTCAGCAACTATAATCTGGGTTTATGACCCAATTCTAGGTAATCAAGCGAGAATCTCTCTCCATACAAAACATTCAGAATATTGTTTCAGAACCTAGAAATGTGTGGACAAGAAATTCTCGATCATTTTGTCTATTCAGTTTATTGGCATGCCTTATGTGCATAGCTCGAAAATCTATATTTATAGTCAAGGAGTTTAGAAACTTATTCATTCTAGATGAAGACGGTATTTTTTTTTCTCAGTGTAGGCGGGTAAGACAATAAATAAAAGCCTTTTTTCTTCTTCTTTTTTTTTTTTTTTTTTTTTTTTTTCGGGGGGGGGGGGGGGGGGGCATAGAGTTACATTTTCCAAGGTAAAATTCAGCTAATCAGATTTTTCCTGTTAAGGCTGATTCTTACACTACTGAGAAAAATTTTGTGACTGGCATCTGGAAACTAAATTCTGGCTCTAGTATATATACTTCCATCTCGTCCTTATAAATTATAGTTCCCTATGCTAGCGAGTTCTAAAAACCCCTATTACAATTCCAGATCGTTTTTCTATATTATAGTTAGGTCAAACTTATTTAAAAAACGCAAGCTCAAGAGGCAAGTTTTACGAACTATAATCTTGGTTTATAATCCAATTCTAGGAAATTAAGCGAGTATTTCGTGCAATGCA
Organism: Salticus scenicus; assembly: GCA_963930645.1. Taxonomy (NCBI): domain Eukaryota; kingdom Metazoa; phylum Arthropoda; class Arachnida; order Araneae; family Salticidae; genus Salticus; species Salticus scenicus. Next base: position 59,204,377 of record OZ005662.1, on the reverse strand, counting down.
AAGAATTCATTATATTCATAATTTTCATAATATTATTTCACCGTCTAGAAAAATGTTAGACTAGAAATTCTCGATCATTTCGTTTAACGATTTTAATTGTTTACCTTGCTCAGAAATCTGTATTTCTAGTTTAAGGATCCAGAAAATGATTACTTATTAATTTTAGATTAAGGCGGTATATATACAGGCTGATCAGTTTAATAGAGTACCTGTTGGTTTTTCTTATTACCCTTAAATCTGACGGTTGTGGCAACTACACTGAGAAAAAATATATACCGCGAATTAGTGGCCATTCTCTAAATGCCTTAACTAGAAATATAGATTTCCGAGCTATGCGCATAAGGCACGCCAAAAAACTGAATAGACGAAATGATCGAGAATTTCTAGTGTACACATTTTTAGATGGTGAAGCAATATTCTGAATACTCTAAATATTTTGAATCATTCATACTGCGAGAAATTCTCGCTTGATTTTCTAGAATTGGGTAATAAATCAAGATAATAGTAGCTGAAACCCGCCTCTTGTAGTCTCATTGATTTACAGAGATTTTTAAATAACTTTGCCCTCTAGAATATAGGCAAACACTCTAGAATTCTAATAGGGGCTTCTAGAACTCGCTTTCCAAGGGGACTAGAATTTATAAGGATGACATGGAACTATTTTTCTAGAGCCACAACTTAGATTCTAGATATCAGTTACAGAATTTTTTCTCAGTGTATTCTAACACTGAAGTATATATAATTGTTTGAATCCTTTTTAAATGTGGGAGACAATTTCTTTCACTGTTGGATTGTTACAACTTTATTTGTGAAGTAAAACAGAAATGGAGACGCACAGTGTTACTTAATCTTGTGATAATTTTATTTTTGAAAAACATAATTTAATTCAAATTTTTTACTTTATCATTCCTTACAGAAAATGATGAAAATGTTCATCACCATTTTTAATGCAAACATGAACACGTCGAACCAAGTTTTTTCAACCACACTTCGCAGCATTGTCGGTGTTATTGGCGAGATTTCTTCAGTTATGATCTGTTTTAATTCATCGTTGTTCGCAGGACTTCTCTGGAAAACCCTATGAAATGATAATGTGATAATGATAGTGTATGTAATGTAATGTAGGAATGATAATGTAAAAAATTTAAATTAAATTTTGTTTTTCATAAATAAAATTATCACAGGATTAAATAACATTTTGCGTCTCCATTTCTGTTTTATCTCACAAATGAAGTTGTAACAGTCCAACAGTGTTGGAAATTGTCTCCCACACTTAAACAAGGTTCAAACAATTATAATTCGGTGTTAGAATAGTTGCCACATCCGTCATATTTAAGGGTAATAAGAAAAACCAACGGGTAATCTTTTAAATTGATCACCCTATATATATATATGTATACAGTAACCGCCGCTTAATAAAGTCACTGGTTAATAAAATCAGCCACTTAATCTGATCAAATTGCTGGAACCGGAATCAAATCAATACACATTACTTTTAAAGCCACCGCTTAATAAAATCAGCATCGCCGGTTAATAAACTCAAAAATATCACCTCAGCAGCCAAATATATAATTTATGCACACTAAAAAATTTTTTAAATTTACATAGTGATTTTTTTTTTTTTTTAATAAGAAAAGAAATTAAAGCACAACAATCCCTCCGTTGTCGTTCATTGTCGAAGATTTTACACTTGCATCACAGTTACAAATTACAAATTACATCACAGTTACTCTCTTATCTCCGTAACAATTTCAAGGAACGTATTCTTCGAAACGCAGTAATAAGTTACAAATTTGATTTGAAATGATATTTTTTTTTAAATTTCTAATTATTAAAAGGCAATTTCTAATTCTTATTTTGAAATTACTATAATTCTTGAGGTTTAAACGAAAAGATTTTAAATTTATAAGAACAACGTGAACTTTCGGTAAAGTAATGATGATTTTCCTCAAACGAAAGTGCATGGGAACTTGGAATGCTTTTAATTTATTTATATCGAAGAAACAATTAATTAATTATCTATCAACAATTAATTAATTATCTATGAAAAATTGATTAATATTGTTTATTAATTCCATTATTCGTTACCTTTTGAAGTTTCTTTCCAAATTCAGGGAAGTAATACCTTTTCTTCAAGTTAAGGAACGTTCGTCGGATATAAAAATCAGCCGCTTAATAAAATCACTTTGGCTCAGAACGAATGTGATTTTAATAAGCGGCGGGAACTATATATATCAGTGTATGCAGAATTCACACAAAGAAAAATTTGGATACCATGATTTTCATGTTTTTTAATATATACCAACGGATATCAACGATTTGCCAGTTCTAATATTACTATATAAAAATAGTGGTGTTCAAATTTTACTCTGTGAGAATACTGTTCGTATGTCACACTTGCATTCCTGCAAATGATTCATCTAGTGTATGATTGGAACTCTAAAACTCTCACTAATGACAGTAAGTGAGAATTTTAGGTGATTCTCTCATTAAGAGGAATCCGCTTTATAAGCAGATCTTTGGAAGGTAACAAGGAAGTGAACTCTAAAGTTTGGATAGGTGGAATGTCTATGTAAGAGTTAATTTATTCTCTTTTGCTTCAATGCTTTGATGAAATGATGAAAGAGAGTAATGAAAATTGGAATCGATTTGAACACAAAAGTATCACATCTCTATGGCATTTTGGAAATGTTCATTAATTCTTCAAAGATTTTGAATGAATGTTTAGTTTTTAAAGATTATGTGAAAATTCAGTTGAAAAATCCTTAGCTTTTAACTCTTTATGACCTGACCTACACAACTTTTCTGGTGAAACTTTAATAAGAAATAGTAACACATTCCCTTTTACGAGAATATTTCTTGAAATCATTGAATTTTGTACTGTTTCGAGAAGTAACTCTGAATAAAGTGCATTCATTGACTAGAACCTGCCTGTTTCTTTACTTTCTCCATCCAAAAAATCGGCAAATTTTTCTAACAATGCTGGTTGCGATACACTAGAACCATTTTTCTGGTGAAGTGTACTTTTTTTTTTTTTTTTTTTTTTTTTAACAGTGTGCTATTAAAAATAAAATTATCCAATAAAGTTCTATGTTATCAATAAAATTCCATGTTTCACACACACACACACAAAAAAAAAAAAGCATCAATTCAGTTGCTTTTTAGAAATTAGTTGCTCTAAGTTTTACTACATTAATGGTGCTTACTACATACAATAGTACTATTTCAGTGGTGCAACTTAACTCATCAGTTTTCTAAAAAACTTTATTTGCAGCTTAAGTAACGCCATTTTTACTTACTGAACATACATATGTAAGGAAAGTATTGTAATCATGACAACAATTCGACATTGAGATTATGGTGTATCAAAATGTTTTGAGGATAGTTAACTGAGTTAATTTTGGTACTTTTACAATGATACATTTATGTATGTGTGTATGTGTATAAATATCTGTGAGTGAACACGATAGCGTTTAAACACTTTGTTTCAGTAATTGGTAGGTATATTATAGATCACTGTCACATGAACCCTATTGATTTTGGTGAATATATTATTTATAGCTTTTTTAGAGGGACGCAACAAAAAATTCTTTATCATTATGATTTATGGGGTCGAATTATTTTGAATACGATAGCATCAAAAAGCCTTATTGGATTGAGATGAAAATTTATACAAATGTTATAGGTTACTGTCGCACGAACTGTATAGATTTTGGTGAATCTAGTATTTAGACTTTTATAGTGACACAACGAGAATTTTATTTATCATTATGATCTATGGGCTGAACTTATTTAAAGGGACTGAGCGTCTAAACGCCTTATTCCAATGAACTGAAAATTTATACACATGATATACATCGTCATCGCTCGAACCCTATTCATTTTGCTAACTCTAACTGAACACTTTTTTTTTTTTTTTTTTTTTTTTTTTTTTACAGGGAGACAACGAAAATTTTTTTGTCATTATAATCTATATGAAAAATTATTTCAATTGCAATAAAATTAAATTAAACAACATACTATTTAGGAAAATATACTCAAACACCTTCTCATAATTTTTGTTCTTCTCCCATTTTATTTTATTTAAACAATTATTAATTACTTAATTTTTGGAAAGTTGAGTTAAATCACTCCAGATTTTCTTTTTCTTTTTTTTCTTTGCAAACGCAGGACTTCCTCAGTTCAAAAATAGCACAATCTTTCTTCAAATATCCATAAAGTTAAAATTCATTTATAAGCATAATACTCTAATAATAAATAAAATATGCTAATCGATTAGCGAACTTTTAACACCTCTATAACAAACTTTTTATACCGCATCGAACGAAACATCACGGATTTCTTCATCTACTTAACAAATTCTAACAATCTAGCAAAAAGTTATAAAAGAAAGTCTTAAAATTGGATAAAAGAAATTCAAAGGCAAACCTAATTAATCCTGTTACATTTCTTAGACTTGATAGGATAAAAGACAGAGTAGAGTATGAAAAAAGAGACTGATAAGAAACTGATAAGGCATGTCCTTACGAAGATTAAATGCGATATCAGATTTAATATATTTAAAAAGAATCTTTAGTTTTTTTATCTCCGAGATATTCACTGTTTATCATTATGAATATCTCTGTGTTATTGACATTAAATATTATTCTATCTATTGAAAAATATCTCATATATTAAAAAAAAAAAAAAAAAAAAAATGAAGTTTTTAGAATGAAGCGAATAATTTGGCAGACATTTAATTTTATTTGTTTGTTTAAGTAATGAGTTTTACAATGTAACATGTGACTATGTAAATTTAAATAAATATTTTAAACAAATTTAGATATCAAATACACATTAAACTTATTTATTAGGTTGATTTTTTTAGAAATCGATCTAATGTAATCCCTTAATTTATCTCTTTCTCTCTATATATACAGGGTGATCCGTTTAAAAGAGTACCCGTTGGTTTTTCTTATTACCCTTAAATCTGACGGATGTGGTAACTATTCTAACACTGAAGTATAATTGTTTGAAACTTGTTTAAGTGTGGGAGACAATTTCCAATACTGTTGGACTGTTACAACTTTATTTGTGAGGTAGAACAGAAATGGAGACGCACAGTGTTACTTAATCCTGTGATAAATTTATTTTTGAAAAACATAATTTAATTCAAATTTTTTACGCTGTCATTCCTTACAGAAGATATTGAAAATGTTCGTCACCATTTTGAATGCAAACACGAACACGTCGAACCAAGTTTTTTGACACGCTTCGCAGCATTGTCGGTGTTATTGACGAGATTTCTTCAGTTATGATCTGTTTTAATTCATCGATGTTTACAGGACTTCTCTGGAAAACTCTATAAAATAGTAATGTAAACATGATAATGATAATGTAAATGTAATGTAGGAACGATGATAATGTAAAAATTTGAGTTAAATTTTGTTTTTCATAAATAAAATTATCACAGGATTAAATAACATTGTGCGTCTCTATTTCTGTTTTCCTCACAAATAAAGTTGTAACAGTCCAACAGTGTTGGAAATTGTCTCCCAAATTATAGTTCAGTGTTAGAATAGTTGCCACATCCGTCATATTTAAGGGTAATAAGAAAACCAAAGGGTACTCTTTTAAAATTTTCACCCTGCATGTGTTTCTCTTTCTACATTTATGTATAATTTTCTCATCACTATAAATTCGATACTGAATAAATTCGAACCAATTGGACAGTTGGCTTATCTTAGAAAGATTTTGTCTAATTTCATTGATCAACTTAATCAACATTTTGTTCTAAAATGGTGACCACTTTGACTCCCAAATTATGCTTCAGTGTTAGAATAGTTTCCACACCTGTCATATTTAAGGGTAATAAGCAAACCAACGGGTACTCTTAAATTTATCACCCTGTATATATGTTTCTCTTTCTACATTTATGTATAATTTTCTCATCACTATAAATTCGATACTGAATTAATTCGAACCAATATTGGACAGTTGGCTTATCTTAGAAAGATTTTGTCTAATTTCATTGATCAACTTAATCCACATTTTGTTCTAAAATGGTGACCACATTGAAATTTAAATTTACAATATTAGTATGTACATAGTACTTATAAAGACAACTAAGCTTATTGATCAATTTAATCTGGCATTTTGTTATGTATACGAAAAAAAAAAGTCAATTAACTCTTTCGATTGAGCCGGAAGGACTTGTTCGATACTTGAGAAATATTGGGTTGTTCGATAAATAATGTCGTTTTTTTTTCATGTTTCTCGAAGTGAATTTATTTATATTAACAACAAACATTAATCAATGATATATTGACCATTTTGTTGGGTGACCTTTTGCTATCTTTCGGTAAGTTGAAAAATTCCACGTTCGAAGAAGCCTTGGTTTTTAGAAGCGAAGGTTTTAAAAAATAATATTATTTATCGAACAACCCAACAGCTTAATTGATCTTCAGTGTAGTGTTTATGAATAATGTTTGTAGAAAATCATATCCCTAGCTTGAATGAACAGTAAGATAATAAGTACAAAACTTTGAATAAACACCGTAAAATGCAAAAACTCGCAACAATTGTTTCAGGTCGTAAGAAAACACGACATTTTGTCTGAACAAATTAGGCAAGAGTGCTACGAACAAAGCAGCAATGAACCGCTGCTTAATAAGCAAAATAATAAGATAATTGCTGTGAAACAATTTTCTGGAATAAAATATACTTAATAATGTAAATGTGTATGCAAGATAGTATATGCAATTTGCAAGCATGATTATTAAAACGTATTATGACACATGCATGGTGAATAATAAATATCAAATCAAATTGAATGCAGCATATGTCTATGTAACTCTAAATAATAATAATAAAAAAAAATTATATCCTTCACAAAAATGAATTTTCTAATAAATTATAGATAAGAATATGAATAATAATTCAATGACTTGGAATTTTTATAAAATTTCCATGATTTATTTATGCGGCTGCAGTAGTTCAGTCGGTAGAGCGCCGAACTCGTAATTGGAAGATTGCGGGTTCGATATTCGAGCCGGCCGAAGACCGTCGTGTACACCAATGGTGGCTGGTGCACGTAAAATCCTTCGTGGCCGCAATCGTCTCCATGTTCCCATCAAATTTATGCCTCTAGGTGTCAACGAAGCAAGGGAGCCATCCCCTGAGTGAAGGATCAAAGTTGTGATGGCATGCCTCCGGACTATCCTTAAGGATATGTCCCATAGACCGCCATCTATTGCCTACTGCGCAGCACTAGTACGACGTCGAATCCAACCAACCAACCAACCAACCAACCATGATTTATTTATGAATACAATTGTATTTCTGTGAAAATGAATTTTATGCCCCATAAGCTTTCGAACCTGTAAATTTGCTGTAACATCCTCCATGTTAACGTCTTTAATTTTTATGCTTTATCTTCAATCAACCATTTATGAGAACACATAATTAATAATATATATTTTAATTATATCCCCACTAGTTAAATCTTACTTAACGGCCCTCTTCACTTACCGTCGCCGGAAGCCCGAGCCAATGTTATTCCATGGGAAATTTTCTTTACAAATAACTTATTAACTAATACATATTTTTAAATTCTGTTTTCACATTCAGAAAATTCCCAAGTGTTAAACTGACGGACCTTTTTTCAAAATGTATTTTTTAAATTTTTAATATTTTATTTTGAAATTGCAAAATGAAAAAAAATCACATATTGAAAATTCGTATTTTACAGCTTCAAAATAAAATATGAGAAATTAAATAAATACTTTTTAAAAAAGGTCCGTCAATTTAACAGTTGGGAATTTTCAGAATGTGAAAACAGAATTTAAAAATATGTATTAGTTAATAAGTTATTTGCAAAGAAAATTTTCCATAGAATAACATTAGTTTCGGATTCCGGCGAAGGTGAGTGAAGAGGGCCCTTAAATTACGTCGACTCATCTAAATGGCATGTTGTACAGCAGAGTAAATTCAAGATTAACTGTAATATTTTCAAAGCAAATTCCGATGAAGTAAATGAAATAATCCATTATCCAAGATAATTTTTCGGGAAATTCAGAAATTTCTAAATTCGTTCTTCTTTCTTCAAAACAATTCGTGTGATAAACAATGTTTAAATATGTTGCACGGAAAATTGCAGAATATATTTATTGAAAATAAACAATTATTCAGTTGGATCCTTTCCAACTGAATCTTATTTAAATTTAAATTACGTAGACTCTTGTGAATAACCTGTTTGACAGTAGACTGAATTCATGATTAATGGAAGTATTTTCAAAGTAACTTGCGGTAACGTACGGTAACTTGCGGAAAACTCTAAAATAAAATAAAAAAAATTTAAATGTATTGTTCGATAAATTACATTATAGAAGACAAATTAGAAACATTTTAATATTTGGATATGCAGTAACCGCCGCTTAATAAAATCACTGGTTAATAAAATCAGCCGTTTAATCTGATCAAATCGCGAGGACCGGAATCAAATCAAAATACAAACTATTTTTAAAGCCGCCGCTTAATAAAATCAGCATCGCTGGTTAATAAACTCAAAAATATCTCCTCAGCAGCCAAAAATATCATTTATGCACACTAATTTTTTTTTAAATTACTTTTTTTTTTTTTTTTTTTTTGAAATGGAAAAAGAAATTAAAGCACAACAAACCCTCCGTAACCGTTCATTGTTGAAGTTTTTACACTTGCAGCACAGTTACAAATTAAACACGCCCCGTAACTTATTTCCGTAACAATTTCAAGGAACGCATTCTTCAAAGCGCATTAATAAAATAGAAATTTGATTTGAAATGATTTTTTTTTTTTTTTTCTAAATATTAGAAGGAAATTTCTAGTTCTTATTTTGAAATTACTATAATTCATGAGGTTTGATTGGAAAGATTTTAAATTTATAAGAACGGCTCGCAGTTTTGTTAAAGTAATGATGATTTTCCTCTAACGAAAGTACACGGGAACTTAAGATTGCGTTTAATTTACTTATATCGAAGAAACAGTTAATTGTCTAGCAAAAATTAATTAATATTGTTTACTAATTCCATTATTCGTTACTTTTTGAAGTTTCTATCGAAATTCGGGGAAGTAATACATTTTCCTTAAGGGCAGGATCGTTCGCCAGATATAAAAATCAGCCGCTTAACAAAATCACTTTGGCTCAGAACGAATGTGATTTTAATAAGAGGCGGTAACTGTATTCCTTCAATGCTTCGGTTTTCTAAACAACTATCGCACAGCTGTAAAAAGAGACTATATATAAATAGCAAGAGAAAAATTCATTATATTTATATGTTTATTACTTCTACAAAACAGTCCTATCCCATTAATGCTGCGGTTTTCTTATATTCCTTTAATGCTGTTGTTTGCTAAATAACTGTGGACAACTATAAAAAGAGACTATAAATTTCAAGGAAAAAACATGATTAAATAGAGAAATTTTTCATGTTTATAACTTCTCCAAAACAGTTCTATTCCGTTAATGCTGCGGTTTCCTTATATTCCTTTAGTACTGCGGTTTGCTAAATAATTATGGACAGCTATGAAAAGAGACTATAAATTTAAAGAAAAAAAATCATTAAATTAAGAAAATTTTTATATGTTTATTACTTCTCCAAAACAGTTCTATTCCATTAATGCTGCGGTTTTCGTATATTACTTTAGTACTGTGGTTTGCTAAATAATTATGGACATCTATAAAAAGAGACTATAAATTTAAAGAAAAAAAATCATTAAATTAAGAAAATATTTATACGTTTATTACTTTCCCAAAACAGTCCTATTCCATTAATGCTGCGATTTCCTTATATTCCTTTAATGCTGCGGTTTGCTAAATAACTATGAACAACTATAAAAAGAGACTATAATTTTAAAGAAAAAAAAACCCCACTAAATAGAGAAATTTTTTATATGTTTGTTATTTCGCCAAAACAGTTCTATTCCATTAATGTTGCGGTTTCCTTATATTCCTTTAGTGCTGCGGTTTGCTAAATAACTGTGGACAACTATAAAAAGAGACTATAAATTTCAAAGAAAAAAAAAATCATTCAATTAAGAAAATATTTATATGTTTATTACTTCTCTAAAGCAATTTTATTCCTTTAATGCTGCGGTTTGATAAATAACTGTGGATAACTATAAAAACAGACTATAAATTTCAAGGAAAAAAAAAATCATTAAATTAATAAAATATTTATATAGTTATCACTTCTCCAAAACAATCATATTTCTTTAATGCAGCGATTTGCTAAATAATGATGAATAATTAAAAAAGGGACTGTATATAATTAATAAGAAAAAAAAAAAAAAACTTCATTAAGTTAAGAAAACATTTATGTGTTTATTACTTCTTCAAAACAATGTGATAAAAAATGTTTAAATATATTATACCAATGATTGCAATACTGTGTATATGACATTCTTGAAAGTAAACAATTATTCAGTGGGATAGCCTCTAGGTGAATTTTATTTAAGTTACGTAGATTATTGGAAATAACATGTCTGACAACGGACTGAATTCACAATTAATTGTGAAGCTTTCAAAGAAAATTTTCGTACCGTAAGTACAGTCGGCAGTAAAATTATTGAAGCACACATCCATTTATCCACACATTTCATATATTTCTTTTTAGTTTGATCGCTATTTTTTATCATCAACTTTCTTTTTTATAAGCAGTATGAGACTAAGATCCTGACTCGACAAATATTTATTTAACAAAACAGTATTAGGTGCGCATAGTATAAGTAGGAATTATTGCTTGTGCTTCAATATTTTTTTTTTTGCCGATTGTAAAAGCTCTAGAACAATAGTCATTTGTCATTTGACATTTACTTGACAGCTTTGAGACCTATAGTTACAATGAATTCCATCTCTATTGATCCATATTACAACAGTTCACAGAAATAAGTGTACATTATCTTGTAGGACATCACAAACATCATCCCTTCCGTGGAGGATCAAAATTGCAATGGCATGTCTCCGGACCACCCTTAGGGGTGAGTCCCAGACCGTCGCCAATTGCCCACCTGCGCAGCACTAGTGCGACGTAAAATCCAACCATCCATCAATTCATCACAAACATCCATGCCTGCTCCGAGATTCGAACCCTGGACCTGAGGATCTAGAAGGCAGAGAACAATAGTCAAAAAATAATTACATACGTAGACATAAATAATTACATACTCAGTGGCGTCTCGTGAGTAACTTTTGGGGCTAATTCCATTCAGTAGCAAGAAACAGCTCGTTATCATGAAAAGCTCGTTCATTTGATTGACTGATGATATGTCGTCATTTCTACGTTGTTTCTCGCAATATGCGAATTAACCAATAAGATGCTTAAATATCTATTTTAATGTACTGTTTCTAACTACCCATGGGGAGCAAGCCCAAAACGTCATTCACAAGATGTCACTGGTAAACATAATTTATTATATTACGCACCCTAACAGCACATCTTCTCCAAATCATTTCCTCAGGATATCCTATGGATGAAGGGACATCCTATGGACATCTTCAAGATGCATTATAGACAAACGTGTTGTTAGGGGCTATTTGCAGGGGTGAAGGAAGAGGCACTAAAATATTCCACCTACAGTCGGCAGCAAAAGTATCCGAGCACTAAGCAATGATTCCGATATCAAAAAAGTACACTTAATACTGATATGTTAAATAAATCCTTGTCGAATCATGTTCTTAGACTGGCTAAGAACATGACTCGACAAGGATTTATTTAACAAAGTAGTTTTAAGTGTACTTTTTCAGACAGGGATTACTGCTAGTGTTCGCATACTTTTGCTGCAAGGTATAGGACTCAGAAAATACGTAGGTTTTTTAAATTTTGCAATAATTGTTTGACTTAAATATTCTTTAACAATATAGAAGACAACATGAATGCTTTTTTTACAACATGAATGCTTTTTTTACCTCTAACAGTAACGATTTTCAAAATATCTATTGGACAACTGTATACACAAATAAAATAACTTTCTTATGCGAAATCTTATGTGAAATTAATTAAAAATGAAAAGGAATCTAGAATATATATATATATATATGTATATCTGTTTTTTCCCCCTTTTAACGGAACTTTTTGGTAATTTTATCCTTTCTCTTTTTTCTAAAATGTTGAATGTTACTAGTAATTAATAGCTTTTGCAAATTATCTCATCGTTAAGCTTATGTGTTATGTTTGTGTCATTTTTCTTCTGCGCAAGTACTTTAACATGTTTTAACTAATCATTGGTACTCAAATTATATTATTACCGTGACAATTTTTATTCGAAAAAAAAAAAAAAAATCTCAATTAAAATTTAATTTTATGTTGGTATCTTCATCTGTCTTTTGTCTGCTGAGTGTTACAATGGTAATAAATTATTCAAATTATATATATATATATATTCATTAAAATAGCTTTAGATGTGAAAAATTAAGTAAATACATTATACATTTTATTCTTTCACCTAAAAAATTAATGTGATAAACAACTTTTTAAAAATATTGCTGCAAAAATTGCAACATTGTGTATAGTTTTGTATAATAAACAGTTCTTAATTATTCAGTGGGAATTCCCCAGCTGAATCTAATTTGGTTTTAAATAACATACCCTTGCATATAGCCTCTCTGACACCACTATTAATTATAACACAAAGAAAATTCTGGTAACGTAAGTGAAAGCGCCAAATTAAAGTGAAAAATTAAATACATGGGTAAGTGAATTTCGTTTATTGTAGTTCGCAATTGAATTTTGATGGGATGAAAGAAGGTATATTAAAGTAATGCACTTGTAAGACATAAAGTATGCATTATGAGACTAAGTAAATGCACATGTATTTTAACTGACTGATTTTATAATTTTTAATATTTTAGAAAACAATAAAAACACACTTTTTGAATCGGACGTATTCCTGTGTCTGTCACGGTTTTCAAAATGTATGTTGGAGAAAGGAGATTTCCTGTATACAGTCGGTAACCAAAGTCTCCGAACATTATCAAAAATTCCTATATAAAAAAAAAATACGCTTAATACAGTTTTGTTAAATTGTTCCTTGTCGAATCCTGTTCTTAGTCAGTTTAAAAACAGGATTCGACAAGCATTTATTTAACAAAACTGTATTAAGTGTACTTTTTTTTATATAGGAATTTTTGCTAGTGTTCGGAGACTTTTGTTACCGACTGTACATAAATAATATATATATATATATATATATATATATATATATATTGAGCTACCCAGGCCGACAACCGGTGGACATTACTCACTCAGACAACCTTTAGGCAGAAACATCTGGTCTATCATGTAGATAGCTCAGCTATCTACATGAGCTATCTACATTGAGCTATCTACATGATAGACCAGATGTTTCTGCCTAAAGGTTGTCTGAGTGAGTAATGTTCACCGGTTGTCGTCCTGGATAGCTCAATTGGTAGAACCTTGACCTTGTAATTCAAAGATCTGGGGTTCGACTCTCGGTCCAGGCATTATTTTCACTCAGTCGGAAAAATAAATTACAATAAATATGAAATTTTTAGTTTATTTTTTATGTTTAAAAGTTTTAAATAATAGCCATAAGAATTATAATCATGCACACGGTTAACGGTTACATTTTTAATCGCAAGTTGAAAGAAGCATTAGTTTAGTACATTTAAAAGGCTGTGCAATAAAAACAACATTATAATATTGCTCTTAGGTTTAAACAATCAATGTGCTTAACAATCTTTAAAAAATGTTGCAGCAAAAATTGTAACATTACCTATATTTACATAGTATCTTGCAAATAGCTTGTTTGATATCGCTATTAATTGTAACACTTTCAAAACAATTTTTGGTAAGTTTAGGGAAAGCTGTAAAGAGGTGTATAAATTTTATTAATTATGCTGCGCCTGAGAGCTTTAACCCGCCACTGACAGATATATCTGGTCACTGAGCTGTTCTTTTTTCCGCACTACACTTGTAATTAAAAATTATATAATTATGAAACTGTCACTTTTTTTTTTTTTTTTTTTCAAATTTGAAGGTCGTAAATAGTAGTTATAAGGATTATAATCATGTGCACGGTTACATTTTTAATCTAGAGTTGAAATAAATATTAATTTAGTACATTGAAAAAACTATGCAGAGAAAATACACTGATGGAAAAAAAAATCCCAACACCAGGAAGGAGCTGTGCTAGATAAACGAAATTTGGTAGGCGTGTTTATACATCTGAAAGATGACGTCGATTCAAATTTCGAGCTACGCGCATAAGTGTGGCGCTAGTAGCAAAATTATGAACATGCAAATCAGGTTTGCTTTAAATAAGCGCTGTAAGGTTCGTGATCGTTATTTACAGTTGAGATTTGACGTAGTGGGTTAATGTTAGTCAAGGATGCCTCTAAGAAGACGAAGAAGCCATTATCAACAGCTCACTGAGTTTGAACGAGGTCGTGTAGTAGGGCTACGAGAAGGTGGGTTTTTTTTCCGCGATATTGCAGAAAGACTTGGCAGGAATGTATCCAATGTGCATGAGTGTTGGCAGCAGTGGTCAAGGGAAGGTACTGCCTCAAGAAGACCGGGTTCCGGGCAGCCACGTGGCACTACTGAGAGGGAAGACCGCCGTGTTCGGCGAATGGCTGTGGCTAATCGTACTGCGTCTGCAGCTGAAATTCGAGCTGCAGTTGGCACCACAGTGATACAACGAACACAACGAACTGTTACAAATCGGTTACTTCAAGGACAGCTCCGAGCCAGACGCCCTGTAGAGTGCATTCCACTGACTCCAAACCACTGCCGTTTGCGACGTGAGTGGTGTCAAGCTAGAGCTCATTGGAGGACGGAGTGGAGATCTGTTGTGTTTTCTGATGAAAGCCGGTTCTGCCTTGGTCGCAGTGATAGCCGTGTGTTGGTTAGAAGGAGGCCAGGTGAACGCTTGCTAGCGACCTGTCTGCGGCCTAGACACACAGGGCGTACTCCTGGAGTTATGGTTTGGGGAGCAATTTCGTATGACAGCAGGAGCACTCTCGTGGTTATCCCACGCACCCTGACTGCAAATTTGTACGTCAGTCTAGTGATACAACCTGTTGTGCTGCCATCATGAACAGCATTCAAGGGGGTGTTTTCCAACAGGATAACGCTCGCCCTCATACCGCTGTTGTAACCCAACATGCTCTACATAGTGTCGACATGTTGCCTTGGCCTGCTAGATCACCAGATCTTTCACCAATCGAGCACGTATGGGACATCATTGGACGAAAACTCCAGCGTCATCCACAACCAGCATTAACCGTCCCTGCATTGACCGCCCAAGTGCAACAGGCATGGAACTCCATCCCACAAACTGATATCCGACACCTGTACGACACAGTGCATGCACGTTTGCATGCTTGCATTCAAAATTCTGGCGGTTACACCGGTTACTAATGTACCAACATTTCACATTTGAAATGGCTCTTCTCGCCAATGGCTCTACCTGTGATCTTGAAACTTTAATCAATTAAATATGTTACCTAGACAAATGTATTGCTGAAATTTCATTACTGTACAATAATTTTTTCTTGGTGTTGGGATTTTTTTTTCCATCAGTGTACATTACAATTTTACCCTTTTCAAAGGCAGGCAGATGTCTAATGGGATTAAGAAGAGACGCCAATGTAATGCACCTATAATAATAAAAAGTATAAATTATAGGACACAGAGGCTGTAGAGTTATTTATTTTTCACAATAATTTTTTAACATTAATATCATTTAACGTTAAAAAGGATACCACAAGAAAGAGACACCAGTGTAATGCGCCTATCTGTAACAAAAAGAAAAAAAAAAGTGCAAATTATAGGACACAGAGAATGTATAGTTATTTAATTTTTACAATAATTTTTTGACATTAATATCATTTAACGTTATATATGATAACATAATAAAGAGACACCAATGTAAAGCAATATATAGCAACAAAAAGTGTAAATTATAGGACACAGATAATGTATAGTTATTCAGTTTTTACAATGACGTTTTGACATTAATATCATTCAGCGTTATAGAGGAAACACCAGAGGATAAGAAAGAGACACCAATGTAATGCACTTATAACAACAAAAAGTGTAAATTTCAGGACACAGGGAATGCATAGTTGTTTAATTTTTAAAATACAGTCGAACCTCGTTAACGTGAATCTTAAGGGGAATAAAAAAATTGTTCATGTTATCAGTAGTTCATGCTATCAGTAACTAATCTTCATATAACTAAACTAATCTTCATTTTGACGGGGATTGTAGAAACAGTTCATGTTAAAAATAATTCACGTTAAGCATGTGAGGAATTAATGGATTCCATTCCTCAGAGATCAACTTAATTAACTTAAGTAGTAAGTAAGAAATAGTACGAGACTCAAATTGAAATACAAATAAAGCTTTATTAGATCTTAAGTGCAGGGAGGACTCTTGGGCCAAACTCAATATAAAATCTTAAATACTTTAGAAAGATAACTTCAATAAACAATTTAAATATATTCAGAAAGAAATCTCACCCACAGTAGATAACGTAGTAAGATCTACGTTATCTACTCGTAAGATCTACTATTATCTCTCGATGATCCACAGCACTTTACTAATGTAGGCGAAAGCATTCCCTGAATCCGCCTAACTCTACACTATAACTTAGCACCTTCAAAATCACCACAACATTTATCGAACTAAGAACTTAATCACCCAAGAACAATTCTGTTCTATTTCACACTTTACATCACCACCACACAACCACAACACTTTTCTTCACCATACTCATTCATATTTATAATTAATCTTCATCAACTCCACTCACTTCATTTAACAACTCTAAAACCTCTCCGTATTCACTCGCGCTTCGCAACTTGTTTTCTTCGCTGCAGCGCTATGCGGACAGGACTCCAACCTTACAAGCGTGTTCACGTTAACGAGGTTCGACTGTAATTATTGGACATTAATAGCTTTTAACATTATAGAGGATAACCCAGGTCGGCGATGAAATTTTTTTCTTCAAGGCGATGCGTTTTTTGGATGTGTTTGGGATGCTGATTAAGGAAAAATTATTTAAAAATTTCTATCACGTACAGTTTTGATAAAAAATGGGACTGTATGAGCTTAAAACTCCAATTTTTCAACTCCCATTTAAGCTATTTCCCAGAAAATCTGGGAGATGTGATTGAAGAATAAGAAGAGCTGTCTCATCAAGACATCAAAGAAATGCAGAGGAGGTATCAGAGACGACAGAGTGTTAATATGTTAGCAGATTACTGTTGGATGTTGCATAGAAAATCGCCCTCCTACAAAAGGCCCTAGCCATGCAAATGGTAAAGAGCTCTAAAGGGAACTTCGATGTAAAGAAAAAACATTTAAAAGATAATGCGTAAATAATGTCGTATTTTAATGTATTTTACACATTAATTCTTTCGATTTTGTTATAGTCTCTCTGTGAATTCTTTCGATATTCATCCTTACTTTGTGAAAATTCCTTATGTGGTAGGAAGAAAAGATAATCATTTCTGAATTCAGCGCATCAAAACACATTAGAGACACCCAACACAGTGCAGAAAAAGATAAAAAAAAAAGTATGATTTCGCAGGCATGTGTAACATAAGAATTTTCTTGCTATAGGAGACAATACTCTAAAGATAACGATTTACTAAATCACTATAGTGTAACCACGTTTCCTAAAACTAGCAGTGAAGACGAGTCTAAAGGCTTGGAAGGGTGCCGAACTGACCGACAGATTTTGATTTCGTGAATATCTAGTCATTCGGTGTTCCTTTATCACTTACACTGAGGGAAAAAAAATATACCGCCTTCCTTTAGAATTAATAAGTGGTCAATTTCTAAATCCCTAAACTAGAAATAAATATTTCCGAGCTATGCGCATAAGGCACGCCAATAAACTACATAGATGAAATGATCGGGAATTTCTAGTCTACATATTTGTAGATGGTGAAACAATATTTGAATATTCTGAAATTCTCGCTTGATTTTCTGGAATTGGGTAATAAACCAAAATTATAGTTGCTGAAACCCGCCTCTTGTATTCACATTTATTTGCAGAGATTTTTAAATAACTTTGTCCTCGATAATACAGGCAAACGCATTAGAATTCTAATAGGGGTCTAGAACTCGCTTTCAAATGGAACTAGAATTTATAAGGATGACATGGAACTATTTTTTCTAGAGCCACAATTTAGATTCTAGATGTCAGTTGCAGAATTTTTCTCAGTGTATTTTCTATGCACGACAAGGATTATCACCCTATTTTAACAATGAACTCGTTCAGTCTGCGCTTGCGCAGAGGCTGCCATAGTCGCAAGAAATGTGGCTAAGGAATATTGGGCAGCGATAAAAAATAGACTCTCGGTTTACATAAATAATATAGTTTTCTTATATACTGCATTGAGGTGATGTGGCACCTTTAGGAAAAAAAAAAAAAAAAAAAAAAAAAAGACCATCGTGGAAAATACCGATTTTTCATTTTTTCGCTAAAAATGTACTTTGACATCTCTAGTATAACTGAGAAAAAATTTGAATTGATTTGATCATTATAAGTATAGTAAAAATAGTCGAAATCATTAAATTACGTTTTAATAGTTTGACTTTTTTTCATAAATTCATGATCTTCAAATAATAAAACTACTACATATATTTAAGAAAAGATTTATTATTATTATTATTATTATTATTATTATTATTATTACTTGATGTTTAATGGAACCTTCTTAAAAGAATCGGGGATGGATTTTGTAAAAATTTTAAAAGAAAATATATTAAAAACAAAAATGTAACAAAAACATTTTTTTTTTTCAAAATTTTTACATAAACATTTTAATTTCTTTTTCAAAAACTAATTAGTAAATTTCAAAATTCATCCCAAAAGTTATAAAACACACTCTTATGGGTAAAATAAAAAAACTGTTTCAAAAATATAGAAAACTGTAGAAGAAGAAATAATTTTAAAATTCTTAATTTTTTTTTTTAATTTAAATTTCTAAATTCTTATTTATGTAACTTCTGTTTTTGTTGTAAAAAACACTTTGTTTGTTACTAACACTTAATATTATATTTATGAGATAAGTAAAATTTAATAAATAAATAAATAAATAAAATAAAATAAAAAGGTGCCGGGTCCTTTTAGTTGAAAAAGTGATTTAAAAACAAAATTTCATTTATAAAAAAAATCTGTAGCCACATTCTTTAGAAAAGTCAACAAAATATGAAATAATTTATCCTTTCACATAAACAATAAAGGTGACAAACAATATTTTAATATATTACAGCAAAAATTGCAACATTATGTATATTTATAATAAACAATTATTCCGTGGGATCTCCACCAAACTGCACAAACTCTTGCAAACAGCATCTCTGACATCAAGATTAATTGTAACACTTTCAAAGCAAATTCTGGTAACGTAAGTGAAAGCTCTAAAGCAAAGTCGAAAATTAAATATATGGGTAGGTAAACTTAATTTATTATACTGCGCTGGAGAGCTTTGATGAGATGAAGGAAGAGACAGGCAGAATAAAAATTGATTAGAAAATGATAAAGCATGCCCTTACGGGGACTGCACTATCTTAGATTAAAATCCCTTCAGGGTAAGCTTGAATTTTGTTACATCTTTACATGTAGGCTTTCATTATATTTTGAATAAATTTTATGTCTTTTAACCATAATAAGTAACATACGTTATCAGTTATAATAAAGTTTAAGAGTTTTTCTGTTGGTAGTGATGTAAAGTTTAAAGTAGATGAAGTATTAAAAAAAAAAAAAAAAAAAAGATGATACACTCTCTGCCAGTAAGTATTTGGGCACTTTCAAATTTAGACATTTTCTCAAATATCTAGAGAAATTCCATTGGAATTATCTTGAAATTTTGGGAGTATAAAGAACATGCTCTACGTTATATATTTCAGCAAAAGTTTTGTCCTGAAGAAAAAAAAGGAGACCAGTAAAAAATAAAAAATAAAAAGTAAAAAATATTTTGAATCACCCTGTAAAAAGTAATGCTTGAAATGCATTTTGGCTGTAGCATGTAGTTATCAGGATTCTTCTAATTAACTGTACAAATTTTTATGAGGCTACCACATATATTCATGGAGATATAATACTTTCTTTAAAATAATGGGGGGAAAAAAAACCTTTTTTTCTTCTGTAACACGTAGAGTATTAGCCCCATTACAAAGCCGTTTTTAGGAAACTTGGCATACTACATTACACATAGGTCGACTTAATGGCTTGGTCGGCAAGAAACTGCTTTCTGAAACACCAGGGTTCGGGTTCGAATCCCGATCAGGCATGAACATTTGTGGTATTCTAATCATAGATATAGTAATAAGATATAGATTGATCATTGAGAGGGGTCAAATGATACCTTTTTTAATTGGGAAAAGACGGCCATTTTACTCTCTTATGGATGTATTTCCCCAAGTGAATATACACGGGACTGCACATAGGTAATTCAGCAAATAAAATTTATGCACTAAAAGAGAATGAAAAATTCCAGATACCCCTTTTTCTTTCTTTCTTTCTTTTTTTCTTTTTCTTTTCTTACTATACTCTAGTATACACAAGTCTTCACAAAACTGCCTTTCTTTCGGCATTTATTATTATTATACTTCTTTGAGATAAAAATCGTCTGTATTCATCATGAAAAATAATTTTAATAAATAATTTTTATTGCGTAAATATGGAAGAAAGTCTTGTGGTGGCCACAACATACTAGTTATAGATTAAAACTTTCGCGGTTGCTAGCTACATTTATAAGAATTTTGAGAATTCCATATTACTTACTAATATAAAATCTTAAAAAATATAAAATTTAAAAAAAGTATTCCATTCAATGTGAAAACAGTAATTATCTCATAATAATAACAAAGCTACTGATTATAAAAATTATATTTTTCATAAATTACTTGAATATAACTTATTAATGGAAACTTACCCCATTTCTTTTCATATACTTATTAGAACATTTAAAAGCCGCGCAATATTTCGGCGTTTTCAAAATTCATTACCATTCTATTCTATTACTGTTTTCGAGTTTTAACTCTCTAATGGCTGATGCCAAAAAACTTTTTCGGCATCAAAAATCTTTGCTCATTGACATGGGGATGATAGGTTTATATAAATTACTATATGGTTCTAATATGTGTAAAAGTCAAGAAATTGTCATTATGAAGTTATGTAACATAAATACATCTAGATAAAATTCATTTTAACTATAAGTCTCAAAGCTAATAAATAAACGCAGTATACTGTTTTCAGAATGCAAAAATGTTAAATATCTTACGAAATATGAGTATTTTTACTAAATAATATTTAACTACGAATGTGCAAGCTTAAAAAAACTCTTTTTTTTTTTTTTTTTTTTCATAATTTAATAGCAAAAAATATTGAGCAACTTATATAAAAACCCCAAACAAATATCGTGTAAATTCAAAAAGTTATGAGTTATAGAATGAACAGAATTTTAGCTTCTCTCAAAATACAAGCTAAACTATGAAGAGTTTTATTCGCATTTATATTTTGATTCAACCAATGCCAAGTGGTAAAATAGTGTACGTTGATTGTAAACAAATATTGATAAAACCTACTATAATCTTCCTCCCCCCCCCCCCAACCTATCATCAGTACTATAGATGAATATTTATATATTTATACCGAAAATATAGGTTTTATAAATCCTTGTAGCACAGGTATGTGGAGCAATAAATTTCCTTTGAAAATATTCTAAACCATTTTAAATTGAGAATATTAGAAAATGGTTTAAAAAAATATATTTGCATATATTTTTTTTTCCCTATTGAGCAATAAAGAGGTATGACGTATTTATTTATTTTATTTTATTTATTTATTTTTTTATTTTTTTAAGAAAACAAAAAGAGTGAATAAAACGAGTAAATTGAAAGAAATCTGCTTAAAATATAGTCGATTGATTATTTCCATTTAGGATAGGTGCTCCAGTGATTGGCATGCTCCAGTAATTGACATCAATCTCGAAATAATTAATAAATAAGAAAAAATAAAATAAGAGCACATGTTTTACATATAAGAATTTTAATATTATACGTCAAACACTGAAGTATAGGGGGCCAATAACTGGTAAAATGAAAAACTAGCAGTGTTAAACACTGAAGGATAGGATGCTAATTACTGGTAAAATGAAAAACTGGAATGTTCCAGTGTCAATTACTGGAACATTGAGTGGATGTAAAATAAAAATTCATAAAAAAAAAAAAATAATAATAATAATTATCAAATGCATATATTTTGACATGTATGTGGTTCTGAAAGTCTGTCATACCATATATATTAACTTAGGATTTCTAAAAATAGTTTCTGATGACTAAAACATTAAAAGCATCAGAAATTTCTCTAAAAGTGTCAATCACTAAAGCACTTACCCTATAGTATTTCGATTGATACATGGAAAGTGTAGCAATCGAAAAAAGAAGTACCTATCCTTAAATTTAATTTTTATTTGTTTGTTTTTCACTATTATTAAACTATTTATTGTCTCTTACCCATAAGGTAGAGAAAGTATTGTTTTTGGGTCAAATTTTCGAACGCGAGTTTTTGTTATATTTACATGTTCTGAGGTCCCCTGAATACGAAAATCATGTTTTTAGCAAGTGGTCTGTGTGTATGTCTGTGTGTCTGTCTGTTATCAGCATATCTCAAAAACAAATTATGGCAGAAAGTTCAAACTTGGTATTCTAAATGTGTATCACATAAGGATGCTACAGTAAGCTTTTCGTTAAGATCAAGCAAATGGTTCGTGTACAGGGACAATCAAGAGAATTCTAATACATTACGCCAGTGTGGGAAACTTCAGGTAAGTAAAGTTTAACGTCTATAGACTGCACTAAACCAAATGAAACGAATATATATTTTTTGTAATAGAGATAGTCAACAGAGAAAAACAACTGTGTATGTAGGAGCCTCGCCTCCCCGCCTGCGGGGGGGGGGGAGTGAGTCCCCCCTCGAGGGGAGTAAATTTTCATGATGGGTATCTTTCAAAAGAGCTCGCTAATACCTTTAAAACGAATGGGTGCGCCATCGATCTGCGATAATTTAAAACAAAGTTATCGATTTTTTTTTTTTTTTTATGAGAATAAAATGGACTTTTTTTTGGATATTTACTGTTATACTACTTCTCTAATATGGAAATCGTCTGCATTATCATAAAAGATAATTTTTTAAAATAATAATTTTAATAAATTATTTTTAAAAAACAGAATTATTTTTTAATAGCCGAATTAAATTCTCTATAAATGTAGGTGCATTAATGAAACGGGGGGTTGAGGGGGCGGTAGCCCACCTCACACAGAACTAATTATCATATATATCTCTCCGGAAGCCTAATCTGAATTGTTTAACACAGGTTAACATAACAGTACTCGTTATCTTACCTATTAATCTGCAACCTGTATTTATAGTATTAAATTTCAGGGTAAGAGAAAGTCGTGTGAGTGACACACCAGATTATTATTATTTTTTTTCGAAGTATATTTATAAATGTATATAAACATTTTAATTAATCACTTGCATTGATTAAGAAAGAAAATAAATCTTTTACCAAATAAACTAACTCTTATCTCTGGAGCAACGAACCTCCTTTAAAATCGTCAATGTTTATTAAATATTTAAATGAATATTTTGTTTTCTAAAGTATTAAAAGAAATAAAGGCACTAATGTCTTTTTTTTCTTTTAATTTTATTTTAAGCTCCTATACATGCTTTTATATAAGCTCTATACTCGTCTCATCCTAATTTCTAACCATCATATAAAAACAAATATTTTTTTTTTTCATTTTACATCGAAGAAAGGAATCTAAGTACTTCTATTCATTAAAAAAAATAATATATATATATTGAAATTAGTTAAGTTAGTTAAATTTTTGTAACAAAAAACCTTTTTAAACTGATTTATATTTCATTTAAAATTTTTAAAATATTTTATTTATAAAAAAATATTTTCTTTCTTTCATTTTCAATTCATAATAATGCGGTACTTTTTAAAATCAAAATATTTAATTCTAGAAACTATCGTTTGAAAGGTATGTGTATATATTTCATTCAATTTTAAATAAATAAAACGCATAACGTCATTATTTTAGCTAAAGATAAAACATCCACTGTATTTGCAAAGAGAAAAGTTGGAAAAAAGGGAAAATTTAGAAAAAGTTCAGAGAGAGAGAGAGAGACAGAGAGAGAACACAATCATATGCATGCAACACAAACACAAGAAAGTTAATTTATACCAATAAGGGGAAAAAAAAGAAAAATCGCACACACACAATCACACACTAAAAAATCTGGTGCGAAACAACCACACGACTTCCATTACCCACTAAGAATTAGATCAAAATTCTGATTGTGAGTTCACTATCCAAAAATCTCTAAATTCCTTTGAAAATTATAGATTAAAAATAATTAATAACATTTAATTAAATTAGAGTAGCCATGCGTTAACATAATATAATTTGCTAGCTAGCATTTTTCCATTTAAAAAATACAGATTAAAATAATAATAATAATAATAATAATACTAGTTAATTAAATTCAACTTTGGGAATTTTTAAAGTAAGAGCATTAACTTTGTTTAATACCACTTTGCCACATTGTTAAAAATTTCAACAGAAAACTCTGTGTAATCTATTATCTTAAGTCTTACGTAAAATTACAGAGAAAAATAAACGGAGATGTTAAAAAACTTATTTTATACATTCATTTTAATAACTAATATTAACTTAATTATTGGTGAGAATATATTTTGGACTTTGAATGTTTCTTCTAAAGTAGAAACAGTCTTATTTAATTTTAATTAAATAATGAAATTTTGTAAAAATGCAGAATAAAGATTGAGAATCTCGATTAGTCACTTTTAAATAAGAATTACTGTAAATTTACAGAGACTCTGGATAAATATTTGCATTAAATTTACAGAAATTTTTAACAGTGCAATACAAAAGTTTTAAAACCATAAAATTAGTGAACATTGCCCGTATGTTTAATTCATATTATTCAAAAATTATTTTCGCAATTTTCCCTTCTGGAAATGGAAATTCAGTACATTTTCCCTGTTCTTCATATAATGTATAGTAAATATTTTACATTGGAATAAGAAAAGAAAAAAAAAAAAAAAAAAAAAAAAAACTTGTAATGCCTTTTTTCTATACGTTCACTGTGACAAATCGTGCTAAAACAATTCAAAACAACTTGCGACACGATATGCCTTTTCTTTAATCTCCGAAGTCACTGCTAGTGATTCCCTCCAGCTGAGTCTCATTTAAATTTTATGAGACACGTAAATTCCTACAAATGGATTTTCTAGGCGCTGGGCTGAATTTCGAATTAACTGCAACGCCTTCGAAAGGGCAGATTCTCTTTCTGTGTAGCAGAAAATTATAGAGCGAAGTCGAAAATTGGATATACGGAATGCCTAGGTAAACTTAATTTATCCTCTCACACTTCAGAGCTTTGATGGGTTGCAGGATAGAGCGAAAGAAATGGGGGAGTGATTAGAAGATGATAAGGCATGCCCCTCCTGGCGATTGTACATCTTAGATTAAATTCCCTCAAGCGATACGGTGGATTTTTATCTTTTTGGGAAGATATGAGGACTCTACTTTATTAGTCATTAATTTAATGTTTATAGTTTCTTTAGTAGTCTATTCATAAAAAAAAAGTAAGGTAGTATCTTTTACGTAACCAATCCTTTAATGAAATATTAGATACGTAATATCATCGACAAAAATTATGGAGATCTAATTTTTCGTATTTTTAGTATTAACGGCCCTCTTCACTTACCGTCGCCGGAAGTCCGAGCCAATGTTATTCTATGGGGAAATTTTCTTTACAAATAACTTATTAACTAATACATATTTTTAAATTCTGTTTTCACATTCAGAAAATTTCCACCTGTTAAATTGACGGTTTTTTAAAAAAAATATATTTTTAAATTTTTAATGTGTTATTTTGAAATTACAAAATGAAAAAAATTCACATATTGAAAAATTCGTATTTTGCAGCTTCAAAATAAAATATAAAACATTAAAAAAATATTTTTTCAGAAAAGGTCCGTCAATTTAATAGCTGGGAATTTTCAGAATGTGAAAACAGAATTTAAAAATATGTATTAGTTAATAAGTTATTTGTAAAGAAAAACTTCCTATAGAATAACATTAGCTTCGGCTTCCGGCGGCGGTGAGTGAAGAAGGCCCTTAAGGAGAGCACAATGTAACCTAATCAATAACCCCCCCCCTATCCCCTGAAAATTTTAATAAATCACACTATTTTGCTTTTAATTTAAAATTAATAATATCATTTTAGTTAAATATTACTATAGCATTTTAAACGAAATTATTTTATTTCTAAATGATAATAATAAAATGTCTAAAAGATTATTATTATAAATATTATTAAGATTCTCGGCAGTGGAGAAAGGAAACTAAAATTGTCACAAATCAACGGCAAATATCGCTAAAATCACACGCATGGACGACATATTTGTTGCCTGTAAGATCTTTATAATGTTATATTTATCTATTTTCTACTTATTTTAAAATATGGAAACAAATATATTTTGGTCCTAGAAAAAGTCGATAAAAGTTTATTTAGGAAATGACACCACAGTGTCTTACAAGAAAAGTATGAATCAGTAAAATTGCTATTGAAACCAAACCAAGCTTAAATTAAAGAGCACGGTCAAAAACATAGGGTAGAGTACAAATTTGCTGCAACAACCCCCATGGGGGCAAGATATAACATCCTAATAGTTTTAGTTATTTCTTTAAAAACCAACAAATGACTCATCTCCGCAAGAACGGCAAGTGTAGTGCAGTGGCAGCGTTCTTGGCTTGTGATGCGGTAGTTCTGAGATCGAGTCCTCGTGAAGGCTTTTTGTATTTTAATTTTTTTATTTCAACTGAAATATATATATATATATATATATATATATATATATATTGCATTTTTAATTAAATGAAATTATTATTTTAAGAGAAAATATTAATTTTATATTAAAAAAAGTTTTTTTTTTCAGATCAGACAATTTAATGATTTTTTAATTTTTAACAAATTTATTTATTTATTAAATTAAAAGAAATTAATAATTTGACGGGAAATACTTTTATATTACATTTAGATGAGATTTTGTAAATGATTTTTGCTAGTGTTTTATGTAAATTTTTAATTACTATTTTTTATCGACGTTCATTAATAGCAAGAGTTAATAGTCTGCTCTGAATTGTAATATTATTCATGCAATTTTTTGCATGAAAAATCCTTAATAAACAACAGCTGTTGCTTAAATATTCGACGTCGCATAACAACTGTCAAATTTGGTGGTGTCAGAAGAACTGACAATAAAATTGAACACAATGACAAATTTTCTCAAAATGATTTTACTAATTTATAAATAGTTTACATCTCAAAAGATTCAAAATCTGGGTAAATATGAATTTTATAAATCTAATAATCTCGAGAAAAAGCCAAATATTTAACAAAATGTTCGTGATGAACAATAATTGACGATGAACAAAATTGTAATTTAAATAATTGTGTTCAATCTTATTATATTTCTTGCTCTCATAGTAAAAAATACTTACAGTTTTATAATTTTTCTACTTTTAATCATAATTGTTATAAATTAGAAACTATATTTGTAGCTTTGAACATGGTTTTCTTTTACATAAATAATAAAAATATATATTTCTTAAATTCATGGTCAATACTTATTAACTGAAATACTAAATATATATATATATATATATCTTCTTAATATAGTAAATATTCTCTTAAATTAATAATTTGATTTAAATAAAAATGTAAAATAATAATAATAATAATAATAATTGAAATACAAAAATTAAAATACAAAACGCCCTTGCGGGGACTCAATCTCAGGACCTCTGTATCACAAGTCAAGAACTACTCGTTCTTACAAAGGTATGTGATTCGTTGGTTTTTGTAGAAATAACTAAAACTATTAGGGGTCATATCTCGCCTCCATCGGTATTGTTGCAGCAAATTTGCACTCTACCCTATGTTTTCGACTATACTCTTTAATTTAAGCTTGGTTTGGTTTTAATAGCAATTTTACTAATTCATACTTCCCTTGCTAGTGAAATCCTGATTGTGGACCCCTCCCGAAATAAAATCCTGGGCACGTCCTTGCACTAGGCTATCATCCTTTCACTTTGATGCGTTTGCCTTATCGTAATTTGTTGTTTAATTTTATTAAGTTCAAGTTTTATATTTCTGTTTCCCTGCAACTCCATACTATTTCCAATACAATAATCACCATAATGCAAGTTCATGGAAAATACTGCACTATTCTGTCAAGTTTAGAAAAGGACGAATTTCGAATAGCTTACGTTTATAAAAATAGAATGTTCATAATCAACGCGATTTACACCATTATCATAAATGATAATTTAAATTCGGTCTAATAACTTCACAATGAAAACAATCCTTATGATACTCGTTGATGCGAAAATTTTTCCTGTTCTCCCATGGTAAGAAGATCGTAAATGTTGAATAACTTACGAAGTTTTCAAAGTCGATTGTTTGTATTCAGTGATGTTCACCCCAGTATCATAAATGATATTTTTAAACTAGTCCAATATCTTAATGGTGGAAATTAATTTCATAATACACGGTAAGGCGAAAATTTACACTATTATGTATAAAATCGTACATTTCTATTAACACTGCGCTGAAAAAAAAAAAAAAAAAAGAACTTTCTTCCTTTAAGATAATTTTTTCTTGCGATATCGTGTACACACATTAACAAACTAACAGTCTAAGACAAAGGCACTCTATAGATTTCATGACAGTATATGATTTAAGAAACGATAGAATGTATAAATAAATAAATAAATATGTATATATATATAACAATAATAATAATTAATTTCAAGTCCCTTGTCCCATTAAGATAATTTGTTCTTGAGATATTGTGTACACAGACTAACAAACTAATAGTCTGACAGAATGGCACCCTATGGATTTCATGATTGTACAGGATTTAAGAAACCATAGAATATTAAAAAAAAATAATTAATTTCAACGTCCCTTGTCCCCTTAAGGGGACAGACTACTTCTTACAATGGGAAAATTAAGAAATTTTCGTTAAACTTTCATTTTTTTTTTTACAAAAAATAAAGCATGCATGTATAAACAATTTTTTTTGTGTGTGTGTGTGCGTGTGTATGAGTGTGTTAGCTAACATGACATTGTTCTAGTGATTAAAAATATTATTTTGGTTTACTTTAAAATATAAAATTATTTTATTTCAGATTATTTTTTAAAAAATTCAAGGGTGTTTTCTCACTGCGCGCATGATATTTCAAAAATATTTGAGATACGAAGTTAAAATTTTTCTCAATCATACATTTTGACATAATGAATAAAATGAATTACAAAATAAGAAGTTCTCTTCAATAGAAAAAAAAAAGTTTTGATTGTAGAAATATAAAAATTTTAATGGTAATTTCATATTTCAAGTTTAATTATTAATTAAACTCCTTATAACTGAAATAGTTAAAACCTTTTAGTTCAGATTCTTAATTTGAATGTTTTGTTTCATTTAGTGTAAAAATTATAAGGATAAAGGAAATTATAATCATTGACTTCTACACGGTTGGGCCTGAGTTCGAATCCCGGAGAAGGCATGGATTTATTGTTTCTGTTAAGGGTAGCAATGACCGCCCATTGGGTGCCCCGTCACAAATGGTCATGAATTCGGCAACCCCCCGATAAATGCTTGTGGCAAATGCCGCGCCATTAAAAAAAAAAAAAAAAAAAAAAAGGGGAAATTGTTATTGAGATATCCTGGCCGCAGTGAGAAACCCCCTTGCATTAAATAATAATAATAATAATAATAATAATAATCTGCATTAAAAAATTTTCTATTTTAAAGTAAAGTTGATCTAGAATTTCCTCATTTTCTTATTTTAAAAAGTAGGCTGTCACCTTCAGATAATTTATTTTTGAGACATCGGGTACAGAGACTAACAGTTTAACAAAATAGCACCCTATAAACGAGCACCATGTCTGTCTTGTATGATATCATTTTCGAAAACCATACACTTCAAATTGTGTGAATCAGTCAAAACTCTGAAGTTAGAAAATTTCACGAATTTGTAAGTTCTCCATGCCTATAACACTAGCGAAGCGTATGGAAGCGATGGAAGCAGCGCTCCCCCTATTTAAGATTTTTAAAAAGTAATCAAGTAACGTCGCCTCGTCGAAAGACTGAATTGGTCCTTCCTCTGCTTTGGGAAGAGCTTCCATATTTTCTGAAGCACATCTCGCCATAATATGATTGGGAATTGAATCATTTTGGTGAAAAAAATCACTTTCAGTATAAAATCGTAGAATTATTTATTTATTTATTTTATTATTAATCGTTTATACAAAGAAAAAAAAAAGTCAAGTATTTTAATAAAAAAGGTGAAAAACCTAGGCTACTAGTGATGGGTAACTCATACATGAAGCATGGCATTGTCACACCTCATCACAGCGGTTTGTCATAACACCTCATAATTATTTTTTGTATTACTTCAAAAGTCATGTCCCATTCAACCACTCACTCAATGTCTCAAATGTTTTGCCTCATTCAATACCTCAATCAAACCGAAGTACTTCAAAAATTTTGTCCCATTCAAAGACACACATTCAACGTTTCAAACGTTTTGTCATGTTCATTCATTCACTCATACAGGACCTCAATCTATCTGAACTGGATGTGACAAAAATTTTGTCCCATTCTTTCAACGAAACCATTCATTCAACGGGGTGAGATTCAGATACTCAGAATAAAAACACAAATCAGAGATAGCCTCAATGGAATGACATGACTGAATGAAGTGTTATGTTTGTAATGCATTGCATTGTGACACTGGGAGGTTAATGTGTGAGGGATATTTTGTAAGTTTGCCATGTTCTGATCGTAAGAAGCGAAATTTGTAGTTGTGTTTGTAATTCAAGGTCGTCACCTGTCTGTGGGTGGTCCTGGGGCTGACTATAATAGAAAAGAATGCCTTAGGGACTGGAGGCGAATAAAATAAAGGCATTGACGGCAAACGGCTTGCGCTTGGCGTTATACCAAAGAACTTCTAATAGATATTGAAAGATCTTTGATTATACTTCACGCGGGGTTGGGAGGAGGTGATTAGAGTCTTGCATCCTGTGTTTTCTCTTCTATGTAAATAATAATAATGAAAATTTGCTTTTTTCTGAACATAATCTTTTGAATGCAGACACTGGATGACATTATTTTCTTTCATAGCAATTGTGTTTAACCATAAGTTTAATTTGTGAAGAAGAAAGGCATAAAGATTAATATTTAACATTTAAAACGTTATATGCGAAAATTATTATTATTATTTTTTTTTTTTTTTTTACACTGTGAATATTTAAAATAGCGGATTTTTTTAACAGTAAATGTAATACGAAAGAAATTTTATTACCTTATGCAGTGAAGTTTTGTTTATATTTACAATAATCACTTTTAATATAATTTTCATTATACACTAGTTTTAACATGATTGTATACTTGTAATATTTATGTAATAATTAGTTCTCTAAAAATTTGATCAATAATATAATTATTATATTACCTACTAGGTACTCGTTACAGTGAAAATAAGATCTTTGACGAAACTATAGCAACATTTCTGTACGATTAAATTAAATGCTGTTTATTTTATTTATTTATTTATTTATTATTTATTTATTTTTTTTTAATCTAAAGAAACAAGTTAATACAATCGAACAATCAACACATTAGTTGACAGAATTAGTCATCAATCTATTCAAAAACTACAATATAAAGAATCTAATAGTTTAAATTATTACTGCAATTAAGAAAATTAACATAATATTGTTTATTTATTTTTCGATATCTAAAGAATCACGTTAATACAATGAAGCAAACAACAAATTAGTTGATAGAATCAATCATCAACCAATTGAAAAACTATACTACAAAGAAAGAAATGGTTTAACATATTATTACAATTAAGGAAAAGAGTGTGCGAATTATATGATAGTAGTGTAAAAAGGGTGATTCTGCTGCAGGGTGGAGGCGTAGAGGCGTATTGAGGCGTAGGGTGGTGGCGCGCCACCACCCTTACACCTCTACGCCTCCACCCCGCCGCAGAACACACCCTTTTTACACTACTTAGTCATCATCTTGGACGAGGGAGTGTTGCCACCGGAAGAATAGAAACTGTGTGTTGCCACCGGAAGACTAGAAACTTTGACTATCATCTTGGATGAGGTTTGGTGGTGCCATCTATAGGGAATTTTGAGGAGTTAGATTTATTTTCATAAATTTTGGACTTAGTATTTTTTTCACAATTTTACGGACTTCAAAATTTTTTCGAAGTTTTGCGGGAAGTGAGATGACGTCACGATCTTTTGAGACTTTAATATTTAGGTGTTGCCACCGGAAGAATAGAAACTTTTGAAGAGTTGTCATTCGGGGATTATAAATTGATTACAGAATTAAATAGAAATTTTCCTATGTATTTCAGTGAATTTGACAAAATAAAACAAAGGGTTGGTGAGTATTATATAATTAAAAACATTGAATGTGAATGGTATAGACATTAAAATTTAGATGTTGCCATTGGAAGAGTATAAATAATTTCCGGTGGGACTTAACATTTTCGACTGAATGAAACAATGAATGACTGAAGTTAATTAACATCAGTAACAATTTATGAGTATTTTAGAAACTTAGCATTTTTAGAGATTAAAAATATATTGTGTTAAGATAATAAATAAGGAATTTAAATAGGAGTTCATACTTTTAGTGTTGTCATTGTAAATTGATATTTGGAAATTTTTACAGAATTTATAGAAACAAGATGATTCTAATACTGCATTCTAATTGGTTAATGAGTACACTTAGTATTTTAGAGCTTGAAATTTAGAAATTTTTACAGATTTAACTAGAAATTTTCGTATTTTGAGGATAAGTGTCATCAGTGGGTTAACACACAGATTTAAAAACAAAACAATAATAAATAATTTAAAACACATATTTTTCAATAATGAATGTCATACAATTATATGTATAATTAATTATTTTAAAACAAAAACGATACGCATAAATTTAAAAACAATAATAAATAATTTAAAACACATATTTTTTAATAATGAATATCATCTAATTATACGTATAATTAGTTATTTTAAAACAAAAACGACATTATAAGCAATAAAGTTGTTTAAACTAAACTTTATACACATCATGACTTTATGTTAACACTAAATAAGTTTCACTTTTAAAATTTCTTTAAGCTCTAACTTATAAATACTATTAATACAATCGTTAAAATTGAACGCTGAAACAAAGGTAGATGAATTTAACGAATGGTATACAGTGCGTTGCATGAATATAAACGCACCTTTAGCTTTAAGAATTTGAATGGTATAGAAGAGTAATAAAAAAATATGAATAGATGACACTTGATGCAAACTGTATGTGTATGATTCAAGAAATGAAATTATGAGTCAAAACAACGAAAAACCAATATGATTTTTTAGAAAATAATTTTATTGAATTTATGACAAATATACATGTTGCAAGAATATAAACGCACATGCAAAAAATAAAGAACTGAGTAACAAATATTGTATCTAATACTTTGTAAAGCCACCGTGGGCTTCTAGAAGAGCCAGTAAACGCGTTGGCATTGACTGATATAGTGGCATGAGGTCATCCAAGCTGATTGTCTTCCAAGCTAACAGAATTGCCGATTTTAGTTCATCAGTCGTGTAAAACTGCCTTCCGTTTGCATAAACATCGCGAACCAGATTACCCCATACGTTCTCCATTATGTTTAAATCGGGGATTTTTGAGGGCCAATCAAGAACTTTAATTTTATTGTCACGGAACCATTTTTTCACGATATGTGCTGTATGTACAGATGCACAATTTTGCTGAAAAATATAATTTCTTCCAGATTTTTTGACTGCTTGACGGCGAGGTTCCTTGTGAGCATCTAGACATAATCTACAGCGTTCATACTGTTCTCCACGAACTCTAATTCGAAAGTCCCTTTAAAACCTATGGCTGCCCACACCATGAAAGACCCACCTCAAGATTGACGTTTTGAAGAGTACATTTCTTAGGTTATCATATCTTGCCAGTAGCTATGAAATCCGTCCTGGCCATCTAGATTAAACTTTTTTTCATCTGAGAAGATGACCTTTTCCCAATTTAGTCGATCTAGAATCCATTTTCTTGCCCTTTCCAAACGCATATCCTTGTGCTTTTGAGTGAGGGGTGGTTTCGCCTTCATTTTCTTAAATTTAATGAATGTTGCAGCTTTGATAGTTCTCCATATGGTTGTCCGATGAAAACCCAGCTTGTCGGAGCCTTTATCTTCGCACAGGAAATATTCTTAGTCTTTGCAGCGTTGCATATTCGACATTTGTCGTAACTGGTGAGCTTTCCTGTTCGCTTCTCATAAGCTTTTTCCCCATAATTTGCTCCTTTCTTTATATAATTTCGCTTAACACTGTCACTTCTTCCGATTCAGCGCCCTATTTCGCGATTGCTTAAGCCTTTACCACGCATAAAGTCGATTTTTATCCTCTCGTCTACAGTCAAAGTTTTCCCTCTGGCCATCCTGTACAAACTCCGTAAATTTTGCACTCAAGCATTAAAACTGATTTTAGAGAATTTTAGCAACACGACTATTTGTGTTTCAATTTAATTCCGGTGGCTGCATTAAATTTTAAAACCAAAATACAGAGTGCGTTTAATTTCTTGCAACAAACAAATAACAGTGAAAAATAAGAAAATGCTTAAACATTCATTAAATAAGGTTGCATGAGCATAAACATACTTGCTCAAAGCAACTTATTCAGTTGTTAGTCATATGCAATAACTGTAAGTCGCATTCCTTCTTTTAAAATTTAAAAAATTATATTTCTAGCTATTGGAAAAGGTGCGTTTATATTCATGCAACGCACTGTAGACTTTGATCTTAATATCTGCGCATTACCATTCAGAGATTATAAATTTATTACAGAATAAATAGAAATTTGCCTATGTATTTCATGGAATTTGACAAAATAAAACAAAGGGTTGGTGAGTATTATATAATTAAAAACATTGAATGTGAATGGTATAGACTTTGATATTAAAATTTGGGTGTTACCATTGGAAGAGTATAAATAATTTATATGTTATAAATTAAACTGAATACAATAAAAATTATTTAAATTAAACTAAATATAATAAAAATTATATAAATTAAACTTTATATTCTCACTAAATAAGTTTCACACTTATTTAAACTCTAACTTACATTCGTTAAAAATTGAACACATGCACTTTAAAAAATGACTATCATATAAATTTAAAAAAAATTACTATCATATAATAATATTAATTAAAAAAAGGCATACAAAGATATATAGTAAAGTTATAAATTTTTAAAAAATACTATCATATAATAATATTAATTAAAAAAAATTACTATTATATAATAATATAAATTAAAAAAAATTACTTTCATATAATATAAATTAAAAAAAAAAAAAAAATGACTTTCATATAATAATATTAATTAAAAAAATGCATACAAAGATATACAGTAAAGTTATAAAATAAATAAATAAATAAATAAATAAAATAAATAAAAATAAAAATAAAAATGACTATCCTATAATAATATTAATTTAAAAATACATACAATGTTTAAAATCAACAATTAAATTTTATATACATTATAATTAACTAAACTTTATGCTGTTACTATTAAATAAATTTATCCTAACACGAAAACTTTACATAAATTTTATAAGCAAAAAAGCTATAAGTACATGAATATGTTATTTAAATTAAACATTATATTCTCACTAAATAAGTTTAACATTTATTCGAGTTTAACGCAGTAATATAATTTATACTATCTTGAATGAAACAGGTAAATACTTTTAAACTTGAACTAATAAAAATAAGTTCTTTTTTATCGATAATAAAAAGGATTAGTTATATTTAAAAACTATCAGTTACTAAAAGTTATTTTATATTAAACATTTCGAAATAAATTGCATAAAAATTCAATGCATCATTTTAAATGAAAATAAACAGTTTCCTTAAAAAACAGATAATACGGAATAGTCTATGAGTCAGTTATCACCTGCAACGGAAAACCTCTGCAGCTGATGAATCATGTGTAATCCACACTATCTCATATAAAGATTAAGTTAAAATCATTAAAACAATACAGCGAATAATTAGGAAAATGCAATAATTTTTTCACAAAGCATATCATACAATGAGTTTAAACGATTATTACCTATCTATCACTTAAACGGTATTGAAATAAATACATATAAAAGTAAGTTATAGTTAAGCAATAAAAATTCGTTTGTGAAAGGAGTTTTATATATTGCAGAAATTAGTTTTACTCAAATAATTTCTAAATATACACAAGTTAAATGGAAACTTTTCTAGGTTTCATTTAAGCAATAATTTTCCATGTGTGAAAGTAGTTTTATTTATGCAAAATTTAGTTTTATATAAACAAAAAAGTTTATAGTGTAACAATAAAAAAAGTTTATAGTATAACAATAAAAAATTCCTTATAAGTAAATACCAATAAAAAATATTTTTTAAATTAATTTCTCTCTCTTCAATAAAACAATAAAAATTTCTTATATAACTTTCGTAAAGTTTTAATAAAATTTCTATTATAAACAAATATATTTACTAGAGTATACATATTAAGATATTACGTATAGAGATACATATTAAGTTAAATAAATTATCAAATAGTAATAATAAATTATAAAACTTACTTAAAATTGAAGAAATTTCCCTTAGCGAAATGCAACCTTCAATCTTCCACACAAATGCGAGAAACTGTTTTATCGCTAGACGATGACTCATACAGATAAGAATGTTGAATCATACCTATCTTAGTATAATGTTGTTAGAGTTCTGTGCTTTTACAATAATATAAAATAGTTTATAGCGATCATTTATTTAATATCAGTTGTAAACTACATTTAAATAATGCAATAAGAGTTGAACTCTGCAATTAACCTATTAAAATATTGAAATATTTTTAATTTTTTTTTATTTAATTTTACTTTTTTTAATTATGCTAAGAAAATAATGAGATTAAAACAGAATTATTTTACTATAAGACATCCTTTTTCATTCAATAAAATGTAACTGTAATTTTTAATGAAAGGTTTTAAAATCACTTAATAGGATAAAATTAAAAACAGAAATCTTATTGTTTTAGTAATTATTTTATCAAGTTATAATTCTAAGTAATAAACTATCTATAAATAATCGGATAGCAAGAGAGATTTTTGTATAATAACTATATATTATTTTAATATATGCATTACATCGCAAGGTAAAATTTTCAACTTATTTATACGGATTGAACTATAAGTAATAAAAATTACTCATTTACATTACTGCTAAATTTTATAAGTTGGATATGTGATTTAAAATACTAAACAATAATCCTTATGAGAGAATTTGGGTGACACTTTCACAGAAAGAAATTATCCTTTACAATAAGATTTGCTCATGATGTCTAAGTGAAAATAACTTACCGTGAATCATACTAGAATCATGCAGTTGTAATGAAATTCCCTGTTTTTAGTTAATGAAACTTCTAATGAAACAATTATTTTTTACTAGCATATAAATGTACATTTTTATATTATTCCTGTATATATAAAATTTTAAATAATTCATTAAGTGTTAAACTTTGCATTTAATCGATTAAATAAATAAAGTTTTAGTAAAATATAAGAGTAATTTTTTAATGAATGGTTTTGAAATCACTTTAACTTTATAAGAAAAAAAAATAAAAAGATGTTTTAAAATTACTTAATAGGATAAAATTAAAAATCTTATTGTTTTTAGCAATTATTTTATCTAGTTGTAAACTATATATTATTATTTTAATATACGCCTTATACTTAAGTCAGTTTTAGAGAAAAACCAAGAAAAAAAAATCCCAAAGGGTAGGCTGATGAGTTGGAATATTCTATTATACTTAAAGAATCCAGGTACGGAAAACCCGAAATACATTATGCGGAAAAACAGGCGGGATTTTCGGCTAAAACTCCAAAGCAGTGGACGGTAAACATAACACACCGTAAAACAACCTACTCACACGACGACCAAACTAAGAATGAAGGGAAACGTTGAGTTGTAACACCTTATCTACTAGAGATAAGGGGGGGATTCCCAGAAAAGCTGAGTCACCCCTGTGGATCTTACGAGAAAGTTCGTGAAGGATGACTCATCGGTGACGAGTTTGAATAATTTGCATAACCGCTAAATATAAGTATTTTAGTAGTGATAAATTTATTTCATAATCGATAACTCATTTATACATAATCAGGTTCACACCTTATATAAAACAATACTATATTTAAAAGTTTTACTATACAATAGACATTCCCATATGGATATTCATAAGGCTTAAGACCGATTAATAAAACGAGGGTCCTATAAGCGAAATGCATGAGAGTCTTTCTAAGGAATCCTAATCTGTATTGAAGTCAGTTTTAGTGAAAACCAAGAAAAACTACAAACGGGTAGAGTGATAAGCCGAATTTGAACCTAGCATTACACATAGATTCGTTTAGTCTTCCAAAATCCTTGTAACAACATGTTTATGAACTTTATAAGAAAATGCTTAATAGGGTTTGCATGCGTTAGCTATATTAAACATCTATTAGATGTAATTTTTTTTTCACTATATATTGTTTAGCTATATTTATACACCATGCAATGTATAATATTTCCCAGAGTAAAAGTTTAAACTAAGTAACTAATCATCAACATAAGTGTTAAATTGAATACATAAGACAGTATATGAATAAACAGTTAGTAATGTGAAAATGCTGAGTTGTAAAACTTTTTGAAAGTAGTAACTTATAAATTTATACTTATGCACACACATGGTTAAGAAACTTATATAAAACAATACTATGATTAAAAAATTTTTCAGTATACAATAAAATAAATCGTAATAGATATTCATTTACAATAAGTAATTTAATGATTTAATGCTTTCATTAAAAGATTAAAATTACTAGATTTCAGTTTTTGTTTAATATTTTATGTAAATAGTAATAATCTTTCACTAATAATATATTTCAATAGGTATAGGTTTAAAAAAATGTTTTAAAGTTTCACTTACCTGAAAACACGTCCTACTCCAACGGCTGCCTTGAGAGAAATGAATGATAAGGAGACTTCTTATCAGCGACGCGAGGTCACGTGATTAGGGTGACGTCACGAGTGATGTGATTGGCTATGCTCAGTCACGTGGTGAGTGACGTCACAAGTTATCTTATTGGCTACCTCTGGTCACGTGACGAGAGTCTTATCTTATCAGAGATTGCTTATCACCGATCACGGCTCATTCTACCATTTGATTTCGTGTGTGTTGGTTGTCTCGTCATGTCTGCAGTGAGTTTCACGGAAAACGGACTGAATGTCCAGTATGTTTCAAACTTCATCGAAAAGGAACAAGCAGATCGGTATTTTGCCGAGTTAAAAACTTTACCTTTCTACACGCCAACCTTTAGAATTCATGGAAAAAGTTTTAAGCCTAAAAGACAAGTTCTGGGATACGGCGATTCAGCTTTGAGTTATGCCTTCAGCGGAACTCATGTGCCTGCTAACCCTTGGACACGTCTGATATTGGAGCTGCGGGATCGAGTGGAAAAATGGACGGCTTCTACCTTCAACTATGTTCTGCTAAACCTCTACAGGAATGGATACAGCTACATACCTCAACATAAAGACAACGAAAGTGGATTAGATGCAACTTTCCCCATCGCAGTCCTCAGCTTTGGTGCCGAACGAACAATTGAATTCAAGAAGCCTAAAACACCTTCTACTTTGATTTCATTAGAACGTGGTTCTCTCTACAGTATGTTAAAACCTACGAACGAACTGTTTACCCACGGCATTGCACCGAATCCTATCATCAAAGATATGA
Source organism: Salticus scenicus (assembly GCA_963930645.1). Taxonomy (NCBI): domain Eukaryota; kingdom Metazoa; phylum Arthropoda; class Arachnida; order Araneae; family Salticidae; genus Salticus; species Salticus scenicus. Next base: position 59,164,370 of record OZ005662.1, on the reverse strand, counting down.
GAATCAGCCTGACTTTTCGTCACTTAATACCCAACCCTATCATGCCACCTTTAAAGAAACCAAGACTTGATATAAGTGATGCTTCGTCCAGTGCTTGCGATACTTTGAAAAACTCTGATTGTGATACTTCGAAAAACTCTCATTGTGATACTTCTGTTAAAAACTGTTCTCAAGACATGTGTGAAGAATTGAATGTGAATGATTGGTTAAACCAATGGGTACGTGAACAATCTTGGGATCCTATACGAGGTGAATTTAATTTAAACTTTAGCAGTTTTTTACAAATTGTAATAGAAAAGAATTTTAATGTGAGAATCCACATTCGTAATTTTAAAGAATTACATACAGGTCAATGGATACCTACTAAAGAAGGCGTTGTAATGACAGCTCAGACATGGTATTATTTTCAAAGTAAGATTGAAAATTTTAATTTTGAATCAGTAAATGATAGTTTTATTTCTAACAATCAATTAATAATGGCTTACATAGATGAGGATTATTGTACTTTACAGCAAATGTTTTCTTTAAATCCTTCTGGCTTTTATTTAAAACCAAATGTCATTAAATTGTCCAAGGATCAAATTTTTAGGCTTAGAGAACTCAAAATGAGAATAACTCATTTTATTATTGATGCAATATTCACCGTTCAACTTCCTATGTTAATTCTAAATAAACCCCTTGTGTGTATTTCTCATGAAAATGAGCAAAGTGCTAAGGAAATCTTACTCGATTTTATCGTGTATGAAATTCAGTTAGGAATTGAAAATTTATTTCAATGTGACGGGTGTGTTTTTAATTCAGACGATCAAAATTCACACGAGTGTTTAATGAAATCTATGTTTGAAAAATATCAATTATATCGTGAAGAAATACTTTTAAAATTAAATATGCAAGCTATTGTTAAAAAAATTAATTGTTCCTGTCATTACAATGACAATTTCTTTAAACAATTGAATATGACCTTGTATGAAAAATATATTGAAGATACTTTATCCAAAAAGTAATGTGTGTGTTTATGAAAACGACTTCTTTAAACAATTGTATCCAAAAAGTAATGTGTGTATATATTTTATGGATTTTCAATAAATAGATTGAAACTGAATATCTGTGTCTCTCTGTCTTATTTTGAAATATTTTATTGATTTTATTTCTTAAAAGATTTAATTAGAAATATTTTATTTCATAAAAGATTCTATGAATTTATAAGTTTGAAATGACTATTTCATTTCTTAAAACAATTTATTTTTAAGAGATTCATTGTCAAGGGATTTAATAATTTAAAAAATATATTTCTTAAAACATATAAGTTTGAAATGACTATTTCTTAAAACATATAAGTTTGAAATGACTATTTCTTAAAACAATTTATTTTTAAGAGATTCACTTTATAGGGATTTAATAATTTTAAAGATATATTTATTAAATCATATAATAAAACCATTTCCTATGCATTTAATAACTTATATTCGGGAAAAATATTGTTTCGAAAAGATATATTTTATTTCGTAAAACATATAATAAAACCATTTATTCATGAAACAATCCACTTGAAAAAATATTTTTTAATAATCAAATTGAAATAATAATTGTTATTTTCCATTAATTAAAAGTGTAGGCATTATCTCTTCATTAGAAATATGCAAATCAGTATGTTTCATATCTCCCGTAAGATATTATACCTGTACGAACACGGAGGGGATGACTCAACTTGGAAAATCCACGAGGGGAAATATGCAAATGAATCAACCTCTATGATGAATCAGAATTCGAGAAGTTTCTCGTAAGATCTACAGAGCTGAGTCAGGGTGACGCATGGGGGAAACCCCTTATCTAGATAAGCCGCTGCAACTCAATTCTCGGGTCATTCGTAGATTATCTACTGCGCAGTTAAGACGTACTTTGTGTTCTCTCCTTTACCGACGCTCGCGAAGTTTTCTTCCCGGAAATTTGCTGTGTTTTTCGGCGTATTGTATTTCAGTTTTTCCGTACTTGGATAATGGAAGGATTCACCAACGACAATCAAGCTATGGATGTTGAAAATGCAGTAAGTATATTTATCTAGTAATCATTGATTTTAATTAATTTTCTAACTGTGTTTAATCATTTTTAGTGAAATATGAGATATTAAATTGTAATAAGAATTCTTTAACTTATTATTACTTTTTACGATATGTTAAAAAATAAATTTGATTTACACTATGTAAAAATAGAATGAGTTTAAAATCTATTTGATTTATAATGTGTTAAATTTAATTTCGAATCTTTAATTTGATAAATGCGAAATCTATTTTATTTCATTCAATAAACTATATAAAGTGAAATTTAAGTATGTGTAAAACTTGTTTATGCTTAGAAATTATTTATTTTATAAGTGAAAAACTTTGTATGGAAATTTTAATAAGTTTATTTATTTTTTTTTTTACAATCATATGACATAGAAATTATTCTATAAGTGAAAATCTATTTTATTTATTATGTGTTAAACATAAATTTGATTTCGAATCTTTATTTTGATAAATGAGAAATCTACTTTATTTCATTCAATAAACTATATAAAGTGAAATTTAAGTATGTGTAAAATCTGTTTATGCTTAGAAATTATTTATTCTATAAGTGAAAATCTATTTATAATATGTGTTTAAAATAAATTGAATTTCGAATCTTTATTTTGATAAACTATATAAAGTGAAATTTAAGTATGTGTGAAATCTGTTTATGCTTAGAAATTATTTATTCTATAAGCGAAAATCTATTTATAATATGTGTTTAAAATAAATTGAATTTCGAATCTTTATTTTGATAAACTATATAAAGTGAAATTTAAGTATGTGTAAAATCTGTTTATGCTTAGAAATTATTTATTCTATAAGTGAAAATCTATTTATAATATGTGTTTAAAATAAATTTAATTTCAAATCTTTATTTTGACAAATGGGAAATCTATTTTATTTATAATGTGGTAAACATAAATTTAATTTCGAATCTTTAATTTGATAAATGCGAAATCTATTTTATTTCATTCAATAAACTACATAAAGCGAAATTTAAGTATGTGTAAAACTTGTTTATGCTTAGAAATTATTTATTTTATAAGTGAAAAACTTTGTATAGAAATTTTAATAAGTTTATTTATTTTTTTACAATCATATGACATAGAAATTATTCTATAAGTGAAAATCTATTTTATTTATAATGTGGTAAACATAAATTTAATTTCGAATCTTTAATTTGATAAATGCGAAATCTATTTTATTTCATTCAATAAACTACATAAAGCGAAATTTAAGTATGTGTAAAACTTGTTTATGCTTAGAAATTATTTATTTTATAAGTGAAAAACTTTGTATAGAAATTTTAATAAGTTTATTTATTTTTTTACAATCATATGACATAGAAATTATTTTATAAGTGAAAAACTTTTTAATTAGAAGATTTAATTAAAACTTATTCTCATAAGTTTAAACTAAAAATTTATTATTCTAATAATTTATTTCCTTACAAAATTTATGACTCATACTTCGTTTAAAGGTGCTTTTTATATTATTCAAATCAGAAGTTATTATTATTATTGTTTACTTATGAGAAACTTAATTTGCATTCATTATAAATAAAAAATTTAATTATTAACTAGACAATCAGTTTACTTATAATTTTCATCAACTAGTGTTGTTTATTTAATTTCCAACATCCTATACTTTGTGATTTATATAGTAATTATCGCTTATACAATAAAATGTTAGTGTTCAAGTAGATTCATGTTCAGTCATGTTTAGGATGACTCATCGTTTGATGAGTCATCGCATAGCTTATACAATAAAATGTTAGTGTTCAAGTAGATTCATGTTCAGACATGTTTAGGATGACTCATCGTTTGATAAGCTATCAATTAGATTATACTTATTCAATTTATTTATGTTGTATAAAAGTTAGATTTGCATAACCTTTTGTTTATTAAATCTTTAACTAGGAGAATTTATTTTTCTAAAAATTTTTTTAAAGTTGCATACCTATTCCTATGTTTAGTTAAAATAATGTATTGGTTTATTAAAATAGTAGCGTGTATGTATAAAAGTTAGATTTATTAAATCTTTAACTAGGAGAATTTATTTTTCTAAAAAATTTTTTAAAGTTGCATACCTAATCCTATGTTTAGTTAAAATAGTGTATTGGTTTATTAAAATAGTAGCGTGTATGTATAAAAGTTAGATTTATTAAATCTTTAACTAGGAGAATTTATTTTTCTAAATTTATTTTTTTTAAAGTTGCATACCTAATCCTATGTTTAGATAAAATAGTGTATTTGGATTATTAAAATGGTAGCGTGTATGTATAAAAGTTAGATTAATTAAATCTTTAACTAGAAGAATTTATTTTTCTAAAAATTTTTAAAGTTGCATCCTATGTTTATAAAATGATTCGTTTATTTAATGACTCATCGAATAGATTAAATTTATTTATTTATGTTGTATAAAAGTTAGATTTGTATAACCTTTTGTATATCAAATCTTTAACTAGAAGAATTTATTTTTCTAAAATTTTTTAAAGTTGCATCCTATGTTTATAAAATGATTCGTTTATTTAATGACTCATCGAATAGATTAAATTTATTTATTTATGTTGTATAAAAGTTAGATTTGTATAACCTTTTGTATATCAAATCTTTAACTAGAAGAATTTATTTTTCTAAAATTTTTTAAAGTTGCATCCTATTCGTTTATTTTCAGTTGGGTATTTCCTTCGGTATACCCGATGACGAACATCATATGCTTTGTACTGTTGGGGAAATGAATGATGAGGAGTGGCGAAACCCCCAATGGGACGACGACGCCCAACCTGAAGCCAACCCTGAACCCCAACCTGAAGCCCAATCTGAACCTTCTAAGGTATGTATTGTTTTACATTAAAAATGAGAGTGTTTCCTTTTACAAAAGTTTGAAAAATTGTCCCTTTTACAAAAGTTAAAAAAATTGTCTTGCTTATTATAGGTTCAACCTGTTTGCCCTACTTGTGGGAAATCGTTTGCGAGGAATTGTGATTTGACTAGACACAAGAAAACACACAACAGAGAAAAAATGTTCGTGTGTCTCATTTGCCATAAGGAATTCTCCAGAAAGGACAACCTAAATAGACACCGAAAATCGCATCAGTCCACGAGTGAATTACAAGAATCTGTTGATCCTCAGCCCGGTCCTTCTAAAGTATGTATTATTTCTTAAAGTTTTTGTTTTGTGATATTTCAAAAAATTGTAACACTTTGATTAAAAATTGTAACACTTTAATTAAAAAATCGTTTTTTATTCTTTTATAGGGTTTCTCCTGTTCTGTGTGTTTGAAGGAGTTCTCCAGAAAGGATGCCTTAAACCGACATAAGAAGTTGCATGATGCTGACACTTCCACCTATCAATGTGCTACATGTGATCAAAAGTTTAACCGCCTGGATAAATACAACGCTCATCTAAAGAGTCATAACTACCCCTGCAAAGAATGCCAGTCCACCTTTTCCTCTAAGTCATCATTAATGAACCATATGCGACTTCAGCATTCAAATAGCCTAAGTGAAAGCCGGAAGAAACCGAAAACGACTCCTCCACCACTCTCTCGAAGACGTCCCTATACGCAAGCTTTGAACACGTTTAAGACGGTGCTCATTGAACCTGCTGAAGCCACTCGGTACGATGTGAAAATCTTTTTAGAGTCTATTCGTGCCGAGATACATGAAAACATCCTACAGGAATTGTATGAGAAAGATTCCATCAAATGGTACCTGGTAATAAAAGTCTGCTTTGAAAGAGAGACAGCCGAAGGAGAACTGGAAATTATGGATGCGTACTTCAGAACACCCTGCTACCAGCAACACACTCCTGATTTAATTGATGATCAAATAAGTGTAGGATTCATGAAGATTATTCAAAACTACGAAGAGTTCTTAGAGAGAGGTTCCGGCTGGGTGCTGAGAAACATCTACTACCTAGAATTCAAGTCTGCTAAATATAACCCTTTGAGAGCGAGCAGCTATCAAGAATTGCCAGCTAAACTGCTTGCCAAGAAAGCCATCTTAAATATACAGAACAGAGATAACAAGTGCTTCCTATGGTGCCTGCTAGCACACAAACTGAATTTGGATCGTACAAGAAATCCCGAACGAGTCTCCCACTATTTACCTCATGAAGAGGAAATCAAGATGGGTAATGTTCAGTATCCTGTTCCCATCTTAAAAATAGGTCATAGAAAAACTGAACAATCTTAGAATCAACGTCTTCGGCTACGAAAACTCTAAAGTGACAATTCTAAGAATTTCCGAAGTAGAAGATGTTGAAGCTATCAACTTATTACTCCTTGCGAACGAGGAAGGTGCCCACCACTATTGTTTAATCCGGAACTTTTCCAGATTGATGGGAGACCGCACAAAACATGACGGAAAACAGTATTATTGTTATAGGTGCCTGCATGGTTTTTCGACAGAACTTTTGTTAAAAGATCATGAAACAAACTGCAAAAAACACACTGCCCAAGCTATTGAGATGCCCAGCAAGGAGAAAAATATACTAGAGTTCACGGGAACCCATCTTCAACACCCTATCAGCTATATGATCTATGCAGACTTTGAAAGTTTGTTAGAACCTATTACATCAGCTGCTCCATCCTCATCAAACTCCTACCTGCAACATACAGCCCGTCATACACCCTGCGGCTACGCTTATGTAATCATAGGGTCTGATGGCAAAGCCGTCAAGCCTATCTTTAGCTATCGAGGAGAGAATGCAGTCAAGCATTTTCTGGAAAATATCATCATGGAAAAAGATATCCTTGAAGACAAACTGCAAGAAATTAAGCCGATGAAGCTCTCTACCCAAGAAGAGGAGGCGTTCCAAAATGCTACAAGGTGCAGCATATGTCGTCAACCCCTGTTACCCGGATGCATTAAAGTTCGGGATCACAATCACGAAACTGGAGTTTTTAGAGGTGCCGCCCATGCTAGCTGCAACCTTAATTTTAAGCAGCCTATGAAGATTCCCGTGGTTTTCCACAACTTGAAGAATTATGATGCCCACCAGATTATGACAGAATTAGGCCATTTTCAAGACCATCAGATACAAGTTATCGCAACAACATTAGAAAAATATATATCATTCACTTTGAAGAAACCTGACAGTCCTGTACAACTCGTCTTTCTTGACTCCTTCCAATTTTTGCCTGCTTCGTTAGAAAAGTTGGTGAAGAATTTGGATATTAGTCAGTTTAACATTCTAAAAGACCAGTTTAATTCAAGTACCGATCTAAGTCTCCTCACCAGAAAAGGAGTATACCCCTATGACTACATTACTGGATTTGATAAATTCCAAGAAACAGTGTTGCCGCCTCCATCAGCGTTTTTCAACTCTCTTACGAACGAAGCCGTCGAAGAATCTGATTATCAACATGCAAAAAACATATGGGAAGTCTTCCAGATAAGAAACCTCGGCGAGTATCATGACCTGTATGTAAAGACAGATGTTTTACTCCTTGCCGATGTGTTCCAAAATTTTAGAAGTCTTTGCTTACACTATTATAACATCGATGCTGCTCATTTATACACCTCTCCTGGACTGTCCTGGCAAGCCTGTCTGAAGATGACTGATGTTAAGCTAGAGCTGCTCACGGATATCAACATGCTGCTGTTTATTGAAAAAGGGGTGCGCGGGGGTGTGTCGCAGATTTCACACCGTTTCGCTGTTGCAAACAACCCGCACACTCCTCTCTACGACTCAAGTAAGCCTTCTAGTTATATCATGTACTGGGATGCGAACAACCTTTACGGTTGGGCTATGTCCCAGTACATGCCTTATGACAAGTTTCAATGGATGGACCCCTCTCACATTACTGAAGATTTCATCATGAACATACCCGAAGATGCAGCTGAAGGCTTCATTTTTGAAGTGAATTTGGAGTACCCGACAAATCTGCATGACCTCCACAATAGCTACCCACTTGCACCTGAAAGAATGACCGTGACAGAAGAAATGCTCTCCACCTATGCCAAGTCCTTGTTGCAGAACCAAAAGTATTCAGGAACACCCAAACTCATTCCAAACCTTCACAATAAATCAGAGTATGTTGTACATTACAGAAATCTGCAGTTATACCTAAAACTCGGAATGAAGCTATTAAAAGTGAACAAGGTTTTGAAATTTCGACAAGCACCCTGGCTAAAAAAGTATGTAGACTTCAACACAGATAAACGAAAATCTGCAAACAACAGTTTTGAGAAAGATTTCTTTAAACCGTTGAACAATAGCGTTTATGGAAAGACCATCGAAAATTTGAGAAAACGTCGTAACATAGAACTGTGTAACAATGAAGTCAGAGCCCAAAAATTAGTTGCATCACCGAATTTCACGACTTTTAAAGAATTTTGCAATAACCTCGTAGCTGTGGAGAGAACAAAACCCACCATCCTGATGAATAGGCCGATATACGTGGGTTTCTGTATCCTTGAATTAGCAAAGTTGCTCATTTACGACTTTCACTACAATTTCGTTATGAAAAAGTATGAAAGTCGTGCAACTTTGTTGTTCACGGATACAGACTCCTTGACGTACTGTATCCAGACAGCAGACATATATCAAGATATGAAGGAAGATCAGCACCATTTTGACTTCTCAGAGTATCCAGAAAATCATCCGCTATATTCTACAACTAACAAAAAGGTCCTTGGAAAGTTTAAAGACGAACTCCACAGTCAAGCTGCCTACAAATTCATTGGATTAAAGCCAAAAATGTATGCCATACAGTCAGCTGGTGGTGAAAAGAAGACAGCAAAAGGCATATCAACCTCCATCGTAAGGAAAAAATTAAGTGTTCAAGACTATCAAGAATGCCTGCAAAAGGAGATAGCCACGTATGAGCAACAAACCAGAATCCTACAAGAACGTCATCAACTCTATACAGTTAATCAAAACAAAAAGTGTTTATCTCCTTTTGATGACAAGAGGTATCTGCTAGATGATGAAATCACCAGTCTGGCTTATGGCCATTACAGAATACCGCAGCATCCATAGTGAAAATTTTTGTATATATTGTTCCTGCACCTTGTATATATTTTTAAATTGTTCCTGCATCTATGTAAATTGTTTCTGCACCCTGTATATATATCAATTGTTTCTGCATCCATGAAGATTATTCCTGCACCCTGTATATATCAATTGTTTCGCACCTATGAAGATTGTTCCTGCACTCTGTATATATCAATTGTTTCGCACCTATGAAGATTGTTCCTGCACCCTGTATATATCAATTGTTTCTGCACCTATGAAGATTGTTCTTGCACCCTGTATATATTTTAAATTGTTTCGCACCCATGAAGATTGTTCCTGCACCCTGTATATATCAATTGTTTCGCACCTATGAAGATTGTTCCTGCACCCTGTATATATCAATTGTTCCGCCCCTATGAAGATTGTTTCTGCACCCTGTATATATCAATTGTTTCTGCATCCATGAAGATTGTTCCTGCACCCTGTATATATCAATTGTTTCGCACCTAAGAAGATTGTTCCTGCACCCTGTATATATCAATTGTTTCGCCCCTATGAAGATTGTTCCTGCATCCTGTATATATTTTAAATTGTTTCGCACCTATGAAGATTGTTCCTGCACCCTGTATATATCAATTGTTTCGCACCTATGAAGATTGTTCCTGCATCCTGTATATATTTTAAATTGTTTCGCACCTATGAAGATTGTTCCTGCACCCTGTATATATCAATTGTTTCTGCACCCATGAAGATTGTTCCTGCATCCTGTATATATCAATTGTTTCTGCATCCATGAAGATTGTTCCTGCACCCTGTATATATCAATTGTTTCGCACCTATGAAGATTGTACAGATTGTTTCGTACCTATGAAGATTGTTCCTGCACCTTGTATATATCAATTGTTTCTGCATCCATGAAGATTGTACAGATTGTTTCGCATCTATGAAAATTGTCTGAACCCATGCTTTGAAGACAACCTCAGAAAACTATGTGATGAGTTCTTCAGGTTGACATTTTTTATTTATTTTTATTTTTATTTTTTTTAAAAGGAACTAACTCCCGCCTTGCTCTACGGAGTGAAAAGGGGCACCGCAGGGCCTCGGGAGGGCAGTCTCCCAGGCGCTCAAGGTGAACTCTTTCTTTCTCTTTCTCTTTCTTCTCTTTTTTTCTAACTTTATTCTTTCTACCTTTTTTCTTAAATTTGTATTCTCTTTCTAACTTTTTTCTATACATTTTCCTTTCACTTATTTCTCTAATTGTAAATTTTGTATGTATCTCTTTTCAGGTTAAGTCCCAAAAGATCGTGACGTCATCTAATCCCCTGAAAAAATTTTGAAGTCCCCGAAATTGTGAAAAAAATACTAAGTCCCGAAATTTAGGAAAATAAATCTAACTCCTCAAAATTCCCTATAGATGGCACCACCAAACTTCTCATGCAAGGTGATAGTCAAAGTTTCCATTCTTCCGGTGGCAACACACAGTTTCTATTCTTCCGGTGGCAACACCCACTCGTCCAAGATGATGACTAAGTAGTGTAAAAAGGGGGCGTTGAGCGACACGGTGGTGGCGTAGAGGCGCGCTCTAACAGGGTGGTGGCGTGCGCGCCACAGCGCGCCACCGCGCCACCACCGTGTCGCTCAACCCCCCTTTTTACACTACTTATGATAAAATTATACTTATTAGAGCAATCTAAAGATTGGTGACACTTTGAGTTGCATAGCAATTAAATCCCGTATAGGAGATTCAGAGAAAACCACGGAAAACCCAGAATACCTTTATTCCAATATCTCCAATTTTAATTACGATTAAATTACTTATAATACATCTTTCGAAATTTATTTTTATGTAATTTTATTGCGAACTTTTAAACTGGTGTAAGCCGTTAAATTCAGTACGGGAGTTTAAGAGAAAAGCACAGAAAACCCTAAACACATGTGTTATTTTTTATTTTGCAAACTTTCAAATTCTGACTATCCGCTCACATTCCGTATAAGAGATTTTTAACACTATTTCAATTATATTCAATATGTATAATCTGCGGAATTTTAATATGTCAGGGAAAATAATGATAATAAATATAAAGAATTCAACTAGGTTACGAGAAATAAGCAATATAAATAATTAAATAGACACATGGTTATAAAAGTTGAATTAAAGGATTACGATGTCATTTTTAATTTCTTGAAGATATTTTGACCTCAAAACCAAAACATATATAAATATCATAAAGTAAGAGACAAAGTCATTTGTTTTAAATTTCCTGTAAACCAGTATTTAGTAATTGGAACTAACAAGGAGAAATAAATTTGGAAATACAAGTATAAAAATCAAGCGCTAGGCCGTCACAGACGGTCTGGTAATGATATAATAATGGAACTTATCTTAATACCTAAAACTTACTTGATGTCTGAAATAATTATAATTTATGTCCAAACATAGTTGATGTAGAGGAAAAAAATAAAAAAAAAAATTCAAGTTAGTGTTTCCGTTTCCAGATAAATTATTGCTTTTGTTTATGGATTTTCATGAAGGAATTTTTAAAGGCATATATTTTCTAAAATAATAATAATAATAATAATAATAATTAATATCTGAAAATAAACCTTAAGGTAAATATTTGTGAAACTTCCCAGTGAAAACCAAAATAATTTAATTTTTTTCTTTTTTTTTTTTTTTTTTTATTTATATTTTATAATTTATTAAAAGTTCATTTATCTTTTCAAAAAGTATGGAAAATATTATTATTTTTTAATATTATTAATTTATTTTATTGATGTTTACAAATTATATCAACTCGTCAGTATTTTGATGAGAAATAATAATAATAAGTAAAAATTGTATTTAGCTGCATTTTTCAATTTGTTCATAATTATGTCTTTGTGTAGCTACATTAAAATACTTTTTTTTTTTTTTTTTTTTTTTTTTTTTACAATTTAAATCAGCATATTTATAAAATTGTCAGTAACATAAAAATATTTTTAAACAAAGGAATTTATTATTTTTATTAAAATCACACAACTGTGGAAGAAAATCATATTTATTGCAATTTTTATTTTTCCGACTGAGTGAAAATAATGCCTGGACCGGGAGTCGAACCCCGGATCTTTGACTTGTGTGATTTTAATAAAAATTGTATTTCTTTCTCCCATTATCTAATGGTGTTTTCCATTTCCTGCGGCTTATTTCTGTCGAGCTATCTACATGATAGACCAGAGATGTTTCTGCCTAAAGGTTGTCTGAGTGAGTAATGCTGTCGGCCTGGATAGCTCAATTGGTAGAGCCTTGACCTTGTAAGTCAAAGATCCGGGGTTCGACTCCCGGTTCAGGCATTATTTTCACTCAGTCGGAAAAATAAAAAAATTCAAAGGGATTTATTATCCAGCCTCATTATGAATCGCAATGCGATTAATAAAATTGAAGTTCCTATATAAATATTTGGAAAGTCATCATATATAAAGTTTTTCTTTTTATACGCTCTAGAAGTAGATATATAGCCTTGCCGTACACGAATTTCAATCATAGTGCTGACTCGTGTCAGCCGATATATATACCCAAATTAAAATAGTATATGTATACATAATGCCGTTTTCACAAATCAGGATTTATGCAATTATGCCTAATAGAAGCGGAGATATATCTTCCTTAACAAAGGGAAAATTGCAGTACAACAAACAGCGCCACCTGTTCAACGATTTGCACCAAAAGTTGATAAGCACTAATTTATTTCAAGATGTATTTGAATATACAAGATGGCCATAATTAAACTGACAGTGCTCATAATGTACTGTAGCACAATCTAATTGCGAGAATGGTAGTAAATTTTTTGCGAAGTTTAATAAAGACGGGGGTCAAAGGTTCCACGGAAAATGTAAAAAGTTCCAAATGTCACTACTAGGAGAATATATGGTGCTGTGTAATAGTAAAGAGAGTTTTAAAAAATGCAAAATTTATGACAAATTAGCGCACCGTTTCTAATTTCAAAATAAGAATTGAAGACAAAAGCAATACTTTATAAATTGCACAGTCATCAATTTTAAATAATAAAAAAAGACGAAAGTTTAGAAAAACAGTGTCACATATTGCCACAGTGGTAAATTTAAAAATTCTTTTTTTTTTTTTTTTTTTTTTTTTTTTGTTGTTGTTGTTGTTTGTTTGTTTTCGGAATCCTTTGTTTTCTGTCTTATTTAATCTTTCTACAAAGTTTGCGCCATTCTTGCAATGGAATTGCACTACATAATAGTATGAGAATTATCAGTTTAATTGTGGCCACCTTGAAAATTCATAAAAAAATTCTGTGTACCAGATTTTGAGCTAGAGCTCACACAAAACTTTTATCCCAGGCTGATGAGCATTTTTTAAAAATGATCAAATGAAGTTCAAGAGATCTGAAAACGTGAAACACCAAAAATCGAAATTATTGATATACCTAATACAGTATCAATACTTAATATAAATGCATATAATTTAAATTATTACTTTCGCTACAAAACTATCGTAAGTAATGAAAGCGGTGGGGCGCCGACAATCAGAAAATTTTCTGTAGGGGCTCAGCACCCCCCCCCCACCACAGAATTTTTAATACTGACTCCCTATTAAACAAGAAATTATTTCCTCTGTTTCTTATTTATTTTTTACCAAAATCATATCTTTAAAGTAAGGTTGTTGTAATTGAAAATGGACAAAAATCGACTGAAAAAAAAAAAAAAGATAAATAGAAAAACAAGCAAAGGCTGAAACTCTCTTTAAGGAGGGGGGGGGGGGTTGTTCAGGAGAAGATGATTGCCTTCCCCGCGCTTTGGGAATCCCAAACATTCATGGTTTGTGCATGAAGATGAAGAGCAAAAATTTCCAGAAACATCGATGCAGAGTAAAATAGCTATTTTCACAAAAGTTACGCCATATTGTTATTATTACATTTTTTATTTTTATTTTATTTTATTAATATTCTATACGCCTGATGCTACTCTATTCCCTAAGTTTAAGTGAATATAATTTTTATAAAGGTTTCTGAGATATTTAATTCAGGGGCCGTCCATAAATGACGTCACGCTTGGAGGGGGGGGGGGGGGGTTCGTGAAATTGTGACAGTTTGTGACAAGGGAGGGGAGGGGTGTAACAAAAAGTGTGACATCACATATTTCAGTTAAAATACAAACATTTATATTCAGCAGATGAAATTTTGAAGTTATTTTAAAATTATCAAAGACTAAAGATATTTTTTTTAATTCGGGTAAAAGTAACTTTATCCTGTGATTCCCCCCTCCCCTCATAAGTTATTTTCTTTCAGAGAAAAGCATTCAGAGTAGGTTTTTAGTATATGATAGCAATAGAAAATATTTACTTAGAAGAAAACCTTCCCTTCTCACACTCTTGAAATGTCCAACAAAAGATATAAGTCCTTATGGTTATATTTACAGATGTCATTAAGATCCATAGTCAACATTTAAAAATAAAATTTGAAATATGATCTCTAGTCTAATATTTTGTTTCTGAACTTCAAGTAATTATTGATGTATGTCATGCTCCGTGACATGTGACAAGGGGGGGGGGGTATATTGAAACGTGACACTTTGTGACAAAGGGGGGGGGAGGGGGGTCCAAAATTCTGAAAAAAAGTGTGACATCATTTATGGACAGCCCCTCAACTTCTTTAAAAATTCTTTTATTTATATTCGCATTTTATGTATATGGTTGGTTCTTTTTTCCCTTTGCATTTTTAAATAAGAACGAACTTTTTTGGATAAGTCATGAACTTATAACCAATAAAAGGTATATAAATAATATTTCTCCCCCCCCCCCCGGCTTTTAATATTTTTATTTCAGGAAAATAAAACTTAATAAATCGATTTATTAAGTAAAATGTGAATGCAGCAATATGACGTTCATTTGTCCTATTACCACAAATAAATTAATAATTAATTAAATATAGTTTGCAAAATTTCACCATTTTAATTAAAACGAAAAATAAAAACTAATATTGTTTATAAAGCTTAAAAAGAAGATTTAACACAAATAATTCCGAGATTCTACCTTTCCCCCCAATTTTAACTTAACCATAATCACAATATTACTTTAAAATTGAAGTGGCCGTATTATTCCAGTGACCTCACTGCTACTCCTAATTTTGTTTTATAAATTCGATTTTCATAAATGGCAAAGACTATTATGGTGAATCACAAACTACAATACAGGAAAAGAGAAAACAAGTACACCAAGAATAAAAATTATTCGTAATGCTACCAAGATGGAATTAAATATTAGTTTAAAAAAGAAGCTAGACTAATAAAATTGCTTTATGTTTGCGTTCGTATTTGTACTGCCTCCCTAGTGGCCTAAGAAGTTCTGATCTCAAAAAGCTGGTAAACGTAAGGTGCCGGGTTTGATCCCAGATCGCACTGGTTGGCCTGGCCGTTCAAATTTTTTCCTGGTTTTCTCTGAAACTTGCGCAAATGCTTACTTGGACCCTTTAGAAAAACCTCACAGAGGGCACTTCTCTTGAGGCTTAGGACTATAGCACAGTTAGTTGGCCTTAACCCTAACACCAACACTCGTATTGGTAGCATAAATTTTATGTCCCAGGTTCGGAGAAAAAGATAGATTTCTTTTTAATTACTTTACGAATATTATTTATTAATAGTGTATTAAACAATTTTATCACTATTTTTATGTATTTTTTTATAATTACGAATATTTTTTATTCCCGGTGTATTTAAGAATTTCCTCACTGTATTTTATGTACTTTATATAATTACGAGTAATGTTTATTCCTGCTGTGCTTGAGAATGTTATCATTGTATTTTACGTATTTTTATATGATTACGAATATTGTTTACTCATGGTGTGTTTAAGAATATAATTATTATATTTTAAGCATTTTAAATTTATCAAACAAAATGTTGAGGTTGGTTGTTGGGTTGTCGGGATTAAGGCCGATTGACAGCACTAGGGTCCTAGGACTAAAAAAGAGAGTGACCTCCGCGGGGGTCTTTCTAAGAGGTTTTAGCCCTCATTTTTTGAAGTTTATTGTTGCAGTATGATTTCGATCATTCTTTCGTTCTGATTAAAATAGTCACTTTCAAGGGCTCTTAATTATATGCTTGGCATTTGTTAGTTTGACGTCTAGAAATTGATAAATGCGCATTTATTTGTACAATAGAACCTGAGATATAGCCTCCCCTAAAATTGTAGAAATCGCTGTGCAGCAGCGCCACATGTTAAGTGCTTCACACCAAAAATTATTATATTATTTGCTGATTTATATCAAGGTGCATCTACATAAAAATGTATATGCAATTCTGTGAAGTAGTTTGTAAGATATAGCTCATCTTTAAATTGCAAAAATCGCTGAATAGCTGCGCCACCTTTTGCCCGATAAACATTCAAATTTAATCAGCATGTTTCATAATGACCTTCTTATATATATAAAGTTTTGTTTGATTATGCGATATAGAGCCTGAGATATAGCCTCCCATTAAATTGTGCAAATCGCTGTATAGCAGCGCCACCTGTTGAGCGTTTGGTACCAAAAGTCGATAGGCCCTAATTTAAGCCAAGGTGCATCTACATATAAATTTATAAACAATTCTGAACAGTAGTCCAGGAGATACATTTGCCACAAAATTTTTGTCTCTCAAACGCACACACAGACAGACAGACATTCGCAAAAAATTGTGTTCTAGACTTCTCAAAACGTGAAAATCTGTCGAAAACCAGAAGTCGGAAATTTTTACGAATGCAATATTTCCTTCTATTGAATAAAGAAAATAAAAATTGTCAAATCTTGTCCTGGACCCTCAAAACATGTAAATCCATCAAAAACCATTAGTAGAAAACTTTTACGAATCCAATACTTTCTTCCGAAAACATTCGTGAGTTTTTATAAGCAAGTGAAGAGTGAAGTGCCTGAGAAATTACTTAAAACAATCATTTTAACACCTTCTTGTTAAAACTAAATATGTCTTTAACAATCTCAATATTTTTGAAAAGCCAGCTTTATTTGTTAAAAGTATTTAAATTTTTGTGACTATTACTTCTTTTAAGGAAATAAGATAATTTCTCAGTGATTCCTTAACTTTTTTTCCAATCATTTTAACAGTAATCTTCATGACAAGTCAATTCATTCAATTCAATTCACTTGTGCTTGTGACATGAAAAACTACCTAACTGATATCAAGACATAACTGATGACACAGTACTTCATTTCATACATACGTCTTCCTTCACTCTTTTGGAATAGTAGGTACCATATGTAAGCCCCTCATCTCTTAACACTGAACTTCACGGCAAAACAATTCCTTCAAAACACTCGTGTCATGAAAAACTCCCTATCTCACAACTGATTACAACATATGACAAAATACTTAATTTCATTCATGCATCTTCGTTCACACTTTTGTAGTTGTAGTTACCGAATGTAAACCTCAACTTTTAACACTAATCTTCGTGACAAAATCACTCTTTCAATTCACGTGGGACATGATAAACAACCTACATCACAACTCACTACAACATATGACATAGTACTTCATATCATTCATGCATCTTCATTCACTTTTTTGAACCTCTCACCTCTTCACACTAATTAATTTTCATGACAAAACAACTCTTTCAATTCACGTGAGACATGACAAACAACGTACCTCAGAATTCACTACAACAGATGACAAAATACTTCAGCTCATTCATTCACCTTCCTCTCTCTCTTGCAACACCTCATGTCATTTGAAGCATGACATTGTCCCACTTCAAAATATTTTGAGGTACCTCAATGTCATGACAAAATTTTTTCGTGTCTTACCCATCACTAATGGGAAATGTATAAGTTATTGACCTCATCGACCTTGAAAGCGTAAATTTGAGTTTTAAAAAGTGCTGAATAAAGTTGGTTAATATCAAAACTCGTTTTAAACAAAGAATCTCAAAACACATCAATCTTTTAAGTATGCAATCAATCACAGTTTTTTCCATTAGTCGATTAAAGTATTCTGCTTTTTTACTTTTACTATTTGACGAATTTGAGTTCAAAAAAAAGTTCTGTTCTAACTGACGAATGTTTATTCCAAGTAACGATTCCAGGAAAAACCTTCCTGCATCTAAAACTATGTCTACCTTAAAATCCCAGAGTTTCTTCCTTAGCAGTCACTCAGGAAAAAACAAAACAAAACATTTTCAGGAATTTAATGATGTACTTTAGAAAATATGTAGGTTATCGACCTCATCGACCTTGAAAGCGTAAATTTCAGTTTTGAAAAGTGTTGAATAAAGTTGGTTAATATCAAAACTCATTTTTAACAAAGAATCCCAAAATACATCAATCTTTTAAGTATGCAACCAATCACAGTTTTTCCATTAGTCGATTAAAGTATTCTGCCATTTTGCTTTTAACATTTGACAAATTTGAGTTCAAAAACAAGTTCTGTTCTAACTGACAAATGTTTATTCCAAGTAACGATTCCGGGAAAAACCTTCCTGCATCTAAAACTATGCCTACCTTAAAATCCCAGAGTTTTTCCTTAACAGTCACCCAGGGAAAAAAAAAAAAAAAAAAAACATTTTCAGGAATTTAATGATGTACTTTAGAAAATATATAAGTTATCGGCCTCATCGACCTTGAAAGCATAAATTTGAGTTTAAAAAAGTGTTGAATAAAGTTGGTTAATATCAAAACTCATTTTTAACAAAGAATCTCAAAACACATCAATCTTTTAAGTATGCAACCAATCACAGTTTTTCCATTAGTCGATTAAAGTATTCTGCCTTTTTACGAATTTCTGCCTATTTGACGAATTTGCGTTCAAAAAACGAGTTCTGTTCTAACTGACAAATGTTTATTTCAAGTAACGATTCCGGGAAAAACTTTTCTGAATCTAAAACTACACTGTTAAAAAAATGCAAAAAGAATTCAGAAATTCTCTGTAATTTCAGAAAAAAAGTCGTAAAATACGTTTTGTCTACGTAATTTTTCCGTAATTTACGCCATTTTTCTGAAATTACAGAGAATTTCTGTATTTTTTCTGCATTTTTTTAACAGTGTACGTCTACCTTAAAATCCCAGAGTTTCTTCCTTAGCAGTCACTCAGGAAAAAAATAAAAAAATAAATAAAAATAAACTTTTTCAGAAATTTAATGATGTATACTTTAGAATAAATATAAGTCCCCTTTGACCATAAAAGCTTAAATTTAAGATAGTTAAATGCTATAAATTTGTATAAAATCCTGTATAGATATGTTTAGCATAAAAGATCATTACTGAAGAAACCCCTAACACATCACATATCAAGATTTTAGACATGTAATCAATCACTGATTTACCCATCAGTCGGTTAATATATTTTACCAAAACTTTATTATTTGACGGATAAAGTTGAAGTTTTGTTCTGACTAACCTATATCAATTTTAAGTAACGGTTCGGAGGAAAACCTTCTGTCATGGCGTGAAAAATTACTTTCATTGTAAAATTTTATATATATTTTTTCTATTAATCGCTCCGAAAAAACTTTTCAGGAATTTTATAATGCACATTTTAGGAGAAATGCGTGTACGTATCGACCATAAAAATTTAAAATTGAGAATGAAATGTGCTGATTAAAGTACAGTCGGTAACGAAAGTGTCTGAACACTAGCAAAAATTCCTATGTAAAAAAAGTACACTTCTTACGGTTTTGTTAAATAAATCCTTGTCGAATCCTGTTCTTAGTCAGTCTAAAAACATGATTCGATAATGATTTATTCAACAGAACCGTATGAAGTACTTTTTTTTACGTAAGATTTTTTGCTAGTGTTCGGACACTTTTGTTACCGACTGTAGGTTAGTATTACATTGAGAAAAAATTATGTGACTAGCATCTAAAATCTAAATTGTGGGTATACACTGTAGAAAATATGTCCTATTTACTGCCAGAAATTTTCTGTAATTTGAGAAAATACGCGTAATTTACGAAAAAATTACGTTGTCAGAACGTATTTTCTCAAATTACAGAGAATTTCTGGCATCAAATAGGACATATTTTTCACAGTGATAATAAAAATAGTTTCAAAAATAGTCCTGTAGAGAATCAAAATTGCGATGGCATGTCCACGGACCACACCTAGTGGTGTGTCCCAGACCGTCGCCAATTACCCATTTCGCAGCACTAGTGCGACTTAATACCCAACCAACCAACCAAAGATAGTCCTTATAAATTCTAGTTCCCTTTGATAGCTAGTTCTGAAATTCTAGACCGTTTTCCTATATTATGGTGGTCAATCTCCTTTAAAAATATCTGCAAATAAATTCGAACAAAAGATGGCGAGATTTAGTAACTATAATTTTGTTTTATAACCCAATTCTATAGGAAATCAAGGAGAATTTTTTGCAATACAAAGGATTCATAACATTCATAATATTTATAATATAGTTAAAATTAAAAACTACTGAAAGTTTAAAATTTGTAAGGACTTCACGTGTAAACATATTAAAAAAAGGTATAAAATCACTTTTAAAACACGTATATAAATTTTTTTATTAAAATCAAACACAAAGCTTTTCGCTATTAATAAAATAGCATCTCCAGGTATTGTTAATTAACAGAAGAGTAGACAGCATTATATACTGGAGAAGTTTAATACAGTTACAGTTAAAAAATAAGTCTTGTAAAAATCACGAGTCATTTCACTGTAACCCTAGTGTGACGCCAAGTGATCTTAAATGACTCGTGATTTTTATAAGACTTATTTTTTAACTGTAACTGTATTAAACTTCTCCAGTATATACAATCGGCTGCAAAATTATTCGAGCACTAGCCAATAATTCCTATATTTAAAAAGTACACTTAAGACTGTTTTGCTAAGTAAATCCTTGTCGAATCATGTTCTCAGACTGATTAAGAACATGACTCGACAAGGATTTATTTAACAAAGCTGTATTAAGTGTACTTTTTTTTGGCAAGGATTATTGCTAGTGCTCGAATAATTTTGCAGCCGACTGTAATGCTGTGTACTCTGCTATTAATTAACAACACCTGAAGATGCTGTTTTAATAATAGCGAAAAGCTTTGTGTTTGATTTTAATAAAAAATTTTATATACGTGTTTTAAAAGGGATTTTATACCTTTTTTTTTAAATTTATAATAGAGTTTCCCCATCTAGAAAAGTGCACACTGGAATTTCTCGATCCTTTCGTCTATCCAGGTTATTTTGTTTACATTATATACATAACTCGGAAATCTATATTTCTAGTTTAGGTATTTAGAAAATGGCTACTTATTTGTTCTGGATGAAAGCGGTATATTTGTTTCCCCTCACTGTAAAACTCATTATTTATTCTTTAAAAGACAAACTAATTATGCTCCTCCAAAATAGAAAGCCCCAAAATTTACAGGGTGATTATAATTACAGTTACGATTTCAAAACGCTGTAATTTTAAAACTACCTGTGGCCTATGGTGACCCATGTCTCTATGATTACGAAACCTTCGACGAAAAATTTTTCTTTGGAAAAAAGGATTGGTAACTGACTTTATTCTTAAGCATAAGAAAATGTTTATGTTTTTCGATGCAGCGACGTTGCTTCTGTACATTGCTTCTTTTATTGTAATTTGTAAATATGTAAATATTTTTATGCTCTATATAAATTTAACGTTACTAAAAGGAAACTTTGTTATTACTCTACATACCCATCAGAGCGATTTGGTATTTTACCAGAGCAACCGTGAGGCAATGAAATTTTGTTTGACAAAAGAAAAAAAAAAGTTTCAAAATGTGCCGTTTATTATCCGTAAAGTATATGTTTCATGAAGCTCCTCTTTTTCTCTTTTCACTATGACTGTTTCCGCTGTAAACACGTATTTTTGCCTTTTTGCTAAAAAAAAAAAAAAAAAAAAAAAAAAAAAAAAAAAAAAAAATCTATCTATTGTATCCTGTTATTCCATTGTGTTGCTAACAACATTCCTGTGTTTAATGAGTCCATTTAGGCGTTTCCTCTGACATTACCCTGATGGCGCCATCTATAGAGAGATATGGGAATTGCTTTTTTCCTCCCCGCAAACAAAATGTCATTGCCTCACGATTGCTCTGGTAAAATATCAAATCGCTCTGATGGGTAGTTTTAAAATTATAGCGTTTTGAAATAGTAACTTTAATTATAATCACACTGTATATTCAAGAAAAGAAATAAATGACGTTTTCAAGTTAAATTATATTAAAATGACTTTTTTTTTTAAATTCACTGATTATTTTTTCAATTTGGAAATAGTAATTGTGTCCTCGAGCCAGGACACTTTGTATTAGAGGAAATTATTAATTATTCGAGATACCTTCTAATACATCAATTTTAATAGATATGTAATAGATCACAGTTTCTCCCATTTGTTGATTAAAATAATTCCATTAAATTTCTACTGTTTGATTATTTTGCGATGAAAAACTGTTAAACAATGTTGATTTTAAGTAACGATTCGAAGAAAAACCTTCTCACATGTAATGTTTCACATTAAAATCTCAATTTTTTTCTACTTTTAAGTCACTCAGATGTAAACCAAAACTATTCCGTAACTTTATAATGTATACTTTAGGAAAAATATAAGTCCTCTTTGATCACAAAAGCATGAATTTCAGATTGAAGAAGTTCCTTATATATATTTTTTTTTACTTTCTTCTATATTCAATAGAAGAAAGTATTGGATTCGTAAAAATTTTCGACCTCGGGTTTTTGATGGATTTACACGTTTTGAGAGCTGTAGAACACAATTTGACCATTTTTAGAAAATGTCTGTCTGTCTGTCTGTCTTTGTGTGTGTGTGTGACAAAATTTTATGGCAACTGTATCTAAGGAACTACTGCAAAGAATTTCATACAAATTGGTATGTAAATGCACCTTGACATAAATTAGTGCCTATCAACTTTTGGTAAAAATTGTTTTACAGGTTGCGTTGCCATCCCGCTTTTTCTACATTTTTAACATGGTGATATAGGACAAAATTTTGTATAAATGTGCATAAAGAGAATTATGTTTTAGTAATCATTATGAAATTTACAAGAATTATTTATAATAGAGATAGTCAACTGGGAAAAAACTTTTGTATGTGTAGGAGCCTCGCCACCCCCCTTGGGGGGAAGTACCCTCTTGAGCGGAGTAAATTTTCAAGATGGGTATCTTTAGAAAGGTCTCGTTAATACCTTTAAAACGAATGGTTGAACTATAAATCTGTGATAATTTAAAACAAAGTTATCGATTTTTTTTAACGAAATTTAACCAAACTTGGTATTTAGTTGGCCCCTGACATAAACTGATGCTGATTAGATTTGGGGATCAATCGCTCAACAGGTGGCGCTGTGATCGTATTTTTTCTAAATTTTTAACATGGGAGTATAGGATAAAATTTCGTATAAATGTACATAATGAGAGTTATTCTTAACCTGTGATTGTAAAATTAATATGAATTATTGATAATAGTAGTAGTTAATTAGGAAAATAATTTTGTGCATGTGGGGGCCCACTGGGGGGAAGTACCCCCGGGGAGGGGGTAAATTTTCAAGATGGGTATCTTTCGAAAGGTCTCGTCAATACCTTTAAAACGAATGGTTGAACTATAAATATGTGATAATTTAAAACAAAGTTATCGATTTTTTTTTTAAATATTGTTACTGAGTGAATTTGTATAGGAAAATATAGAAGAAAGTCTTGTGGTGGCCACAACATACTAGTTTAAATAACTCATTAATAAAGAAGTTTCTCAACACATGAATCTTTTAGACATGTAATCAATCACAGATTCTCCCATGAATCGATTACAATATTCCGCTAAACTTCTACTACTTGACGAAGTTGCGTTCTAAGCTCTTGGCGTGTATGCCTTAATGACACAAAGCCAAACTTACCGTTCGTGTCTTGACTCAAAATGGCTTTTTTTGTCATTTATTTTCACTCCATATCATTAAAACACTCCCTCCCAGTATATGAATGATCATTAGCACAATAACGTCGATGCTGCATAAAGCAAAATTAAAGGAAAGAAGGCACAGTTAAGTGCTCAAAACCTACTAATGACAAATGGGGTGAAAATGGCGCAATATCGAAGAGAACTTTTAAATGCCTTTTTCCATTGTTAGATGCATTCGTGATTCACGAAATCTAATTTATTTTGGCTCGAACTGTTTTAGTTCTGAATGCTTATGAATGATCGTTATGATTGTTTTATTCTTTTTAGTTTGCAGTTGGCACATTAACATAGGGCTTGTGAATGAAATAATATTTTGTTTGAATCGATAAGTGATTAGTCGCTAGTCGTGTTCTTTTATGGCTGCTAATGCATATTGTGCTAGAAATTACAGGTAAGGTTGGAAAAAGGTGGGGATAATGATAAGTTTTACGCGAAATAGGTTTAAAGTTTACACACACACAAATATATATATATATATATATATATATATATATATATATATATATATATTATTGTTGTTCAATATTGTTTTGTTCAACAAATCCTTGTCGAATCATGTTCTTAGTCAGTCTAAGAACATGATTCGACAAGGATTTATTGAAAAAAACAATATTAACTCTAGTTTTTTTACATAGGAATTTTCGATAGTGTTCGGACAGTTTTGTTACCGACTGTATATATATAGCGCTTTCATCTAGAACGAATAAATAGCCATTTTCTAAATCCTAAAACTTCATAGAAATATAGCTTTCCGAGTTATGCATATAAGGTAAGCAAATAACCTGGATAGTCGGAATGATCGAGAATTTCTAGTCTACACTTTTCTAGATTATGAAAAATTTTACGAATATTATGAATGTTATGAATCCTTTGTATTGCGAGAAATTCTCGTTGATTTTCTAGAATTGGGTTATAAAACAAAATTATAGTTACTAAAACTTGCCTCTTGTGTTTGTATTTATTTACAGAGGTTTTTGGAACTCGCTATCAAACGGAACTAGAATTTAAGTAGATGACATGGAACAATTTTTATTAGAGCCCCAATTTAGATTCTATAGTGTAATCACGTTTCCTACGCCTAGCAGTGAGGACGAGTCGAAAGTCTTGGAGGGTTTCCAAGTTGACCAACAGTTTTGAATTTAGTAAACATCCAGCATCCAGTCATTCGGTATTCCCTTATCGCTTATTTTCTCTCAACGAAAAGCTTGTCTCCCCTATTTTATTAGTGGACTCGCTGAATCCGCACTAGCGCAGAGGCTTCCATGGTCGCAAGAAATGTAGTTAAAGAGTAGATGTCAGTCACATAATTTTTTTTTCAGTGTATTAGAAAAAACCATAAATTACAAAAAACGTACAACAACTCTTTTAGGTTAAAATTATAAATTAGAACCCCTAATCAGATGGAAAATTATGCACAAGTGTAGCATGAAAGCAGCCACATACAAAATCTAGTTTTCAATATATGAGCAAAAGGAAAGCACCAGTGACAAGTTCATTCATCGGGGCCGTGCCCTTAGCGACCGTGCCCTTAGCGGAAATCTATAAACCCGTGTCCTTAGCGGAAATGTTACACCCTCTCGGTGGCGTGCTTTTAGCATACGTGCCTTTAGCGGAAATGTACAATACATTTAAAAATAAATTAATAAATAAAAAAATGAACTCTTCAATTTTCCTTCACATTTTATCCACATTTAGCACTGACTATATTTTGCTTCAGAAGTAACCTGTCGCAAAAATAGGTATGCGTACTGTAGAATATCCGTTATTTGAGAGAACGATGATCTATAACCATATAAAGCTTAATGAATCAAAGTACGCGATACAAAAACGTACACTATTGCTATTTTATGATTTTATTTAAGTTTTTGAAAATATAATTAAGCATTACACCTTTTAAAGCTGAAAGATAAACGAAAAATCATCATGAGTGATTATCAACACTTTCCAACTTTACGAACTCGTTGTGTCGTATAACATTCTATGTTCTTTGTCTATATTATCACACAATGGACAGACAGAAAGACAGAGATATAGACAAACTGAATTCATAATCACTCTGAAACATTGTTGGAAAGTGTTAAAAATGCTTAACACAAACAGATATGCTGCTCTTAATTTCCTATTTCTACCCCTTAATGTATCGAAACGTTTTTGCGTATCCCTGTAAATCTGGAGATTAAGCATATTATAGTTTATACAAAACATTTTTTTAACATGTGAACAATAAATGCGAATTTCTTTATGATTTTTTGATCGAGTTATTTAAATGTGATTTATAAAAATGTCTCCCCTAAAGTGCAATGCATTGGCATTTTTTTGGATGTTTGTATACAAACCAGTGGCACAAGTTCTATTAGAGCCATTTTAAGTAGGGAATATTCAATAATGAATTTGAATAACACATATCATTAAAAAAATAAAATAAAATAAAAACTAGTATGTTGTGGCCGCCACAAGACTCTCTTCTATATCTTCCTATACAAATTCACTAAGTGCAAATAATTAATTTTCATCTTAGAGAAAACGAACACTAAATATCTAAAGAAAGACAGTATTATTGTCTATAAATGACATCTTAAAAAATGGATTATATAATAGTTATCTCACATATCAAGTTTCGTACAGTTATATGCCATAGAAGTTGCTATATAGCTTTCCCGTTATCGTGTAAATTTGCAGTATAGCAGCGCCACCTATTGGCCGATAAGCATCCAAATTGAATCAGCATACTGTCTCATAATGGCTTTCACATATATCACGTTTCGTTTGATGATATGTAATACAACAAGAGATATAGCCTCCCCTTAAATTGCGGAAATCGCTGTATAGCAGCGCCATCTGAGGAGCGGTTGACACCAAAAGTTGGCAGACACTCATTTAGGTTAAAGTGCATCAACATATAAATTTATACGCAATTCTGTGCAGTATTCTGAGAATATTCTGTGCAGTATTGTGCAGTTCCTGAGATATAGCTTTCCCTTAAATTGCAGAAATCGTTGTATAGCAGCGCCACCTGTTGGTCCATAAGCATTCAAATTGAATCAGCATAATATTTCATAATGGCTTTCTCTTATATCAAATTTTGATTTATTATACGCAATAGAACCTGAGATATAACTTCCCCTTAAATTGTGGAAATCGCTGTATAGCAGCGCCACCTGTTCAGCGGTTGGCACCAAAAGTTGACATCAACATGTAAATTTATATACGATTCTGAGCAGTAGTTCCGGAGATACTGTTGCCAGAAAATTTTTGTCACACACACACACACACACACACACACAGAGAGAGAAGCAGGCGGACAGACAGACAGTTTCTAAAAATAATCAAATCGTGTTATAGACCTCTCAAAAAGTGTAAATCCATCAAAAACCCGAGATCGAACATTTTTACGAATCCAATACTTTCTTCTATTGAATATAATAGAAGAAAGTAAAAATAAAAAATTCTTAAAATACTTACGGACGCTGCAGGCGGACAAACGAAACGGACAAACGGACAATAGAACAGACAAATACAAATACTAATTCAAATCATATTCACATTTTAAAAAATGGTAGAATAAATGCTTAATGTAAGTGCAATTCAGCAAATTCCCAATAACAACCTTCAGTGTAACTGAATATTTTTGCGTGACTCTGTAACTTTAAAGCTAATCATATACTACATTCTATAGAAAGCACTCTTTTCTGCATTTGAATAACATATTTCAATCTGCCACATGCACACCTAATTTCCGCTAATGGCACGGTTTCTTCTATTCCTCTTTCTTCCCTTTCACCCCATTCCGCTAAGGGCACGGTCGCTAAGGGCACGACACCCATTCATCATCCACACATAGTACGTGTTTGACTAACAGGGATTAATATAATGTTACAAAATTGTAAGTATTAGTTGTTTTTATGATTTCGATCATAGCTGAAGCTAATGGATAGGTGTTTTCTGTTAAGACTGTTCATCTCTAAGCATCATTATAGAATGACGCGGCCGATGTTACGGAAATTCTTTCGAAGAAACTGCGACATGGCTTCGATGCGTGTTTAATCTTTTAAGTACGGTCGACGTATAAATACGGTAGTGACCTTCATCGCATCGATTACTGAAAGTAAAATGTAAGTCACAGAATTACGTACAGTCGGTAACAAAAGTTTCCGAACACTAGCAAAAATTCCTATGTAAAAAAAGTGCACTTCATACGATTCTGTTAAATAAATCCTTATCGAATCATGTTCTTAGACTGACTAAGAAGAAGATTCGACAAGGATTTATTTAACAAAACCATATGAAGTGTACTTTTTTTACATAGGTAATTTTGCTAGTGTTCGGACACTTTTGTTACTGACTGTAACTACGTATTTTTTTTTTTTTTTTTTTTCAAAATAAAGTAACGTTTTAGAGCAAAGCGAAAAAGGGGTTTGGTTTGCCTTACAATAGAAAACATACGAGCATGAAAGTGTGTTAATACATACATACTGGTTTAATAGATATATATTTCATGTGCCTTTCCAAAAGACTACCATAAGTAAATTATCGTAAGACAAATGATCGTAAGATAATCTGAATATATGAATGCTAAATATTCGTTGTTTTTGAATATTTGAACTAAATAATGTAAAACTATGTTGCTAATATGAAATATTTTAAAATATTATCTTAATTTCAAAATTCACTTTTATATATATTGTATATATATAATAATAATTCATCACTATAATGATCAAGCACCAGGAAGAAAGACAGCAATTAACAAAGAAACTCAAACAGAAATGAAGCCTTATACAAGGCAAAACAGATTTAAAATGTTAATATGAATTGTTTCTGCAACACAGACATTTAAAAATAGAGGGCCAATAAAAAACATGTACAACGCAACCCAGTATCATCATATAATAATAGAATGAAAAATAATTAATAAGCAAAATAACAAAAAAAAAAAAAAAAAAGCTGTTAATAGAATCAATAGGATTAAATAAGAGCATATCATTGGACAATGCGCTGAAGCAACAAAAATCAACGTATATAACTCAATAAAATGAGTTAATTTGCATAAATATAGCACAAACTTGGGTTAAATCGTTTAAAAACAGACATAAAGGTTACCAGTATATTATAATAGGTATTATTAAGAAATAATCATGTGTGGCCAATATGACTATAAATGCCAGACAAACAGAAGAACGCGAACAAGTACTTACATAGGAGGTACTTACATAGACGCACCCCTCTTGCCTTAAAAATCCGGTTAGTTCCACTACCGGGGCTCGGAATTTCCGAGTGGCATACGACAACAACAACAACAACAACAACATAGAGTACTTACATACTCTACTTAGAGATTTATGTAATATTTTAAATACATCTATAAATATCACACTTGATTATATCTATATCATATCTACCAACTATTATGCCTTTTCAATACCGCTTCATTTAAACAGAAATTGTAATCTTTTTTAATCAGTGAAAATTGTTCAGAAATACATAAAAGATATTTATAAAAAAAATTCTGGTAGTAAAAAAGCATAAAAGTTGGCAGCTATGCTATACATATTTAAGAGCGTTTAGAGCTATATTAAAGTCTAAATAATTCTAATAAACGTATTAACAGATACATAAAAGAATGTTTGTAAATTTTATTATATTTAGTGCAGTCTAAAGAATATAAAATGCACCAACGGGAAATTCGGTACATAGACTTATTCGATTTGGTTTGATCTAAGAATGTTTCAAGCGATGTCACCCTGTGATACTTAATCTGGAAATTTGTACTAATATCTGTTTTTATGTTATGCTGATAACAGACAGACTCACACAAAAAGACTAATAGCTAAAAACCAGATTTTCGGATTCAGGGGACCAAAAATGTGTCATCGTAGCAAAAACACAGAGATAATTCGACCCTACCTTATGTGGGTATGAGACATTAAAAATTCGTACTTGTGTACCATGGTTTTTGACATCTGGATACTTTGACAAATATACCAAAAGATATCATAATTTCAAAAGTTACCAAGCCAATATTCTAAATCAATATTCAAATCATCACGAACTCCTTAAAAAATATTCTTTTTACAAATACAATTTTATCGGTAATTCAGATTACAGGCGCCATAAAATGAGGAATTTAATATGCTCTGTTTACAAGTGCAACTTTACATTATAGTTCAGATTACAGGCGCCATAAAAAGATAAATTTAATATATTCTTTCCGAAATGTAATCAATATATTTTTCCAATGTAGTGTAAAAAATAAAAAAATAAAATGTCTGTATGAAATAAACTTTTATTGATTCTTTGTAATTTATTCAAACTACTTATCTCCATGGTTCTTTCTGATATCGTTTTACATAAGCGAAAATCGAAATTTAATGCAAGCAAAATGACTGACTTGCCATTAGAAAAACAACTTTTAACAGTTAACAAAGAGGCGTTATAAAGAAAAATAAATATCTAATTACGTAGCCTCTTACATCGACGTTGCATAAGCAAAAAAAGGAAAAGATTTATAAAAGGAATTGATTTTTGTGATTTTAATGTGAATGGCATTAGATTCATTTTCTTTCGAATGGTTAATTTATACATTTTCTTGTTGATCGTGAAAATAATACGATATTATAATGCTAATATTTGCATTCACATAAAATATACACTTACAAAGGGAAGAAAAAAAAAAGAAAAAAAAAATCCATTTGTTTTGTCCATCTGAGATACAAGTTTGCATGACACAACAGTTTACCGTTATGTGTTTACTATGTCATGATATACATTGTTATTATTACTTAATAAGTTTCTGTATGAATTACTTTATTATACACTAGCAGACTACGCCCGCTCCGTTGGTCACTATATTTGAACGGATTTTCAAAAGAATCGAATCACTATTGATTTTTTATATCGCGTTATAAATTAAAAAATATATATATATATGCCTACATTGAAATCGCTCTAATCCTCCTTTCGCGAACCCGCTGCCTCCGGCAGCTCTTTTTCCGCCCACACTGCATCGGGTCCAGGTTCCCACTGCCTGCAGAAAGGTATTTCCAGGGTACTTCAATTTAAATATTTGTCGACGACAGGTGGATCTGCTATTATTTAAGAACTACGATTTTAAATATTAATAAATAAAATAAAAAGTAAATTTTATTTTAAAAGGAATAAATAGATAAATAAATAACGGTTAGTTAAACATAAATTTTAATCAGTTTAATCCTAATTACTATATACCACCATTTCCCCCCCAATAGATACTATACATAAAAAAAAGGGGGGAATTTTTCTTTCAAAGGACTTAATTTAAAAAATGAAAAACAAAAAGATATTATACTATAAAAATTATACATAAATTTAACAATTTTTTCTGCTGCATTAGTAATAGTCGTTGCTAAGATACGCAGACGATTGAAATGAAAAAATATTTTTTAGAAAAATAAAACATAGAAGCAAATATTAAAAAAAAAAAAAAAAAAAAAAAACTATTAAAAGGATTCATATTCGAAATTCGAAAAAATCTCGATGAGATGCATATCTACAGGCTCCCAGGTGCCCATCTGCCAAGTTTTGTAGCTCTGCGATCAGTAATGTGAACCTGTGAGCACCAGAGCGCAGACACACAGACACTTCTCTTTATTTATATAGATTATTCTTGTATTAAAGAGAGAATAATAGTTCCCAATTCTTATTGTGATTTTTTTGGTCACATTGTCATTTTACGATATGCTTTTTATTTGATGTATTTTTTCTTCTTTTTTTTTAACGCTTTCAAACGAAGTTTTAAAAAAAGTTTATGACTTTGGTTGTCTGTCTGTCGGTGCAAAAATATAAAAAAATCACTTTAAGTACTAAAAGTCTATTTCTTATTATTTAGGCGTTGATCCAGTTAAATACAGATTTATATGATCTTTTGTACAGAAACAGATAAATATATGTATAGCACAGAGCGTCTACTGAACCGCCTTTCTTTTCATGAGTCTTAAACCACTATATTAATATAGTATTTTTTATATTAATTAATCATGTATACATTCTATTAGCTCTATGAATATAATGGTGGAAGAGTGACGGAGAAAAAACTGAGAGCATACACTCTGTAAAAGTTAATTAACGGCAGGGCCAGATTATGGCACGGGCACACGGGGCTCTGGCCCAGGGCCTCCAAATTTAGGGGGCCTCATTTTCAAAAATTGAGAAGTAATGGTACAAATTTCTTCATTATATGTCAATTAAAATCAAAAATTGATTACATTTTTCTTTCTATAATTTATTAGAGAGCTTTAACAATTATCAAATTTTGGGACTAATTTCCTACACATTGGCTGATCAATATGCTACAGTTTTTCATTTGTCTTGAACATAAAACTAATGATTTTGTTATAGGTTGTTAAAAAAAAAATGAGGAAATAGAAGGTATAATTGAAGGAAAAAATTAAAAAACGCACTATTTTTATTTATTTATTTTTGATTTCGAGAATGGGTCTTTTTGGCGAGCTCTTTAGAGCAGGATAAGGGCCTCCGAATAGCATCAGTGCCCCGGGTCTTCAAAAAGCATAGTCGGGACCTGATTAACGGTGCTCTATGATTAAATAAATATATGTTTTGACCATAGATATAGTAAGATATATAGATCTATCATCCCCATGTTATTGAGCAAATATTTTTGATGCCGAAAAAAAGTTTTAAAACCAACCATTAGAGAGTATTGAAGAAAAGAAAAAAAAAAAAAAATGAATTTGGAACTGTATCTGGAGTTTTTCATTCACCTTTAGTAAATAAATTATTCATAAATTTTATTTACTAAATTATCCATGTGTATTCCTGTGTGCAATTTACTCTGGGAAAGACAGCCATTAGAGTAACTTTTCCCGAAAAAAAAAAAAAGTAATCACTTTCCCCTTCTCGCTGATCAATCTATATCTTATTATTATATCTATAGTTTCGACTGAGTTTTCAGAAACTTAGGAATTGATAAATCTGAAAATGGTAAAATAGGAAAAATGTCATAAAATGTTTATATTTATGAATTTAACTTTATATGAATTAAAGCAATTTCAACAAAATTTGACTTTAAATTCACCATTAACAACTACACACGTTTGTATTTGCTTGTGTGGGTAAAATGGCTACAATAAATAGACGCATAATATCTTTACATAATCTTATTTTACCATTTAGGAGCATTTTTTTTTTCTTTTTTCTCAAACGAGATAATTCAATAAATGAATGAAGCGCATATTAAAAAAAGAATAATCTCATATTTTTTTTTAGCTTATTTGAGTAAATATATTTGAATTTTAATTTAAAATTAAAAGTCCGCAACGGGTGTTATAAAGTAATTTATAGTACATTATAAAAATTCAGAAAATTTCTATTTTCTGAAACTACTGAAATTTACTTAAAAATTACATCTCAATTTGCCATAGGACCCATTTTTTTCTGTAAACAGATAAAATCTGTAATAATTAATACAGTTTTTAATCTTACGTGTACGTTGTTCAAAAACAATATAGGAAATACTAAGAAAATTCTAAAAGTGTAATTCTGTGGCTGAGAAGTAACAACATCGTCTGTGGGCGACAACATCGTGCGGTGGGCCCTGGTTCGATCCTTTGTTGAACTGTAGAATTTTGTTTAATCAGAGAATTTTGTTTTCCCCAAGTTCTAATGTACTTACTGTCATTCACTACAGTATGCTTGTGAATCTCAAGCTAATACAAAATGCGCCTCCATTTTAAGGTAATTCCGCAAATTCTTATGTACTTACTGTCATTCACAACAGTATGTTTGTGAATCTCAAGGTAATAAAAAATGCGCCCCCATTTTAATGATTTTCCATTTGTCTCTCTATGGCTTGGGTGGTTAGAGCGCCATGTTAGTAACGCGGTGGTCGAGCGTTCGAAGACCCGGATTGTTAATTTTTGCAGATAATTAGTAGAAAAGATAAAAGGAATTTTTCGTTGACTACATAGTATACTAAGAATTTTTGAAGAGTTTTTTTTAAGAAGCCTTTTTTTATGTTCGAATTCTGAAATTTAAGGCAAAAATTTAGTATTCAAACATATAAATGTTTTATAAAAATTAACTCATCGATAAATTCACAAAGTAGTACACAAACATATTTAAAATATTTTAAAAAACTCAAAATAAAAAAATTGTTTGCAGGGAGCAAAAATGTATGCATATTTTTATAATTCTAAAACAATTATGCAGTTATTTACAAAAAAAAAAAAAAAAAAGATTTTATGCATATTTACGTTTGTAATGACCGATAGATGGCACAGCCAGAGCAATAACTAATGGCCAATCATAGCAATGCATCGGTCAATGGAAGTGAAATTTATCATTTCACCTTAATACAAAAAAATTTACAAAATCATAACTTCGAAAATATTTATGTGATATGATACCTTAAGAATTTGGGTTTTAAAAGTTTTTTTAAATAGATTATTTTCAGTGTACTCTATGAAAAATATCTGTTGCGAGTGAACATTTTCTGGGATATTCTGTTATGGAAAATTTCTGTCAACGTCTTTTTCCATAGCATATGGATATTTTCTGGCAAATCTGCTGCCAAATATTTTCTGTCATATAACAAGATTTTTATTTTCAGTGTGCTTTATGAAAAAGTTCTGTTGCGAACGAATATTTTCTGCGCTGTTTTGTTACGGAAAATTTCTGTCAATATGTTTTTCCATAGCATATGTGTATTTTCTGACAATTTCGTTGCCAATTTTTTTCTGTAATATAATCATTTTTTTTTTTTTTTTTTTTTTTGTTACTGTGTACACAGCAGTCTGTAACTTATTATTATTATATATTTTTTTACATGTTATTTACATGGAAGCATTTAGATTTTTGTTTATGTCAATAAAGCTTTTGCAGGAAGAGAAACACATACTGTTAAATTTCTTTTAATAGCGGTATTTCTTGTCAAAAGGAATGACAAAGAAATAGGTACAGCTTGTCTGCTAACATAACTGCGTGCCCCAAAATTATTTCTTTTTAAACGTAACTTGAAAAATAGAAAATATATATATATATATTCACCAGTTTGTCGATTTCAAAAGTATCAAAGTTAAGAAAATATTCAGGGTGAAAAATTGCTGTGAATAAGGATACTAAGCAAAAACAAGAGATCTCATACATGTACAGATTCATACACTGAGAAAAATTTCTGTAACTGACATCCAGAATCTAAATCGTGGCTCTAGAAAAAATAGTTCCCTGTCATCCTTATAAATTGTAGTCTGCTTGGAAAGCGAGTTCTAGAAACCCCTATTGGAATTTTAGAGCGTTTGCCTATATTCTCGAGGGAAAAGTTATTTAAAAATCTCTGCAAATAAATGAGACTACGCAAGAGGCGGGTTTTTGCAACTATAATCTTGGTTTATGACCAAATTTTAGAAAATCAAGCGAGAATTTCTCGCAATATAATTGATTCAGAATATTTAGAGTATTCAGAATATTGTTTCACCATCTAGAAATGTGTAGATTAGAAATTCTCGATCATTTCGTCTATTCAGTTTATTGGCGTGCCTTATGCGCATAGCTCGGAAATCTATATTTCTAGTTAAAGGATTTAGAAAATGGCCACTTATTCATTCTAGAGAAAGGCTCATACTCTTTTTTTTTTCTCAGTGTACTTGTTTCTCTAAACAATGAATTCAAGACGGCCTCTCTAGTGATAAATATGTACTCGAGGTGATAATATGCCTAGTAGAAGTATTGCTAAATATAATTATTATGATTTTCCCTATAAGAGAGGGGAATAACAACAATACCAAAAGAATTTTTTATATTACAATTTTTATGACAAAGCACATTATAGTTATTGCTAGAATTGTTAATTGTTAAGCTTTATTGATAACTTTTATTGTCTTAATTCTCATATATCACAAACATATTGTAGTAACGTCCCATACAACGCGGTGGCAGAGATAACAAATAAATAAAACAGTTTTATTTTTTGACACCACTAAATTTTTAGAGTACCAATCTATTGGTTCATACAATATATTTAGTTTTTACATAAAACAGTTGCTTTGATATAAAATTAGTGGTGTTAAAAAATAAAATTGTAATATTCCTGAGGCAAACTTGTTCACGCATTGTACGAGACTTCACTGTATATTAACATCACATTTATCAAATATACATTTGTGTTAAGGTGAAGGAGAATGATAATTTTTAGCTTAAAAAAATATCAGTATTCTCTATTTATAAAAATTACATTTAATTAAAAAACTTTTTAATTTAATGGAATCAATGCGCAATCTCTCCTAAGAAGCAATTGCACTAATTCTACCATTTCAGTAGGAGAGATTGCGCAGCCTTTTATTCAATAATTATTCGCTTTTATAGAGATCTTTTGGTGTTCGTATCGTTAATCTACGTTAATAGCTTATGAGAAATCTTTGAATTTAATAATATTTTGTAAAGGGTTTTACATTAAGAGTAATACAACAACAACAATAATAATAACAATAAAAATCATAGATTATTCAGTGAGATATATATATATATATATTTTTTTTTTAAAGCTTTAATTATGCCATTAAGCATGAAAATAATATCGTTCATGTGAGCACCACGACTTCTCTGTACATACCACATTCTGTCAACCCAATTTTCTATCACTCTTTCACATAAATTTGGTGTTATTTCACGAATAACATGTTCAATGTTGGTTTTTAACTGCTCAATTGTTACTGGATTATCAGCATAAACTTGTGACTGAACATATCCCCAAAGGAGAAAAATCACAATCGATCGAGTCGATTAACTGAATATATATATATATATATATATATATATATATATATATATATTGATTTAAGAGATGTTTTAAATTTTCTAAAATATGAGGCAAAAATTCTAATCCCTGAATCAAAATTTGTTCTATGGAATTCCGAGATCATCCTCTAGTATCTCGGATGACCCGAAACGGCCTGCCTACGCTAACTCGATACCCGCTGAGAAATCATGACATTTATAAATGTAACTTCTTAAAAACGTTCTTAGATATCGGTAGTGTAATGTTTAGGTATATTTAAAAGCATTTTAAAAGGTAAAATTTTTCATTTGTTCATGTCTATAATAAATTTGAAAACTTCAAACGCGTTTTTCTTCGTGTTCAAAAAGGCACGCAGCATAATTCCATCAATTTTTAATAAATTTTTATTTGAACAAAAAAATGAAATTCAACCACATTAATATTTCAAAGTGAACCACATAGGGAATTTTCGATTAGTTAATTTAAATAATATTTATTGACAAATGACTGTCCTTGTTTTTGGTGAAAATTGAACTACTTTATTCAAACACTTGCTAATTACACGGAAATCATTATTGTGGTTCACTAGTTTCATTTATGTTAGATTACATAGACATTTTTCTTTTTTCCAGATTCAATATGATATCAGTTACGTTGCGTACGGCAGATAACCTCAAATTCAACATGCCTCCAGAGATTCGCTGCAGTGTCATACCACTTTGTAATATTTTCCGACAAAAAATTTTTGTAATATTTTTAAACACAGTCGAACCTCATTAACATGAATCTCAAGGGGGCTAAAAAATGTGTTCATGTTATCAGTAGTTCATGCTATAAGTAACTAATTTTCATATAACTAAACTAATCTTCATATAACTAAACTAATCTTCATATAACTAAACTAATATTTATTACACTTTTTTTTTTTTTTTTTTTTTTTTTTGTAGAAAATATTTCTTTTTTTAATAAAATGTTATAAATATACATATATATATTTCTAAAGAACGAATCTATTTATGATATAGATAAAAACTTTTCACCACCCACAGTTTTTAAAATTATATGCCACAATATATGTATACATAAAAAATTAATGTAAACGCACATATACACTTACATTATGCACGTATTTAAGAGAGTCTCTTCTTGTACATAAGATTTCTAAAATAGTTTTACGCATTCTTTAAGCTGAGAAATATTCAATGATCAATGAGCAAAAATGTTTTTTCTCTCTTTTTATATCAAAAAGCACTTTTATCGCAATGCACAGAATAATAATAATAATAATAATAATAATAATAAAATCTTATTTACAAAATAATTATATTTTTTGTGATCTGTTATGTAATATACACACACAAATATACATATACAGTCGAACCTCGTTAACGTGAACACTGTTAACGTGAATTATTTTTAACATGAATTGTTTCCACAATCTCCATCAAAATAAAGATCAGTTGAGTTCTAAGAAGATTAGATACTGATAGCACGAACTACTGATAACACAAACAAATTTTTTATCCTCCTTGAGATTCATGTTAACGAGGTTCGACTGTATATATATATACACACACACACACACATATATATATAATCCTCTAAATATATATTCTCTAAATATATACCACATAATGTATTTTCGTGTAAAATTAATGTAATCACCCATACTTATACACAAATCACGTATGTATTTATGTAAGATTCTTGCTAACTACATAAAGTTTATAAACTAGTTTTGCGTGTATTTTTAAAGTTGAAAAATATTTAACGACTAAAGTACACAATAAGTTTTTTCTTTTCTTTTATACCAAACAACGCTTTTCTCGAAATATCCAGAAAGAAAAAAAAAAAAAAATCTCTTCTACGCTGTTGAATAGGCGAGAAACTTTATTTTATACAATGCGCAAATCTACTAATGACATACTGAGTGAAAAATGGCGCAATATTTCACACATCCCCTAAATGTTGCTTTCACCGCAGAATGAATTTGCGGTTTGAAAAATCTAATACGTTTGTAAACGAAATGGTTTGGGGGCAGAATTGAGAAGCAGTATAAAGGGAGGGCATAATGACCATACTTTTAAAACCCTTTGTTTGAGTTAGCAACCGTTAGAACTGAGAAAGGGTTTCAGAGAAATGTTATTTAATACTTTTTTTTTTTCTTCTGAAATCGATAATGTAGGAAGTAGGGCAGGAGGGAAATGCTTAATAAATAGGAGTAAATTGTTAAGAATTTATTATACAATGGATTTATTTATTTTAGAGGGGGAGTAAGTACTTTAATATAGATTCTGTGTGAGCTGTGATTACATTCTTAAATTTAATTATTTGTTAGCCATTCTTTAATTCAATGAAAGAGGGTGCGATGTTTAGCTTTATATTAACCCAGATTTCATAATGGACGTATTTTTCCGTAATCATTATTTAAATAATAAATTTTCGAAATCTATTATTTAAATGATGAATTTCTAAAATAGTCTTTTAATAAAGGAAAATTATTACAATTAATAGTAGAAAAGTATTACTGAAATGTTATTTAATTCGACTTTTTTTTTTTTCTTTCCAATATCGATATTGTAGGAAATAGGGTAACAGAGAAGTGCTTAGTAAATTGGAGTAAATCATTAAGAATTTATTATACAGTGGATTTATTTACTTTAAAGGGAAAGAAAGTATTCAAGAATTTATCCGATGAAAGACGTGACTTCATTCTGAAATTCAATTATTTGTTAGGGATTCTTTGATTTAACGGAAAGTAGAGCAAATATTTAGCTTTATATTAACACCAGGTTTCATAAAATGTGTATTTTTCACTATTTAGATGATAAACTCTGGAATAATAAATTTTCGAAATTTATTATTTAAATAATGAATTTCGAAAATAGTCTTTAATAAAGGAAAATTATTACAATTAATAATAGAAAAGCATTACTGAAATGTTATTTAATTCGACTTTTTTTTTCTTTCCAATATCGATATTGTAGGAAATAGGGTAACAGAGAAGTGCTTAGTAAATTGGAGTAAATCATTAAGAATTTATCTGCACTGATAAGTATAAAGGATTTAAGTCCATATTCTTGATTTTTCAGGAGACGAAAAATAAAGTTAAACTAATTAAAAACAAATCAGAAGAATCGATTAGGAAAAAGGGATTTCGTTGACTTATACCCTTTATACCATTCAGTTATTATCAACCTTCATTTAATAACGGGAAAAAATTGAATTAAATATTTTATACCATACATGAATGGTAAATTTTTGACTTGAACCTTTTTTTACCAATGGATTTTCTCAAAGACTAAATGACATAGACTTAAATCCTTTATACCAATCGATTGAGAATTTTTTTCTGAGTCTGACTATGTACTTAACTCAAAATCGTCATTTTTGGACTTAAATCCTTACTTTATACTTATCCGTACAGTTATTATACAGTGGATTTATTTACTTTAAAGGGAAAGAAAGTATTCAAGAATTTATCCGATGAAAGACGTGACTGCATTCTGAAATTTAATTATTTGTTAGGGATTCTTTAATTTAATGGAAAATAGAGCAAATTTTTAGCTTTATATTAACACCAGGTTTCATAAAATATGTATTTTTCACTATTTAGATGATAAACTCTGGAATAATAAATTTTCGAAATCTATTATTTTATAATAAATTTTCGAAATTTATTATTTTATAATAAATTTTCGAAATTTATTATTTAAATAATAAATTTCGAAAATAGTGTTTAATAAAGGAAAATTATTACAATTAATAATAGAAAAGTATTACTGAAATGTTATTTAATTCAACATTTTTTTTTCTTTCCGATATCGATATTGTAGGAAATAGAGTAACAGAGAAGTGCTTTGTAAATTGGAGTGAATCATTAAGAATTTATTGTACAGTGGATTTATTTACTTTAAAGGGAAAGAAAGTATTCAAGAATTTATCCGATGAAAGACGTGACTGCATTCTGAAATTTAATTATTTTCTAGGGATTCTTTGATTTAACGGAAAGTAGAGCAAATTTTTAGCTTTATATTAACACCAGGTTTCATAAAATATGTATTTTTTACTATTTAGAGGATAAACTCTGGAAAATAATGTTTAATAATGGAAAAGTATTACAACTAATAATGTAAAAGAATTACTAAAATGCTATTTAATGCTTTTATTTCTTTAATTCTTTCCTAAATCAATATATGGGTAAATTGTTAAGAATTGAATATACACTAGATTTATTTACTTTTGAGGGAAAGAAAGTATTTAAGTATTTTTTGTGTGTAAACAGTGATTACATTTTAAAATTAAAATAATTTGTTAGTGATTTTTTACTATTATAGAAAAAAAAAAAAAAAAAAAAAAAAAAAAGCCGATTTTAAAGATTTATGTTATTCTAGGTTTCAAATATTATGTATTTTTCTATAATCACTATTATTCGAAATAGATCTTCGAAGATAAATTTTAATAATAGAAAAGTATTACAAATAATTGTAGAAAACTGCTATTAAAATTATGTTTTTTTTGCGATTATTTATTTATTTAATTCATTTATTTTTTTCTGAATCGAAATTTCAGGAAGGTCTGTAACAGGCAAATGCTTTAATAAGTATAAAAGTTTATTGTACATTGGATTTTTTTTTTTTTTTTTTTTTTTTTTTTTTTTTTACTGTTAAAGGGAAGAAAATATTTAAACATTTATTCTATGTAATCTAAGATTACATTCTAATATTTAATTACAGATGTCTACAAAAAAGATGTTGGCAAAATTTGATTTGATAATTTTAGCTGATACATGTGTATTTGGTGTTTTGTAATCGAAAATAAGGCTAGTTTTTCTCTGTCACATATAGATTTTTGTGAATACAGGGTGACTACCAGCACAATTTCTTCAGTTTCGGTAGTTTCTAGTATAATAATAAAAATTAAAAACACTTTAAAAACACGTTTAAAAATACATTTATTAAAAATATAAAAACTTCCAAAGCTTTTCGCCTAGATAAAACAAGGCATCATCAGGGAATTAGTTTTACATACTACAGAGCAGTTATATACACTTTTGTACCATATGGTCAATAGTTAATCCTTTACAAAAAATCAATTCAACTGGAATTTATACATAGAGGCTGGAACTAGTACAGGGCAATGAGGTGTTACACTTGGATGCTGGAGCTATTGCAGGATGAGGGGGTGTTACACTTGAAGGTTGGAACAATTTCAGGATGAGGAGGTGCTACACATTGGAGGTTGGAACTATTGCAGAAAGAGAAGGTGCTACACTTGGAGGTTGGAACTATTGCAAGAAGAGAAGGTGCTACACTTGGAGGTTGGAACAATTTCAGGATGAGGAGGTGCTACACTTGAAGGTTGGAACTATTGCAGGAAGAGAAGGTGCTACATGGAGGTTGGAACTATTGCAAGAAGGGAAGGTTTTATATTTTTAATAAATGTATTTTTAACGTGTTTTTAATTTTCATTACAATAATGACACGTGTTTTCAATTTAACTCTTAACTTGAGTTTGTTTATAGTTTCTAGTATGTTTCCGTGAATAATTATAAGGAATGAAGAAACATACTGTAAAAAATACATTGATGGAAGAGTCATCGAATAACTTGTGTCGGTAGACACCCTGTATTGACAAAAATCTATACGGGATAAAGAAAAAAATGGCTCCAGTTTCAATTTCCGCACGCCAAAAAACATAAAAATCAACCAAAATTATCAAATCAAGAATTTTAGATATAGACCTGTATTACTTGTCAGTGAGTGTTTAATTTAATAGAAAATAGGGCGATTTTATACTTCATATTAACCCAGACATCTTAAAATATGTATTTTTTCCATAAACACAATTTTAATAATAAATCTTTGAAAATATTGTTTAATAGTGGAAATGTATTACAACTAATCATAAAGAAGTATTACTGAAAATTTATTAATCTTTTTTTATTTTTTATTATTATTCTTTCCGAAATCAGCAATGTTGGAAGTAGATTAACAAGGATATGCCTTATAAGTATGGGTAATTCGCTATAAATTTTATACGGTGTATTCATTTACTTTTCGAGGAAAGAAAGTATTCTAATATTTATTCTGTGTGGGCTATCCGCGATTGTAATGAAATGCTCGCCCTCTGGTGGGCTAAGGTGAAATTACAATTAACATGAATAGCTTTCGGCTTTCGTCGAGACGCCATTGCTGGCCAATGTTTAGTTTCGCATATATTTATTGAATAAAAATGAATAAATCCGGTAAAAAAGATAACACATAGTGTTGTGTGCTACAGTGTAACTCCAAAGGATCAAGAAATCCAGAATTAAGCTTCATTTATTTCCAAATGACAAATTTAAAATTTCAGTTGCTTCGGTTAATGGAAGTAAAGAATTAATCAGATGACTTGAAACTAATATTTGTTCAGCTTCAGTTAAAAATCTACTTCCGATCAAACTTTGAATAAACTGAAATATTTTTTCCAAAAGCAATCGGTTTTCCATGCTGTAATGGCGGAGAAATTATAGCACGAATATTAAGCAGTAACACAAATAGAACAATAATAAATACACGTGGCTATTAAATTTACTAACAACAAAAGCTGAAAAAGCGCCATCTATCGATCATTACAAACACGGATTCAATTCATTCTACATTATGAAATTTAATTATTTATTAGTGATTCTGTAATTTAGAATATAAGGCAACTTTTTAGCCTTGTTTAATACGACCCAGATTTCATATATTATGTACCTTTAGATAATCACTATTTAAATAATACATTAAAAAAATATTTAAAAGGGA
This sequence comes from Salticus scenicus, assembly GCA_963930645.1. Lineage (NCBI taxonomy): Eukaryota > Metazoa > Arthropoda > Arachnida > Araneae > Salticidae > Salticus > Salticus scenicus. The sequence continues at coordinate 59,120,880 of OZ005662.1, read as the reverse complement.
AAAGTATTACAAATGATAGTATCTTTGTCAATGGGGTCAGTCATATACAGGTCAAACAAGTTTTGTCTTAAAGAGCATCATATGTTACATTCAGAAACAAGAAATAAACAAATCAGCCATTGCTGAACATTGTTGGGAGAATAAACATATTTATAATTTTAATTCAGGTAAAATAATCTGTCTGTTTATACACTTACACGAACTCGATATTTTAGTAGTTTTCCATATCTATAAAATTCATGAAAATATCATTAATTGTGATTTTGCTGCACCCTCCCTTTCTGATTGTTGTAAATATTATATAAAATCCCCATTGGCGACTATTCTTACTCTAAAATTCGCTTTCCTTTCTATTCACAAGAGAAAAAATCCGCCTTGTCATTCTGCACTGATGACGGTATGCTTAACGCTACCGAAACTGCGATTTGCTTTTACTATTTTTACAATGGTATTTTCAACTTTGTGTAAATATTTATTTGCCAAGCCTAGTTATATATTCCATTACAATTAATCATAGAAAAATTTTAACGAAAATATATTTAATACATTTTATTTTTCCTTTCCTGAAATAAAAAATGTATTAAGTAGTGTAACAAGAAAGTATTCAGTAAATACTGTTAAATTTTAAAAATTTTATTATACTGTGGATTTACTTATACTTGAGAGAAAGAAATTACTTAAATACTTAACTGTGATTGTATTTTGAAATTTAATTGTTAAGTAACTATTTGTTAATTAACCATCGCTTTTCCAACACCAAGGCGTTACTGCAAGAAAATTGCTTTCAGGTGCCGCTTGACACATTTGATGAAAATTACTAGCAACGCGCCTTTTTGTATTCGTCGTGCGACATTTCACTGGTTACATTTGCTATCTCTGGCGAATTAGCGCATTTTTTGAATGAGACGGACTTAACTAAATTTCAACTATAAAATGGGGTCAAAATGACCCCATGTTGGTAAAGCGAGTGTTAATACAATAGGAAATAGAGTGATTTTTTGGATTTATATTAACAAAGTCCACGTAATGTATTTAATTTTCCGCAATAAAAAATTTTCAAAAAGATTTTTAGAACATAATATATTACAAAAGAAATATATTACAACTAATCATAGGACGAACGGACGGATGGGTTTCACGCCGCACTAGTGCTGCGCAATGGGCAAATGACGAGGGTCTGGGACTCACCCCTAGAGATGGTCCGGAGACATGCCATTACAATTTTGATCCTCTATACAATTTTGATCATCCTCTATATAATTTTTGATGGGAACATGAAGAACATTGCGGCCACGACATATTTTACGTGCACCAGCCACCATTAGTGTACACGACGATCTTTGGCGGCAAGAGTACCGAAACCGCAATCTTTCAATTATGAGCCCGGCGATCTACCGACTGGGCAACCGCGGCCCCAACTAATCATAGAAAAATGTTACCGAAATGTTATAATTAAATAAAATTTTTCTACTTTTCATTTTTTTTTTTTTTTTCCTTTCGAAAATCGTTTATATAAAATGTAGCGTAGTAGAGAAGAGCTTAATAAATACGAGAAAATCGTTAAAAATTTTCTTAGACAATGGATTTTTTTTTTTTTTTTTTTTTTTTTTTGCTTTGGAGGGGATCAAAGTGTTTAAATATTTATTCTATGAAAACTGCGACAATTATTTCTTAAAATCAATTTTTTACTTCAATTATTTGTTAGCGGTTTTTAATTCAATTAAATGAAGTGCAATATTTAAATTTTATGTTTATATAGGTTTTGTAAAGTATGCATATTCTGTAACCAATATTTTCGAGAATAAATCTTTACAACATTTAATCACAGAATTTTTTTTTTTTAAATTTGCTATTTAGAATTATTGGTTCTGCAAGATAGAGGTAATAATAATCTTTTTTTTTTTTTTTTTTTAAGAAGAATTTAGAGTGACAAGTTTGCTTAACCCTTTCAGGGGCGGTGGTTGCATAGTGCAACCACAAATTTTTATTCAAAATTGCAAAAACTGTCCCCCAAAATTTTTTTACAATTTTTCTCTTTTATAACTTAGACGAATAACTTCATTTATTTCTTGTCGTTTAATATTGTTGGTGATGTACGGTGGCTCCTGATTTTAAATGAAAAAAATTTGCTTGCCCCTGAAAAGGTTAAAAAGTTTAATTTTCAAGGTTGCGAAGAAACGTAATCTTTATGAAGCTTGAGTACATATGCAGCTAAAAATCTGCATCACTTTCTTTCCAAATTCTCCGTGATGTAATTACGAATGCGATTTGCGCAGTCTTATTAGTAATTAAACTAATAAGTTTAAATATTAAGTGTGTAATTAATCGAATAATAGTTATAATTATACACATATTTTTACTGCTTGATAGTTAATTAAAGATTTTTTTTTTTTTTTTTTTTGAACAGGTAAGTTAAAAAACGGAATAAAAAAAAAAAAAAAAAAAAAATCATATTATAGTAAAACAGCTTTAAATTGCTGAAATGTTAAAAAAAAAAAAAAAAAAAAAAAAAAAAAAAAAATCAACATAAAAATTACTTTGTTTTCTATAGTTTTATTGAGTATATTTTAATGAATAAATAGTTTATTAGCACTTATTTAGCAGGCATTATCAGTTGTCTATAACATTTTAGTTTAATGTATTTATATTTTAATTCTAAATTAAGTCTATAGTATTTCTATTTTATAATTTAATTCACCAATTCGATCGTCGTTTATTTTCACTAGCATAAAAATTTCATTTTGTATATAATTATAATATCATAATTTTTTTTTTTTAAATAAATCTCAAAATCCGGAATCGATGTGGTTCCGCTGATTCCGGATTTTCGAGGTTCAACTTTATCAGTTTTAAGACATTCCAAAATTATGTACGGAATTAGAATGCGAAGAGACAGGCAGACAAACGAACTGAAATCATTAGAATATTATAAAACTTTCTTGCAAAGGGTTATATTTTCAAACTTCTAATAATATTTATCAGTAGTTTGTTGTAGGGAGACTAAGGCGCCCGTTGAAAAAGAATCGTTTCATTTTATTTATTTCTCACTTTAAATAATTCATTTGCTAGCAAGCCCGTGAGAAATTTTCTCACTTTGTTTATCTCTTCGTTACCTTTCAAATTATTATTTCACAGAAGTCATTTTTTTCATATGCATGAGCAAATTTATTTATATTTTTTTTACGGGAAAGCATATTTCCTTTTATGCTGAAAAAAAAAATGGCAACAATTAAAATTTAAATGTATTTTAAAGCTTTTATTTTCATATTTTAATTAATTTTAAATTTAATTTTATTGTTTTAATTTTTCATATTTTAATTAATTTAATTAAATGTAATTATATATTCGTTACAAATGATGTACCAAATGAAAGGCGCAATTTTTCTGAATATGTCTGTTTAAACAACTTATCAATCGGACAATTGTATTTTTTAAAATTAACTAATGTACGAAAATTAGGAGACTGAGTCCAAGGAAATCTCTTAAGTGTGACAGAATCAGTGACGGATGAGGGTAACTATATGCTGATACTTAGCAGCTGTTGCGACATATGAATATAAAGATAGGTATATGATATGCAGGTTCAAAAAAGTAATAAAATATGATTGTAGATACATATTGTGAGGAGGTTTCTATATGACTGTAATTAATATGTGAAAAGTATTAATTAATCTTAAATATTCTAATAAGTAAATGAAATCTGCCACAGTACTTTAATTTTTTAATTTATATAATTTTCTCATTTGTTTTCAATCTTAATATTATGAAATACAGAAATTTAAAATCGGAAAAGCAATTTATTTGAATGAATTTTTCAAAGAATGAAGTTTAAATGACGTTTGATTCTTAATATTGGACTAAGAGTCAATTAATTGTATATAAAAATAAGAAAAAAAAAAAAAAAAAAATGGAGTAAAAAATTCTTTCTATTCTATCAATTGCAAAAAGTATTTTTCTCCTCCAAAATATCGAGAAAGATACAAAAGAAAAAGAAAATCAATTTTAATAAAACGTTTCTAAAAATGATTTTTTTTTTCTTTTTTAATCATCTGCAGTAATGAGAGAAATGAAACAAAGGAATAGAAAAGTATTTAAAAGAGGAAAAAGTTAATTAAATTAATCTTGCCAGTTGCATCATTAATTATTGTTGACTTTTTAAGTTTTTTTTCTTCGGTCATTATTCATAAAAATGACGTCAAAAATGCTTTCTTTAATGAAGTTTTTAATTTTAAAGAAATTACTTAATTTAGTTCTCATTAAACTGGGGAAATATATATTTTTTCATATACTAAAGAAGCCATGTAAGCGTTCAAGTTATACAGTTATACTGAATTAAATATAATAATAACTGATTAAGACAAAAAAAAAAAAAAAAAGAAATCTGTGAGATACAGAGTTTAATTCAGTAAGACAGTACTATTTTGTACATTACAAACTTTTTAGGACTGAGGGCCTATTAGTCTCAATCTGGGATTTTTGCGTTGTCGATTTCGATAGTTGGACATTTGTCGAAATCTAAAATTTATCGAAAATATGATTGAATAATTTGAAAGCGATGTTATAATTTGAAAAAAAAAAAAAAAAAAAAAAAAAAAAAAACTAATAGTCCTCCGTCCTAAACTAAATTCTGCTTTTGCCAGAATTTCATCAAAATCTTTTTTTTTTTTAATTATTATTATTGAAAGAAAAAGAAAAGAAAATTAATAATAATCAGTATCGTTACAAGCGATATCGAAAAAGTTTTTTTTTTAATAATTTTGAATTAGGAAATAAAAAGTGCGCGTGAAATAATATGAAATAAAAATAAGTAAAAAAATGAATTTAATGATTTAATGTTTTTTTTTTTTCAATTCTTTCATATAAAGGCATTTGATAACTGTACCCACTCGTATAAATCTCCGTTCATGTTAGAAAAGATGGCGCCTGTTGTCGTACGGTCTCTCGTCATTTAGAGTTTTGAATTAGTTCATAAATTAAAGTCCATAATTTTAAATCCTTTCACGAATTTTTTCACGTTTGCTGAACTAAAATCTGAATTAAAATCTCCGTCCAACAAATAAAGCAAATTAATTAAATTGAGATATGTACATTTATTTTTATTTATTTAATATTAAAAATGCGTGAAAAATAGTTTACTTCTAAATTTTAAATCTCATTGTCTATAAAAAGGTGAAAATTAGTGAAAATTATGCCAAAAGTAATAATATTCATAATGCATGTATGAAAAATGGCTAATTCAAACATTTTATTATTATTATTATTTCTAATTTAATTTTTTAATGATTTGAATTTTTTTTTTCTCAGAATTAAGAGACTTTCGTTTAAGTTACAATTAATAAAAAGGAATTACACAAGAAACAATATGCATATAAAAGTCTTTCCGTTACCCGACTACCGTAGGTAATGGAAGTATTGTATTCGCCCCAAAAATTCGATATCGAGTTTTCACCTGATTTACACGTTTTAAGGTTTCCCGAGTCCGAAAAATTGGTTTTTGCCAATTGATCATTGTGTGTGTATGTATGTATGTATGTGCGGAATCTTCTGGCTATCATACCTCCGAAACTATAAAAGATAGAACAACGAAACTTCAGAATTGAGACGGATCTGGTGTACAGATAATTTTTCAAAATTTTGGTGAAAATGAGAAGACCGAAAGTGGGACATCGGAAACCGGTGATGGGACGGTACCTCTGTATCTCAAAAATGGCTCTAACGATTTTCTTCAAAGTTCCTATAAAAACACTCTATTAGATGTACTTTCGAATGATATAATTCATTAGTTGTGGAAAATTGTTAGACGTCCTGTATAAATAGCTCAATTTCTGGTCTTGCAAGTGCGTTTCTTTAAAAACGGCTGCATGGATTTTTTCAAACTCGCCATATTAACTCCCTTATAAATATCCTTTCGTATGTAATTACTGTTTTCCGGTCAATAATTGAGTACTCCAAGTTTTGGTAGAAGTTGGCATCTCAAAAACGGCTCTAACGATTTTCTTGAAAATTGTTATATAAATCCATTTTAGATATCCTTTCTCATATATTACGTGATTATTACAGGAAAATTAACAGTCATCCTGATTGGGTAGGTCAGTTTTAGATCTAGAAAATTAGTGTTTCAAAAAAGAACTCAACATTTTTTTTTTTCTTTTTAACTCGTTATGTAAGCTCTGTTTTATTCGTCTTTACACGTGTATCATCTTTCTCTCTAAGGAAAATTTTTGGACGTCTACTCTGTTAAGTCAATTATATGTTTTCTAATCGCATTACCTTCTAAAAGTGCATGTAGTACGTATAATGGTGTGTAATGGAAGTCGTGTGGTTGTGTCACACCAGATTTTTTATAATATTCTCGGATTTCTTTGTAAAACATGTCTTAACTTCAAATATTTTGCTAGCAGAATTTCTGTAGATGAAAATTGTAATAAATTATGCGGACTTGAATGTACATAGTTTTTAAAATTTTTTGCTAGTGACTATCCGAAATACAACTCTCTGAAGGAAGCATCTAAAAATTGCGAAATTTTCACCATGAGTTTTCACCATGAAATTTTCACCTCTTTAACCCATTTTATCCCATTGTCCTATTTAAAGGACAGCTGAAAAATAGCATATAGAAATCAGAATTTGCTAGGTGTGAATATTTTGTCAGCTGAAAAATATAATGGTATATATAAGCTTCTGCATACTTGCCAACCATCTCATTATGAGCTGTAAAATTTTTAGTATCCGCCTTATTTTTCACACCAATAACGTTTCAGAATAATTTTAGTCTTATTTAATCGTAACAACATTTAAAGAGAATTACTCTAAAAATATAGTGGTGTGAGAAAAGGGGCGTTTTTTCAGGGGGCGTTAACAATTGTACGGTTATTAATGAGATGGTTGGCAGGTATGCTTCTGCTAGCGTGTTATGTGTCTCACCTCCTCCATCTGGAATCTTTGTTTAATCATTACGTTAGGGAGCGTGGTTTATCTTCTCTTTGCGGTTGAAAATTCTTTCTAGAGTACTATCATGTAAATAAGAAAGCATTATACAGATAAAGCAAAACTTTATACTCGGAAAGCACTTTTCACTATTGAAGAGAACACTAAAACATATAAGTGCAAATTCCATCCTCTTTATTTCAATGTCCTGCGTACAAGGTGGATAAGATTTCTTATACAGATTTTTTTTTTTTTTTTTTTTTTTTTTTTCAAATTTTGTTGTAGTTAGTTTATTTATGTTTAATTTATTTTTTAGTTTATTTAGGTTAAAACTGACTATGATTTTCCGTATTTGGCGTTCAAAATGTGAAATTGGGGGGGACAAAAAAGTAGTTTTTTGGTTGCGACTTAGCAGCTATAAATTTCTCAGTGTAGTAAGTACAATATAAACAGATTTATGTAGTTTGTTCAACCCATTAGTTATGACTAGCATAAAAATAGTGGTAGCAATAAATTAAAAAAATTTTCATTCCTGAGAGTGTCCTGAAAAAAAGGCGGAGAGTACGACCTCTGTCATTATGAAGCGTAACATTTTTAGTACTCGCCTTTGTTTTCACACCAGTCATTTTTTAGAGTAATTTTATACTTCTTAAGTCGTAGCAACATTTCGAGAGAATTACTGAAAAAATAAACTTGTGTGGGAAAAGAGGCGTTTTTTCAAGGGGCGTTAACAATTTTACGCTTATTAATGAAATGGTTGGCGGGTATGCTTACTTTATACGCATAGCTCGTAAATCTATATTTCTAGTTTAGGGCTCCAGAAAAGGACTGCTTATTCGTTCTAGATGAAGGCTGTATATTTTTTTTTCACAGTGTATATGTTTAAAATACGAGTAGATTTCACAATTATGTTCATCTTTCATAGCTTTTTACTGACATAGTTGCCAACATTTTAACACTTTCGCGACCGCTGACGTAGATTCACGTCATTTGGAAATCTGTAACTCCTCCAGTGGGCGTTTCTTTTGGAGTTTGTATGTTGCTATTTTTGATTAAAATATTGCCTATATTCGTATTTGTACAATAAAAATGCTACGGATACAAATACTTCCACTAGAAAGAGTATAATTATTATGTATATTCATATGTGATACAAATATGGATACAGAAAACCTTGTTTTGAAATAATGTAGCTTGAAGGAATAACGCACACAGACGGAACGTACTATCGAAAAGACAAAAACATGCGGTCGTGAAAGTGCTAATTCATAGCCTCCTAAACTAGATGCCTTCCGCTTGGCTCGGAAACTTAGCAACCGTTCAAGCTGTAGACAGCGCCACCAGGTAGAGATTGCATGATTTTTTTTATTCAGCTGTCACCAATAATTTTAAGTAGTGATACATGATATATATAATCGACGTTTCTTCGGTTCTATTCCCAGAGCCTGATTAAGGGGAAAGCACACATTATCTCCGCTCTCACCGGAATATTTTTACAATTATTTTTTACTTCATGTCATAGAAATTCCACGCTTTGACGTGGAAATATTTTTTATATAAAATGAACGGTGTAAAACAATCCAATTTACTCACCGTTATTAGACACCAGAATTCTTTTAAAATCATTTTTAATGAGAATTTTCTGTTTATTATAGGAGGAAAGTATTTGTTAAAAAATAACGGTGTAAGTATAAATAATGTGTGCTTCCCCCTTAATCAGGCTCTGTCTATTCCCCTTTTATGTGTGCCAAATTCCACTTTTCAAAAATTTTGTTGGCTGTTGAATAAAAAATTCGCGCAATCTGTACCAGGTGGCGCTGTCTACCGCCAAGTTTCTGAGCCACGCGGAAGGTATCTAATATAGGAGGCTATGGTTAACTTATTCCGGAGCATTTTTAGCCCCGCCTTTATTTTGCACCACTTTATTTTTAGAATATTTTTCTCCAATATAACTACTATAAAATAAGAAAAATTTACTCTTAAAAAAATAAATAAAAGTGGTATTGAATAAAGGCGGAGCTAAAAATTCTCCGGAATAAATTAAAATGTTGGCAATTCTGCACTGATATAGGTGCCGTTTTAGATAAACAAATAAAAATTATACAAACCGATCAACCAATGTACATGATGGGCCTCATGTTAAAAATTTAAATATTTAGTACTATTTATAACAGTTAATGTTCTTTGTTTTTTAATCGTTCATAAGTTACAAGTATAATTTACGTAATAAAGTATTTAAACTACAACTTGCACGAAATATTTCAAACCACGGACAGATTTCTTAAAAGAATTCTTTTCTGAAAATTCTTAAGAAAGTAGTCGGGATGAAGTAATTACTTATTGGAAATACAGCCTTGGGAATTCTTTCTGCAAAGTTTTAGCATTTTACACCCCAAAGTAATTCAAAAATGCAAGTATGATAATAACTCTTTGGGAGGTTCCAGCCAGAATTTTGTACATGGATGCATATTCGGATCGTCTGTTATCTTAAATTTGGAAAGTTTTCCCCGAAAATTATAAAAGAATTTCTTCCTGAAATTTAAGATAATGTAAGTTTAAAATTATATTCTTTGAGCTAAAAGTTCTTTTTTTTATATATATAGTTGAAACTGTACAAGATGTTATAATTACATCTAATTAAAGTTTAGGAATATGACGATCATATGGATTACGGATATTACAGATATGATCATATAATGATCAATATTTTATATGAAGGAATGACAGTATCATTATTTGGCAAAAATAGATAATAAATAAATAAAATAAAATAAAATAAAGCACATAAATAAATGAAATAAATAAATGAACATATTGTTAGAAATCTTTTGGGAAGCTAAATTTGTTATTTGTTGATGTAAAAATTGAGCTTTTGTAATATCGTCATACGTTATTATAAGTTTGGCATTATTTAATGCATTTTTCATACTCACCTATTCAAAAATTTTCGGTCATTAACCAATATGGAAATTTTGAAACAATGGTTATTCCGATTTGAGTTTAAGTTCTTTATTTATTTATTTATTTATTTATTTATTTATTTATTTATTTATTTTTTGTAGTTGAAACTATACAAGATACATATTTTTAAAGTTTACTAATATATTGATTTGAAGATTAAATTTTAGATGATTAAATGGCAATATAATAATTTATTTAAAAAAAAAAAAATGCTAAAGCTCATATGAAAAATATCAGTTTGTTGTTTTAAAAAGGAATTTTGGCATTATCATCACATGTTAAATTAAATTTGCCATTATTTAAATCATTTTTTCATCGTTTTTCAATATTCAAGAATATTTCAAACAACTTGTATGAAAATTTACAAATAATTTTCATTCCAATTTGAGTTAAAAGTTTTTTTTTTTTTTTTTTTTTTTTCATATTTGAGAATATATAATATATACAGTATCCGCCGCTTATTAAAATCACATTCGTCCTGAGCCAAAGGGATTTGGAATAAGTATTACTTCTTTGAATTTGGAAAGAAATTTCAAATGGTAACGAATAATGGAATTAGTAAACAATATTAATTAATTTTTGATAGATAATTAATTAATTGTTCCTACGATAAAAGTAAATTAAATGGATTCCAAGTTCCTACGCAGTTTTCTTTGAGGAAAATCATCATTGCTTTACCAAAAGTTCACGCTTTTCTTAAAAATTGAAAGTTTTTCCGTTTAAACCTCTTTATTTATAGTTGTTTCAAAATAATAACCAGAAATTGCTTTTTAATAATTAAAAATTAAAAAATATATATATCATTTGCAAATCAAATCAGATTTGTAACTTATTACTGCGCTTTGAAGAATACATTCCTCGAAATTGTTACGGAGGAAGTTATGGGGCGTGTTTTAATTTGCAACTATGCTCCAAGCATAGCCTCCTAAACTAGATGCCTTCCGCGTGACTCGGAAACTTGACAACAATTCAAGTGGTAGACAGCGCCACTTGGTACAGATTGCGCGACTTTTTTATTCAACAGCCTCCAAAAAATTTTAAAAGTGGGATTTGATATACATAAAAGGCGAATAGAATCGAAGAAAAATCGATTCTATATATCATATAGCACTTCTTAAAATTATTGGTGACAGTTGAATAAAAAAGTCGCGCAATCTGTACCAGGTGGCGTTGTCTACCGCTTGATCTGTTATCAAGTTTCCGAGCCACGCGGAGGGCATCTAGTTTAGGAGGCTATGTTGCAAGTGTAAAATTTTCGACAATGAACAATAACGGAGGGGTTGTTCTGTTTTAATTTCTGTTTCTGTATCTTTTCTTTTCTTTTTTTTTTTTTTTTAATTAAAAAAAATCACAATATAAATAAAAAATTTTTAGTGTGCATAAATGATATTTTTGGCTGCTGAGGAGATTTTTTTTTTTTTTAATTTATTAACTAGCGATGCTGATTTTATTAAGCGGCGGCTTTAAAAATACTTTGATTTGATTCCGGTCCTGGCAGTTTGATAAGATTAAGCGGCTGATTTTATTAACCAGTGAATTTATTAAGCGGCGGTTAATGTATATTATTATTAAAGAGCAGCCTTTATTATTTTTATATGAAACATCAAATATTTCATAAAATTTCACGTAATTAAACAAACATATTACCATACATAACAGAAATTCCGTAGTTAATAAATGTATCAAAATAAATAAAGAAATAAAAAAGAAATAACGTCCATTCTGTTTTTAACGAATTGCATTGTGTTCTTTTATTAACTCTAAATTGGATTTTTAAATGATAGCATTTGATTAAATTTTATTCAGCACAAACACACACACACACACGCACGCACGCACACACACACACACGCACGCACGCACACACACACACACACACACACGCACGCACGCACACACACACACACGCACGCACGCACACACACACACACACACACACAAAAAAAAAAAAAAAAAAAATAGGGTCATTACTTTTTTTACACTCCAAAAGATTCCTTACTCACTTGTTTGATATTTTATGTTTCAACAAAATGACACTTCTGAGTTTCCGAATTTTCGTAAATCAAATTCATCTCAATTTTTAATCAAAATTTAATTTTAAATTATCACTTTTAGGTTAATTATTAAAAATCAAACAGTTCACTCAACTTTATCGTTCAGTTGACAAAGACAATTCCAAAAGTAAATTAATCGTTCAGTTATTTAATACGATTCCAAAATTAACTGTGAATTTAACTGTATACAGCCACGTTTGTTTAGTGATCAAGTTACTTATACAAGTTTTTCATGTGTAATATAAGTTAAACCAGAGCCTCCTTAAGTAGATGCCTTCCACGCGCAGCGAATCCCAATGTTAAATTAGGCAACATTTAAAAAACAAAACTAACGCTAGGTGACAGCACCTACGCAGAGCAACAATTTTCTTCTCTTTCATAGATAAGTTATATTTTACATCTAAAAATCTAGCTATTAATTTCAATTTAAAGTCCAAAATTGTATTTTTTTTTTCTTTTAATTTGAAAAAATGATGTGAAAGTGCTTTATCGTAAATATTTTCAAAAAAATATTCAAATATTTATATTTAAAAAAGTATAGGGTTTAATTTTCCTCGGAAGTGGACAAGACCTATTTTAGCTTTTCAACTAATTGTACCGCGTATCTAATAAATAACACCTTTTTTTAAAAAATATATTATTAATTAAAAAACGAAATTTAAAATTAAATAAGCAAAAACATGGCATGTCTATCACGCGATTAAATTATTTTTTATATATTTATTCGATAAAAATTTCAAAAATTTTTTTAATTTAGATATCAGATGAAAGTTTCGTTTATATAAATTAAAATCTCTGAACTTTAAATGAGTTTCAGCTTAGAATGAATAATTTATAATGATAAATTATTAAAATCATGTCTTTTTTTTCTTTTTTTTTTTGGTCATGTCCTTTACGTTACATTTTTACCTTATTAGGTGTGAATTATTTTTCTTAAATCGAGAATTTTATATTATTTATAAGAAAAATAGACCAGCACATTAACGAGATAAGTTAACATTCAGTAATAAAAATTGGAGAAGAAAACAATCTGTTGTCTAGTCCGTCACAAAAAATAAATAAATAACTATTAAGATTTAAATTTTTAAAATTAAGGATTTCTTGAGTATAAGTTTTCTTTCGCACGAAGTTTTTTTTTTTTTTTTTTCAAGATTTTATTAGCTTAACCAGTTCCGAGAGGGTATGCTTTCAAAACTGATAGACAGTTTCGAAATAAAGTTGTGTTATGTTTACATGTTTTGAGGTCTCCTGAAACGAAAAATAATGTTTTTAGCGGTTGGTCTGTGCGCGTCGGTTTGTCTATCTCGGATATACTTGGAAAATGCTGAAAGTGTATTTCATTTTGTGTTAGGTGTTTTTCATATAAGACTAAATTTAAATGCACAATCTGATGTGCACATATTTTATTGAAAATATACAGGGCTATCCAAAATTAAGCTAAACGTTCTTTTCTGTAGAATGTAATTGATGGAAGTGCTTTGCTACACTTTTTTAAGTCGACGAATACTGTTGAAGAAGGAAAATTAATTTTTTGAACCTATAATGTAAACAAAGTATTTTTTTTTTTTTTTTTTTTAAGTTTTATTTTCAACTCAGGTTTTTGAATAAAGTCACGTTTTGGGATTCCCTGAATACAAAAAAACATTTTTTTTTTTTTTTTAGTGATTGATTTATATGCATATTTATTATCAGAATAACTCAAAAACAAACAAATGCAGGAAATTCACAATTGTATTTTAAAACTCGTATTAGGTTTCAATTTGAAAAATTTGATAAAGATTGGCAAATTTAAGGACAAATTAATAACATCCTTGAAATATTTTTACTTTCATTACCCTACTACCGTACGTAATGAAAGTATTGTGTTCGGTCCAAAAATTCGATATCGAGTTTTCCCCTGATTTATATTTTTAAGGTCTCATGAGTCAAAAAAAAAGTAATTTTTGGCAATTAGCCAGTATGTGTGTGTGTGTGTATATGTGAGTGTATGGATGTGGAGAATTTCTATTTCAAAAAATCAAGTCATCTTTCTGTCATATCTGATAATTTTTCAAATCAGTAATCATGATATTTAATTTTTACATGAATTTTTAATTCTATATTCCATTTGTGTGGTAAAAGGTTAATAAAAGTAAAGTTATGAATCTAAAAATTTAATATTTTTAAAAAGAACAAAAGTAGAAATAAAAAATTTCTATTTTTTCTTTTCAAGATTCCCAACACTTTTATTTCGATTTAACTAAAATAATCAAATTTTTATACGCATTTACACAAGTCTTTAAAAAACAGTGGTATTAAAAAGATATAAATTAATCTTGTTCCTATATTGGAGTATTTTATAGTTTTATTCATAAGTTACTAATGTAATTTATCAATAAAACTATAAAATACTCCAATATAGAGTTACTTCAAAGTAACTAAGAACAAGTTACTTTTCTGTATTCCTACATCAATAAATAAAAATTTCATTTCATTTTGTAATAAGCATAACTATTTTATTTGTTAAATCTAACTTACTAACAGAGGTGTCAACCCTTCGAATTTTTATATCATAATTTCTTTTAAATTTATCTTCGTCTTAATCACAGAATTTATGATAATAAATAAAAAAAATGTTTTTTATGAAAAATATTATTGATATTCAAGAATCCGGAGGGTTGGTAATTTTGCATTACTTATTTATGCAGTTTACATACCTTGTCTTGAAATATTTGTGAGCCATTTTTTACGCAGAATTGCATTGCTGGGTATTTCGTGAAAACATATATTTTCACGGCGACTGTCTGATTTACAAAATGGTACGACGCAATACACCATATTATAAAAAAAACCCTCTCACATTTGTTAAATTAATAAAACATAAACCATACAGAACTCAATTGAACCGCGGGAAATAAACAGAACTTTACGTACGGTACCAAGCGCCATCTACTGGCTATGCTCTTCTTGTACTGTTGCCAAGTTTTGGAGCGACTCGCTAGGCATCTACTTAAGGAGGCCCTGGTTAAACTTTAGTTTTATTAATTATTATTAGTATTTCATTTAACTATTATTATTAGTATTTCAATTAATAATTTTGAAATTTCTGCTTGAATTTAAATAAGTTTGATTCTCATTTGGTTTTTCACATATTATTCTTTCAGTTTAAACTTTTTCTATTTTTGGGTGTTATTGGGTATAGCTTGTTGTAATATATATATATATATATATATATATATATGTGTGTGTGTGTGTGTGTGTGTGTGTGTGTGTGTGTGTGTGTGTGTGTGTGTGTGTGTGTATTATTATTTTTATTTACGAGACTTTTTTTTTACGAGAATGAATATCGTCGGCTTCCTTATCTTGTATCCAGGTGTAACTTTAATTTTGTTCTAGCGAATAGTTAATTCTTAACCCATTAACGCCCGAATTAATTTTGCAAAATATTATTAGCTGATTATTTCACTTCTAAATTAATATGGACAACTGACAGTAAATATATATTAACTTAAACAATTCTTCTGATAGTTTTTAATTTAAAGTCTATCCTCATTTATTGACGTTTAGTGTTCTAGCGAGAAAACTTCGAGATAGAAAAACTTTGAGATAACAGATTAATTTCCTATTATATGTTGACAAAGATGTCGAAAGTAAAGCATTAATATATATATTATTATTCAACTTGATTTAAGTTAGTATACCTGCGCTAAAAGCAAATATATGTGCGACGAATGAAAAAACATAAAATGACTATCCAAATTATGAAATGATAATTAATAGTAGGCACATAAAACTTTCAGGGATCATTTAGAGTGACGCTGTAAACTGTCACTAAAAAGAAGAAATCATTCCAAGAAACCAGAAAAAATATGCGTGCCATTTTATTAGCTGTCCTCAAATAAGAACACTGGGCGCTAACGGGTTAATTTGGTTTCAAAGAATTGAAAAAAAAAAAAACTTACCATCGATTGCTTATTTCGTAATAACGAGGTTGGCGAAATTATGTCTTTTCTGAAAAACCGTTTCTGATAGCTTTTTAAAAAATTTATGTGAGCGTATATAACCGCAAATGCAGCCATATTTTCTCATGTTTTTATATTAGAGAGACGAATTTAAGGCACATTCGTAACCACAGACGAATACCAACCGATCAGATTTTTAGATACCGGTAATTATTTTTTAATAGAAAATTTCACCTTATTTTACATTAGAATACTGCTGCAAATGTTAAAATTCTAAAACAAAAAAAAAAAAAAAGTACAAGTATCCAAAAATCAGAACGGTTGGTAGCTATGCAAATGGAACCATGTTTTTTCATAATTCTTTCTTGGAGAGAAAAATTCAATGCAGTGCCAAAATATTTTTTATATTATCTGAATGTTCTTCTTGATCGGTGTGTAAAAACTTAAGATGCCATTCTTTGACCACCATTCCATTTGCATTTCATCTAACTATTACTAATTTCGTCAGCTAAAGTATAATACCATGTCTTATATCTAATTTTCATATCTAATGTTTGGAATTCAATCGTATATAATCCCTCGTCTCGTGATTAGAACCTGCTCTGACAGCACAGAGAACTCTTCTCAGACGTATCAAACTTGAAATTCAAGATCAAACATCCAAGTTTACAAATGCCCAGCTTGCTTTGAGTTTGATCCTTCAAGCATGATACAATGAATATAAAAAATTCACTAATTTTGCTAATTTTGAACGTTCACTAATTTAGAACCACATACCCGTAAAACTGATTTATAAATAAAAATCCTTTTTTCTTTTTCTACGCTTAATGGCCCTCTTCACTTACCGTCGGCGGAAGCCCGAGCCAATGTTATTCTATGGGGAAATTTTCTTTGCAAATAACTTATTAACTAATACATATTTTTAAATTCTGTTTTTCCATTCGGAAAATTCCCTACTGTTAAATTGACGGACCTTTTTTAAAAATGTATTTTTTTAAGTTTTAATATTTTATTTTGAAATTGCAAAATGAAAAAAATTCACATATTGAAAATTCGTATTTTGCAGCTTCAAAATAAAATATAAAAAAATTAAAAAAATAATTTTTTAAAAAAAGTCCGTCAATTTAACAGCTGTGAATTTTCAGCATGTGAAAATTTCCCATAGAATAACATTAGCTTCGGCTTCCGGCGACGGTGAGTGAAGCGGTCCCTTAAGTAAACGTTATTTATTATTCATTTGAAAATTTAATTTTTCTACTTTTTAATCGTAAACAAACTAAGAGCATTGCACACAGCTTTTCCAGCATTTGACTTTTAGCGTCAAAGAATTTTCAATCTTATAATGTTTTCGATTTATCAAATGTGATTTATCAAGCTTGAATCTGGTTGTAAATATTGTTAAGAATTTGTAAATAGGAGTAGTTGTATCTATGTAAAAGCTTTCAAAGAAGCTTAGTCAGGTTATAAAATGTTAATTTTCGGCATTTCTAGCTTTTTTTCGCGTTAAAATAGATTATTTTCTCTTAGAAACCAGTTGAAAAGCTTCATTAAAGAAAGTAATAGATTGGCGTGAAATTTGGCAAGCTTTTTCTCCTTGGCAACATTATTGGCGACCTTGGCGGGCATAAACGTATTATTTATATCTTGAATATCTAAGCTCTATCTTGATTCGTTGAGAAATTACTAAAACTTTCTAGGTTTATTAAAATGCTATAAAAAGAAACCCAATGCAGCCAAATGAGTCAGTTTCTCGCCAACCGCTTTACGAAACGATAAAGTGCTCCTGACTGCTCTCTTACTACTGCTGTTTTCAGCCCGTTGCGGTGTTTTAATGCTATAATATAGTTTATACTGTGAGTTTGATGCGGTCAGCTGTTATTTAAGCTGCGTTTTCTCGTAATTCTGAAGTTGATGGTGTATAGATAGATCTGTAATCTTCTAGAATTTTCTGCAAATAATCTTTTGAGCCGCTGCAAAATTTGCCTTTCATCCAGAGACAATTCACAAACCACGAATACGCAACACTATCATTGACCTACCAAAATCAAGCTCGTTTCCAAGGAAACGTGCTGTTAGGGCGATTTCTATTGTACCTCATTTTATGTGTTATATATTTTAAGATTTTAAAAAAGCATATATCTATAAACGTCTCAATAAACAGTTCTTCAAAAACATAAACTAATACACTGAGAAAAAAAATATACCGTCTTCATCTAGAATGAATAAATGGTCATTTTCTAAAGCCTTAAACTAGAAATATAGATTTCCGAGCTATGCGCATAAGGCACGCCAATAAACTGAATAGACGAGATGGTCGAGAATTTCTAATCTACATATTTGTAGATGGTGAAATAACATTATGAATCTTGTATTACGAGAAATTCTCGCATGATTTTCTAGAATTGGGTCATAAACCAAGATTATCGCTGTTGAAACCCGCCTCTTGTATTCACATTTATTTGGAGATATTTTCAAATAGGTTTGTCCTCGATAGTATAGGCAAACGCTCAAGAATTCTAATAAATATCTCTAGAATTCGCTTTCGAAGGGGACTAGAAAATTTTTATAAGAAATTTATAAGTATGGGCATGGAACTATTTTTTCTAGAGCCACAATTTAGATTCTAGATGTCAGTAATAGAATTTTTTCTCAGTGTATTGGTGTGCCTTATACTCATAGCTCGGCAATCTATGTTTCTTGTTTAGAGGTTTAGAAAAGGGCCACCTATTCGTTCTAGATGAAAGCGTATTTTTTTTTTCCCTCAGTGTACAAACGATTTTTTTTACACAGTCTTTTTCGTAAGAATATAAAAGTAAAATCTCGAGTAAATTCACATGCATATAGATGTATATGTGACGATAACAACCCATTAGAGTGACAAAGTAATAATGCGAATTAAGAATGAAACTTCTATATTTGCAGATAGATAAAGTAAATGTTTCTAAAATTTGCTAAGCATCAAGATTATTTTCAGTTAACCAAATAACATCACAGATTATGTTTTGTTATTAAATACACACACACACATATATATATATATATTTAAATGAACTTACGATGAAAATGGAAATAATTCAATTTATTAATTTTCGCTAAAAAGTGATATTAATATCTTTAGATTCAATTGAATGTTTTAAAGAGAAACTGAAAAACAGAACTAAAAATTTAAAACTTAATTTAAACTTTGTGACATTACAGATAAAGTGATATAATTTTAAACAGAGAGAGAAAGAAAATTAAAACATTTTTGCAACAGTCCAGTCAAAAAAAAAAAATAAATAAATAAATAAAATAAAATAAAATAAATAAATAAAATAAAGATCCATAAGAAGTGTGGTATTAACCCCTTCTGGTACGATTTAATAATGAATATTTGTGCATAAAATATTCCTTTAAATTTTATTTAAAAATAATATATGAAAATGATTCGTGATATTTATAGTTTGTGTAGATACATGCATGATCTAACCTCGCCATTGCACGGTATGGCATTTAAAACCAATGAAGATATAAATTTGTCATTGTACGGTATGGCATTTAAAATCAATGAAGATGTAAATTTTTCATTGCACGGTATGGCATTTAAAACCAATGAAGATGTAAATTTGTCATTGTACGGTATGGCATTTAAAACAAATGAAGATGTAAATTTGTCATTGCACGGTATGGCAATTAAAAAAACCCAATGAAGATGTAAATTTTTCATTGCACGGAATGGCATTTAAAACCAATGAAGATGTAAATTTGTCATTGTACGGTATGGCATTTAAAACTAATGGTGAGCTAGACTTGTCATTTTACCACAAGGAGTTAACCAACCCTTTTAATAGAAACGTTGCAATATATAACATTGAAAATATAAACTTCCTAAAAACAGAAACACGTGAAGATAAAGAATGTTCCAGCACTTTTTAACAACAAAATTTGTTCCCTGAATATACACTGTAAAAAATAACGGTAGTTTGTTACAGCAGAATACGCTGGCAAATGTAGGTGCCAGAACGTTCTGCTGTTAAATAGAGTAAATTACTGCGGAAACGTCTGTAAAGAGAGAATCTTTTACAGATGTTTCTGCTGTAAATTATTTATTTTTAACAGCAGAATGTGCTGGCTTTTTTTTTTCCCAGTACATTCTGATGCAAAAAACTACCGTTATTTTCTATACACTAGGAAAATATTATGTGACTAACGTCTAAGATCTAAATTGTGGCTCTAGTAAAAGTAGTTCCTTGTCATCCTTATAAATTCTAGTTCCCTTTGATAGCGAGTTCCTAAAACCTCTATTAGAATTCTAGACTGATTTTCTATATTATGGTTGTCAATGTCATTTAAAAATCTCTGTAAATAAACACGAATACAAGAGGCGTGTTTTACCAACTATAATTTTCTTTTATAACCCAATTCTAATAAATTAAGGAGAATTTCTCGCAATGCAAAAGATTCATAATATTCATAGTATTCATAATATTGTTTCACCATCTAGAAAAGCGTAGACTAGAAATTCTCGATCATTTCGTCTATCCGGGTTATTTGTTTACCTTATACAGACAACTTGAAAATCTATATTTCTAGTTTAGGAATTTAGAAAATGGATACATATTCGTTCGAGATCAAAGCGACACATATTTCTTTTTTCAATGTAGTGTATCTTAGAGATTATTCAATTACACTTAAAGATAATCTGTTTAGATTATTAATTAGAGGTTAGTAGATACTAATTTGATCCAGAGATTATCAGAGATTATTCAATCAAAAAGTACTTTTTGGTGTTTCTTTAATTTTTTTTTTGTAAAGAAATAATTCTCTAACTAAGTGGAATCATGTATTTGCTAAATGAATAACACATAAAAGTTTTAAGACTAATTTTATTCCATTACTCACTCTTATTATGCATGTGTAAGATTAACGTACGCTGAGGATTTTCTCTGAAGCATTTTTATTTCGGCCTTCATAAAATCCCCTAAAATATCCCCGCTTCTGCAAATTTTCATAAATAATTTAAGAAAATAACCGAAAAATTCCCGAATAAACACGCGAACCTTAAGACTTATGAGGATTAAATTCCTTGACAAGAGTGTTTAATTAAAATTCATATAGCTTCGCTCTTTCACTCTGCTAAACGTCACATAATTAGCTGGAGAAAATTGCATTAGGGGGAAAAAAAAATACATCTTCTTTTTCATAGTTCAGTGATTGTAGCAATTTTGTTATGCCCGAAAATTTAAACTTCGATGAAAGTTAATGTTTCAGGAGACTTGGATCTTTGAATTGACACCACTGAAAAGCTTAACTTAAAAGCTTATATTTTCATTTAAGATTTATAAATTTAACTATATTGCTTTTTGTTCAATAAAATATATAGTCAGGCAACAATTTTTATGGTTTTTGACACATAATTTTTACAGATATGAAAGCTTTAATTTGCGTTTTCTCTGTTTGCATTTTTTTTTTTTTTTTTTTTTTTTTTTCATGAATTGGTGATCTTTAAAATGATAACACTTTTAGAGATATTAAAGAAAAGGCTTGATTTTTTTTTTTTTTTAGATGTTTAATAGAAACTAATCGAAAGAATTGGGAACAGATTTTGAAACTTATTTATTAATTTTTGAGAAAAAAAAAATAATAATAACAAAATAAAAAGTGCATGTAAAAGTTTCTAAAAATAACAAGAAGAAAAACTAGTTGACATAGGTGGACTCTGCTCAGTTCCCCACCATATTTATGGTCTCATAAATTTCTAGTATGAGACATATTATAATCATGTTAAAAAAAAAAAAAAAAAAAATGAATTTGACCAAAGCTTGATACAATGACAGAAAGAAATCCCCGCCTAATAGGCTATCCGTCGTTCACTTCGATATATTTATCTTATTCTAATCTAATAATTTATTTTATCAGGGTCGATTTCGTTGTTTATGTTTCATGCTACTATTTCCAATGCAATAATCCTCAAAATTCATATTTATATGAAAAAATTACAATTTCGCTATGTTGATAAAATAGTAAATTACGAATAATTTACGAAATTTTCCTATCAGAATATTTGTATTCATTCATGTTCAAAAAAATATCATAAATGTAATTTTGAAGTTGTCTAATGTATTTATGATCCTCAAAATGGAAGTTTATGCTCAATTTTGCCTTATTCTGACATGTTAAGTAAATCGTAAATTCCAAATAACTTACGAATTTTTTAAATTGGAAAAATCATAGTCTATAATATTCATGCCAGTAACCTAAATAATATTTCGAAAGTGGTTTGACATCTTTACGATGAAAATATGCCTCAAAATTGACGTTTATGTGAAATTTTGCTCTATTCTGCCATGTTAAGAAATTCGTAAATTTCCAATAACTTACGAAATTTTTATATTTGAAAATTCATAGTCATTAATATTCATGCCAGTGTCCTAAATAATATTTCAAAAGTAGTCTGAGATCTTTACGATGAAAATATCTCTCAAAACTGACGCTTATGTGATATTTTGACCTATACTGCCATGTTAAGAAATTCGTAAATTTCCTATAACTTGCGAAATTTTCAAAGTAGCATATTTATAGTTACTGATGTTCCTTTCGGCATCAAAACGGATATTTTAAAACTGGTCTGACATTTTTACAATAAAAAGTGTCCATTTAATGCACGTTTAAGTGAATTTTTGTCCTATTCTCCCATGTTAAGAACCTCGTAAATTTCTAATAACTGACGAGGTTTTTTAGTTCGAATGTTGCAAATGAATAGGGTTCTTGCCTGTGTCGAAAGTAATATTTTAAAAATGATCTGACATCTCTGCGACAATTTGTTCTTGAAATATCGTGTACGCAGACTAACAAACGAACGGACTAACACACTAACCGACTAATAGACACCCTACAGATAGACACCATACAAATTTTGTCATTTTCGGATTCCTCACACCTGAAAACGTGTAAAAAAGTCAAAAAACCGAGGTCGAAAATTTTCACGATTACCTAAGTTCCCCATACCTATAGTATGATGGGGAACTAAAGGGAACTAGAATTTATAAAGATGACATGGAACTATTTTTTCTAGAGCCACAATTTAGATTCTGGATGTCAGTTACAGAATTTTTTCTCAGTGAAAAAAAGGATTTAATATCAATTTAAATTTTTAATTTTTAATATTTTCTTTTTTTAAAGATATTACAAATTCCCCAATTCTTTTATGTAGATTCCGTTAAAGATTATGTTTATAAACATCTGGAGATGTTTTGGTATTTTAAAAGTAATGAATTCATGAAAAAATGCAAACTGAGGAAACGCAATTTAAATATTTTAAATTTGTAAAGAGGTATATGAAAATTCATAAAAATTGCTGCCTGAATATATATTTTATTAAACAAATCTAATACAATTTAATTTATAAATATTAAGCGGAAATAAAAACTTTTATATGAAGCCTTCAGTGGAACTACGTCAAAGGTGCTAACTCCCCTTAACTTTTGACGATGTTGTGCCATATTTCTAAAAGGTAAAGTCACAAAATAACATATCAGAAATACCCAAAAATATATTAATGAAGAAATTAAACCGAAATAAATTAACAAATAAAAATTGTCTTTTTTCAATGATTTATTTAACTGTTCTCGTAAAGGTTCCATATTAGGAATTAGTAATTATGCACCTGTATTTAAATTCATAAATGTATATGAATTCATTTATCCCTCTATTCATGTCCATACCCTAAATACGCGTTATATTACGGTATGGAATCATATTTTTTTCAGCAGGATCAAGGTTTCAGAGCAGTCAGATTCACTCACACACCCTTAACAGGCAATCCAAAGAGGGTTTTGTTGCTTCCTTTCATAAGGGTATCTCATTCAAAAATGAAGTTTTTAAAATTCTGTTTGAATAT
The DNA here is from genome assembly GCA_963930645.1 of Salticus scenicus. Lineage (NCBI taxonomy): Eukaryota > Metazoa > Arthropoda > Arachnida > Araneae > Salticidae > Salticus > Salticus scenicus. Next base: position 59,097,118 of record OZ005662.1, on the reverse strand, counting down.
TACTTCTTGAACATGTCGCCTTTTTTCTTAGAGAAGAATTTTTTTTTTTTCTTTTAAATAATAAATTTAAATATTTCTTTTAGAAATTAAAAATTACAGATAGGAGTTTATTTTTTAAAGAAAATAAAACCTTTTTTTTTTTTTTTTTTTTTTAATTGCCCACTAAGATAACAGGTGATATGTTCGAAGATAAGAATTAAAAAAAAAAAAAAAAGTTTCAGATATTGTTATAATATGAAACAATAAAATTTTCATAGATTACATGGAAAGGAACAAAAGGTGAATTTAATTCGTGTGCAGCCTTAAGTACGATATTCCCTTCTTAAGAGTAACTAGATATCTTATAAAATATAAACTTTTTCAGATTCGATAATCTATCGAATTGATAATCTATCAATATCGATTTGATAATCTATCAAATTCGTGAATTTTCCTGCACATCTGGTGGCCGAATGGTTAGTGCTTTTTTTTCTTTATTTCCCGGATGCCGGATGCAAACCTCGGTTTTCACTTTAAAATTAGTAATGTTTAATGCGACACAATGTGCAAAAAATGACCGTAGAGAGACACCCCAAAACAAACCCAGAATTTTCAATAATGATATCGCTGAAATTTAGCAAAGTAATAGTACACGTCTTCAGCTTTCTTTTATTTGATTAAGAACTTTATGAAATAGCTTAAAAACAAGTTCTCATACTTTCTCTAGCTCCCAGTAACAGTTCTCTTCGGCATGGCGATTAGCCCAGTGCTCGCGTCGGTCTTATTTAGCATTTGCTTTTCTCCATTGCTCATGTTGGAATTTTTACTCATAGTTTCTAATCAAAATTACAAAATAATAATAAGGAATGAAGGAAAAAAAAAATATTATATACTAAAAAATTCTTACTTAGGTTTAACAGATACCATTTGAATCAAGAAAGTTTTTTCCCGCTTTACCCATTAACAAAATTAATATTTTCATTACTATCTAAATACTTTCACTTATTCTTATACCTCTTTTTAAATATAGTGGGTACAATTAATTAAACAAGCAGTGACAGCAGCCTCAAATTGTATTTAACTGATTATATGTGGTTAAATTAAAAGGTTATGATGTTTTTAAAACTTTTTGGAGCCTTCAGGGCTTTTTAAACAGTACAATGTAAAATATACTATTATTTTTAAAATATCCTATGAGCCAATGTTAAATGATAAATAAACATGGAAATATTTTCTTTTCGAAATATTAATCGCAAGGTGGGCAAAAGCGAAATAGAATATATATATATATATATATATATATATAACATTAATCAAGGAATTATCAAGGAAACAGCCTGTAATAAGAGAATTCAAAGTTTTTAAAGCATGATATAAAATAAATAATTATGCATTTTTATCTTTTAAAAGTATTCCAAAATTAAAGCAATTTATCTCCCAACAAAGTAAAAATGTAATGAATAAGTTCTTTTTCGATTATGACGTAAAATAATCAAAATTTCTTCTCAGCGTAATGGTAAGCAATGGAGCAACTGGCACTAAAATGGAGAATTTCGTGAAAAAGCCGGCGCCGCGCCAATGTCCAGTCTCTCTCTATCGAGGGTCCCTAACTTGAAGTAGTGACCCTCGATAGACCTATATATAGGGTCCCTACTTCAAGTTTCTGAGCCAAGCGACAGGCATCTAGTTTAGGAGTCTATGCTTAATTATGATTACATCAGTATCAAATTACAATGCATTTCTATATTTCAGAAATTCAATAATCATAAAATATATCAAAACATCTAACATTCTATCTTTGTATAAGATAAAGAATTAGCATTGTTTAATAAAACATATATCAGATTGTATTTAGCTTATCTTGTATTTGAAAAATGTGTTTAAAAAAAGCTATCTTAAAAGAAATGTTTTCTAAAAATATTTTAGAAAGAGTCCTGTTAAAAATAATCACTCAGTAAGAATACAGTTTAGGAAAAGTTTTCAGTAAAGCTTTAGCCTTTTACTTTAAAGAGTAATACAAGAAAGCAAATATATTAATAACATACTCGGTAACGGTTTAAGTTTTATAATCGAGAGAACGCTGAAAGATCCTTATCAGGAACTTTAAAAGTTTTAGGGTTATTAAATAACATTCGAAGAAAACTTGTGATATAACCATGTATAAAATTTTATCTTTAAAAAACAAGGTTATTTTTAACCAATCTAAAAAATAGAAGCGACGCTTAAGCAATAAATTTTACGATGGTATTAAGAAGTGTATACTCATAAAAATATAATTACTTTCTGTTGAATAGGAAAATAATAATAATAATAATAATAATAATAATAATAATAATAATAATGCTTACAAATAGAACGCTGATTTATTTATTTATTTATTATTATTATTTTTTTTTCATTAATGCTATATATATATATATATATATTTGAATATTTTTTGTTACTACTTTTTTGTAAAGGAGGTGCACTGTTAAAAACTTCAGTTCAAACTTTAACCACTATTTGCAGTAAAGTTATAAACAAATTCCATAATATGGTTCAACCTCACTTTTACATTTTCTACTTCTTGCGATTAAATTTAAGTTGCACCGAAACGTTTAGCTACCATCACTGTAAAAAATATGTCCTATTTGCTGCCAGAAATTCTCTGTAATTTGAGAAAATACGTTCTGACAACGTAATTTTTTCGTAAATTACGTAAATATTTTCTTTTTCGTAATTTTCTTTTTCGTAATATTTTCTTTTTCGTAAATATTTTCTCAAATTACAGAGAATTTCTGGCAGGAAATAGGACATATTTTTTACAGTGTACATTTACTCACAAGGGATGTATGAATCAGTTAAATTCCTATCGAAAACAAACCAAGCTTAAATCAAACAGCGTGGTCGAAAACGTAAGGTAAAGTGCAAATTTTGTGCAATAACTCACACATGGGCCAAAAATAAGATCTTAGAAAATTTAGCTCTTTTTATGAAAATCAACGAAACATAATTCTGCGGGCAAGAAATCATGGCACAGTGCCAGAACGTTTGACTTCTGACACGAAGGTCTTCAGTTCGATCTCCGACTCGGTCGATTTTTTTTTTTTTTTTTTTTTTTTTTTTAACATATTATTAGTGCTGGGCGATGTTGGCATTTCTTAAATCGATATATCGTTCATCTTAAATACCGATATAAGGATATATCGATTTGATGTAGCGTTACCAACTGTAGGGATTAGTCCCTACACGTAAGGGCTTAAAAAAAAAAAAAAATCGACCGAGACAGGGACTAAACTGAAAACCTTGTCTCAAATCAAACAATCTGGCACTGTACCACGCTTTTTTGCCCACTAATTAAGTTTCGACCATTTTGATAAAAGGGATTAAATTTTCTAAAGTTTTATCTTGGCCTACGGGTGAGTTGTTGCACAAAATTTGCCCTTTATCCTATGTTTTCGACCACACTCTTTAATGTAATCTTAGTTTAATTTCAATAGGAATTTTACTGATTCATACTTCCCTTGTAAGTGGATGTATGGTAGCTCCAAATTTTGGCGCAACTTAAATTCAATCGCAAGAAGTACAAAACTTAAAAAAAAGGTTGAACCACTTTATGATATTGCTTATAATTTTACTCCATATACAGTTGGCAGCAAAAGTATTCGAGCGCTAGCAATAATGCCTATATATATATATATATATATATATATATATATATATATATATATACATACTCTTTATACTGTTTTGTTAAATAAATCCTTCTCGAGTCATCTTCTCAAACATTCAATAATTTTATCCTAGTTGACTATTACTATTACAGAAAATTGTTTTTTAGTTTCACAATTTTCCTTACTGTTGTTTCGTACATTTATAGAAAACTTTATCATATACTGGAAAGTATTTATTATATCCTTATGTTCTAAAACGGGACGACAGTGCCATTTGTATACTGATGTGTACAAAATGCGAATAAGCGCTAATTTATATCAAGGTGCAAGTATGTAAAACTTTTTATGAAATTCTGTGCATTATTTTTCGCGCTAAATTCGTTGGAATTTTTTTTTTTTTTCACACTCAAGCAGATGGATAATTTCTAAAAATGGTCAAAACGTTTTTTAGACTTCTCGAAACGTGTAAATTCATTGAAAACCAGAAGATAAAATTTTTTACAAGTACTTTCTTGTAATGAATACCTACAGAAGAACGCAAAAACGCGAAAATCAACAATGAACCATAAAAAAATATATTAGTTTGACAAAATTAAATTTTTTCCTCAAAATTATTATTTTTATCACAGAAATATTTCCCATTGACTCGTGACGTGACATTTCGTGAGTAACCTTTAGAACACATGAAGCACCCCAATTTATTTATTTAATTTTTAACTAATTGATAAATTCAAAATTTTATTATTTCTTATTACTTTTTAATGCATTAAAATATTTATATTCTCCACTTACATGCAAACGAATTACAAAATGGCTTTACACAAGATATTAAATTTCTATAGTGCTTTGAATCTCCTAATAAATGTAAATCTTAATTAAAATTTTCTAAAATACAATTTCTTTCAAAATTCATTAGATTTTCTTTTTTTATTGAAGTTTAAAATTTTTACTTATGTTAGATTAAATTACATCAAGACAAATTACAAAAAGACTAATAACTGGCTTAGTGTAAGAAAGAAAATTAGTAATAGAAGGAAAAACAGTTTGGTACACTTGAAGACCAAAAAAAAAAAAAAAAAAGCATCAACTTTTACCGTATTCAAAATTATTTTTTAATACCCATACTATATATTGTTAAGTAATTGATTTCGAAATAAATAGAAATCAGATAATTAAATGTTAGAATAATCATATCTAAGATGACGCTGTTGTTTGAATTAATTTATTTTTGACAATATGACAATGTCATAGTCTACTGAAATTAATAAATTTAATGAAAGAATATTATTAATTACAGGAAATATTAATAAAGAATAATTAATTATTCACTTATCTAATAAACAGAAACTGGAGTATCTTATTTTTTAATTATAGGAAGTTATATTATAGTTCCTATAATAAAAATAGCCGAAGAAAATACTAATATTGATAAAGTAAATCTCCAGTAATCAAACGAATTTCGAATGAAGGACTGAATAGATCTCATTTCTCGGTTTTCATTTCGTTACTACGCATGCATTCCTAAAACCGTAATCCATTTGAAAGAATATGCTTCTTCTTCTTCGTATCGGGTCTGAAACCGATATTCTCTTCCCAGAACGCTTGCGCAACACTAAATCAAAACGGCTACTCTCTTGATTCTTTGCTGTTTGATTGAGTAAAGATTTTCATGATTTAGCTGTTTATGACTGCGCATGCTTTACACTAAACCGGTATCCGACTGAATGAATATCCATCTGGCATTATTCCAACATTACTGAATCGGTTTAGCCTGGCATCAGAAACTCGCGTTTTTTTATGTTTCTGCATCGATATTTCACGGAAGATGAAATATTTAAATCGAATAAACGATATTAGCGTTAAATCGATATTTGATTTTACATCGATATAAAGCCCAGTCCTACATATTACCAATATTTGGTACTACATAAAATTAGCAAATCATGGTAAAAGGTTAAACCATCGAGTGGTTGCAGCTAACTTCAACACCAAGTTTTGGTTCAAACTAACACCAAATTTTTAACAGTGTAGTTTATAGATCATTTTATGTAAATTTAGTTCATTTTTATCAAAGATTTATCGAATTGTTTCTGCATAATTCGGTATTTTAAAGGTTTTTTTTTTTTTTTTTTTTTTTTTTTTAAATATATTCGATTATAGTGAAATTTAAATAAATTTTTATTCTAAATTTAATCGATGCAACATTTACTCTATCACATACAGTTTAGTATTACGCGGTGTGATTAAAACTAATTAATGTATTTTATATTATACAGAGTGATTATAATTAAAGTTATGATTTCAAGACGCTATAATTTTAAATCTACCCATCAGACCGATTTGATATTTTACCAGAGCAATCGTGAGGCAATGAAATTTTGTTTGGGGGAGGAAAAAAAAGTTCCAAAATGTGCAGTTTATTATCCGTAAAGTATTTGTTTCATGAAGTTCCTCTTTTTCTCTTTTCACTCTGACTGTTTCCGCTGTAAACACGTATGCTTTTCCTTTTGCTAAAAAAAAAAAAAAATGTAGTAAACCCTTGAAGTCTATTGTTTCTTGCTATTCCATTGTGTTACTAACAGCGTTCCTGTGTTTAATGAGTCCATTTAGGCGTTTCCCCTGACAGCGTCATCTATAGGAACACGTTGAACTACTTTTTTCCACCCTCAAACAAAATGTCATTGCCTCACGATTGCTCTGGTAAAATATCCAGTCGCTCTGATGGGTAGTTTTAAAATTATAGCGTTTTGAAATCGTAACTTTAATTATAATAACCCTGTATATAAACATTTAGAAAACAATTTTTAACGATTATTCTGTGGCTATCACAAAACTTTCTTATGTATCATTAGAATGTATTAACTGATGAGAAAATAAAGTAAAATCCAAAAAGGGATGTATAACAGCATCACCTATCGTCCGATATGCACTGAAATTGAATTAGTATAATTTTTCACGATGGGTATATCTCGCAATAATTTTGGGGGAGTTATTTATTATAGAGGCTGAGATATAGCCATATGTAAATATATAAAATTGCAGCACAGCAGTACCACCAATCGGCTGATATGCACCCAAATGTTATCAGCATATTTACATAATAATAATTAAGGTAGGTTCTCCAGCGATTGACATGATCCAGTAATTGACACCTTCCCTGAAATAATTAATAAATAGGAAAAAAAAAAAAAAAGAAAAAAGCAAATGCTTTACATATAAGAATTTTAACATTGTATGTCAAACACTGGAGCAAAGGGTGCCTGTTGTTGGTAAAATGAAAAACTAGCAGTGTCGAACACTGGAGCATAGGGAGCTTATTACTGCTAAAATGAAAAACTAGCATAAACCAGATATAAAATTTTGTCTTTGAAAGCAAAATTATTTTTAACAAACTTGAAAAAATAGAAGAGACGTCCAAGCAATATATAGTATGATGGTATTAAGAAGTCAAATAAAAAGAAAAAAAAATAGTTTTGGCTGATTTACAAAGTCATAATTACTGCGTTTTGAATGAAAAGCTATTTTATTTTTTATTTTTATTTTTTTTATTAATGTTGAACAATTTATGTATTTGAATACAGATAAATATTTTTATTCATTTTTACTTACTTACTCATTTATTTATTTTTCATATAAGGATGCTAATTGCATGATGATTGTAGAACAAATTTTCCATAAAGAGATTTTTTTTTTTTTTAACTAGGGGGCTCTGCCCCCTGCTCGCTCCGCTCACAAACCCACGAGGGAGGTTTCGCCTCCCCCCGACTCACTTTACTTACTAACACATGCAAAGCTCTGCCTGCGTATTCGCTGCATTGTTTTGCAGTGAATAGGAATATTAATAGTGCATAACACAAGACAAAATCAGAAAAATATAATAAAAATCCCCATATTCAATGCCAAATTGAAATAATAATATTTAATACCACATTATTTATTTTTATGAAACTTATGCTGAAAATCAGTATTATTATTATTATTATTATTATTTTAATACAAAGCAATTTGTAATATCTAGACCATTTTAATAACAGCTTTAGTACATGACCCTTTTTATTTATTTTTTTACAACCATGGATCCAGGCCGTGGTACCCTAGTCGGTAAAGCACCGAGCTCGTAATTGGAAGATTACCGGTTCGATACTTGAGCTGGCCAAAGACCATCGTGTACACTAATGGTGGCTGGTGCACATAAAATCCGTCGTGACCGCAAATTCCTCCATGTTCCCATCAAAACTATACCTCTGGGGATCACCAAAGTGGGGAAGCCATCCCCTCCGTGGAGGATCAAAATTGTGATGGCATGTCTCCGGAAAATCCCTAGAGGTGCGTCCCAGACCGTCACCAATTACTCATAGCGCAGTACTATTGCGACCTTAAACTCAACCTATCTATCTACCTACAACCATGGATCATATTTTAATTTCCCCGTGTAAAATGACTTCATGACAGAAAAACAACGTCACTGGGAGAAACTTTTTTCAAGGTGGCAAACAGAGTACCTTCATAAACCCGTCGTTTTTAGTTAATGACTTTAGTTAAAAAAAGACTTTCCCTACGTGAACGCTGTGGCTGTGAGGTAAAGCTCCGCGCTGCGAACCTAAATGTCTAGCGTTCGATCCCAGTCAGGAGAGATTTTTTAAAAATGGTTTTTGTTTAATTCTAAATTATTTTAATTAATGATTTAAATGTATGTAAATATTATGGTGTGTCAATCGCACGATTTTCTCTTACCCTGCATTTTAATATTAAGATAGATATTTTGTGCTTTTTAGTTCACATTTCTATAAAAGCGTGTTCTTTAATTTTTTAAAACTATAATATTATTTAATACATAGAGATTCTTTTTTAAAAAGAAAGATGTACGCGATAAAAATTAACTAATACTTAAAACGGGAAATATAATAAAAATATTCCATGAAAATTAATATTAAAAAAAGATATTTTAATTACTGTAAGTCACCCATAGTCCTATTTTGTGGTATTTTTTTGCTGAATTTTGTGAATGACAATTTTTCTCATTACTGGGTGAAAAAATACACGTTCAGAATTCATATTTATATACAAACTCTTTAAATTTATAATAATAAAAAATTTAACCATTTTGACAAATTTTATCAAAAAGTTATAATCCTATTTGCCGACATTTACGCTTTTTGACTACCAGAAAATTTTAACAGAAATTTTGAATTTATTTAATCGGGGGAAACTGTTACAGAAATTTATTTAAAAAAAAAATTCTACTAAAACTTTCCTGTAACCGAAATGCGTTGGCAATTATGTTTAATTACTGCTGTGTAGGTGCACAGAAAAATTAAATAATACATAGAATGGAAATTTTCTATCTTTACAATGTTTAAATATTTCTAGAAATATAAAAATTTGAGTTTTAAAATAAAATTTCGTACTGGTAAGTCAATATAGAATGAAATTGGTTCACTGAACTTAAAAATACTCCCAGAAAAATTTCTCCAACTGTAAATTTGATAATTTAAAAACTTATTAAGTCCGTTTAACCATAAAGTAGAATTTACGCATTACGTCAACCTGAAATTCACAACTGAACATAAAATATAAAAGTTTTATAACTTTCCTAACATTTTTACTATATTTCTCGGAATTCAAAGCATCCCGATCGTGAAATTTAAAATATTTATCATCTCGCAGCATAAACGTATTGAGTGATACTAGAAACTGTAATGCATTTATTGAAATGCATTTCCAATTTTAAAATGCAATGCCTGCGAAAGATTTTTATTTCACATCTCATTAAACTTTATTATAAAACTCACGAGCTTGAAAAATCGTTACGGAAACGGGTAGTTCATATAAATTAATATCCTTGTTCATAATGAACGGGAGATGAACGCTGATGTTTCACGATGATATCTGATTACTTGTGTCAAGCTAAGCAAAATCTTTTAGAGACTTGTAAAAGGGTTTAATTAAGAAGTAGCAGCTAAGCAGTGTAACATTTGAGAATTTCTCGGGAAGTAATGAGTCTGTTATAAAATTAAAAGATATATTGGTTGCTAATTTAAAATTAAAAGTTTTCATGGAGTTCTAAATTTGCGCGTGTTACTTTGTAAATTGCAAATGAGTCAGGTTTTCATTTTATTTCAACTTTAACTGACATTTATTATAGCTTTTTTTTTTTTTTTTTTTTTTTTTTTTTTTTTAAGAATGAACAACGATTATTGCAATTTCTATAGAATGTAGTAGAAAGCTGATTTTTTACCAACTATGTGAAAAATACCAGAGCCGGGAATCGAACCCGTGCCATTCCGCTTAACGCGCGGATATATATTGGTTGCTAATTTAAAATTAAAAGTTTTCATGGAGTTCTAAATTTGCGCGTGTTACTTTGTAAATTGCAAATGAGTCAGGTTTTCATTTTATTTCAACTTTAATTAACCATTTATTACAGCGTTTTTTTTTTTTTTTTATTTTTTTTTAAAGAATGAACAACGTTATTTGCAATTTTTATAGGATGCAGTAGAAGGCTGATTTTTTTACCAACTATGTGAAAAATACCAGAGCCGGGAATCGAACCCGGGCCATTCCGCTTAACACGCGGATGCTCTAACCACTGAGCTACCCTGGCTGATAACCAGCTCGGAAGTTCTCACATAATTTACGTTGGTAAGGTCACCGAGTCTGCATTAGAGCAGCTATATCAAGTGACAAATTTGAACATGGCCCAACTCCAATAGGCCGTGAAATTTCTTTTTAGAAATTTTTTAACAACTTTGAAAATTCAATTTTGATAGAATGGAGTAAAAGGCTGATTTTTTATCAACTATGTGAAAAACCCCAAAGTTGGGAATCGAACCCAGACCATTCCGCTTAAGGCTCTGGTATTTTTCACATATTTGGTAAAAAATCAGCCTTCTACTCCATTCTATCAAAATTGAATTTTCAAGGTTGTTAAAAAATTTCTAAATTGATAATTGCAATGTTTTACTTTTCCATTTTTTTTATTTTGTCTACATTTATTTTTCGACCACGTTAGATGAAACCATGGAAGCATCTGCGCAAGAGCTAACTCAACGAGTCCAGTGCTAAAATAGGGGTGACAGTCATCTGACACAGGGAAAATGAGCAATAACAGAGCGCGGAATTACTGGATGTTTTCCGAATTTCAAACTGTCGGACAAGTTGGCATCCTTCCAAGATTTTGGACGCGTCCTCACTGCTAGTTTTCGGATATGTGGTTGCACTGTATCTTATTGCTTTTGCTATTTTTAATTACTTAGAATGTTAAAACTTTTATGGATGTGTATTTTATTTTATTTATTTATTTTTGTTAGAAAAAATAACTATATGACACATTTTTGTGAGATATAATGAAACAGAATATCTATATACACTCGCTGATCTAAAAAGTCACAGAAAATAAATAAATAAATTATTGAAAAATTACTGACTATACGGTTCTAAAAAAAATCATGGTAACATAGGGTAAAAATTATCTTTTTCTCCATTCTTAAAATTATTTACTTCACAAAGTAACAAAGATTTCATCCACACTTCCCTTAGCTATTTATTAAACGCGGTTTAAGTAAATGTGGTTTTGTGAACTTGCGATGTCTAAATTAAAAATATTTCCCTAAGCGAAGAAGTATGTGTCCCTTATTTTGCATAAATTAATATAAAAGCACTAAATAAGTAAATAATAATAAAAAAAAAAAAAAAAAAAAAAAACTTTTGCGAAATTCTTAAAACCACTGCGGTATATATTAAGCATTAATAATTATAAGACAAGAAACTTTTTATAAACCATGTTTTTAACTTTTCTGTTGAATCATAGCTATAGAACGAACTACATTAGCACTTTATCTATGCGTATTGCTACGAAAAATGTAAATAATTGTATTTATTTTTGTATAAATTCTTACAAAGAGGCTTAGTAAGTTGATAAAATGTCAATTTTCTGCATTTCCAGCTCTTTTTTGCGTTAAAATAGCTTAATTTTCCCTTTAAAACGCATTAAAAAGCTCCAATAGGCAGGTAATCTATTTGGCGCCAAATTTGGTCACTTTTTGTCCTTGGTGCATTTTTTGGCGAGAAAATCCTTATTATCGATATTCCAAAGATGGACGTTTTAATGTGATTGGTTAAAGAGTTACGGGAAATTTGAATTCAAAAAAAAAAAAGTTTGTTTTAAAAATAAAATATTAATTCTTTCAGAACAACATATATTTGCATCATGAACTACATTAGCACATTATCAATGTGTAGAAAATCTTTAATGTGATAATGACGTTAATTTTTGCCAGATGCATAATTTAACTTTTTACAATTTTTTTAACGCTCACTTTTAATTAAATGTATTTATTTTTATGCCGAAAGAAAATGAACTCGTAAATTTTTTTAGGCAACAATTAAATTATAGCTAATATTGTAATGACTATTTTTATTGTTATTAGGAGCTTATTATTTTCATATTTTAATTGATTAAAAGAAAACTATTCGAAAATTCAAAAATCTGACTTCGAAGTATTGTGTTGTCACCGGGTTCTGAGCTACTGTGAAAGTTTCAAATGTCTAGCTAGTAGGGAAATTAGTCAAAAATAGATTGAAAGATTTGTACCGGACAAACAAACAAACAAACAAGAATAGAAGTTAATAAAAACATGGTAAAAAGCTAAAATATTTTTTGCAATATGAAATTTATAAAATCATAAACTATAAAAAAAAGCATAGATTTTTCACTAATAAATTTTTATTTTCCTAACTGAAAGTTGTTTCTTAGCACAATAGAACGCAGCGAAACAAGCAGCGATTGTAATTAAATTGTCATTTCCCGGAGTTTAATCATAAAAATTCCTGGGATTCACGTGACGAAGGAAATTTCAGGATATATCCTTATTTTTCGGGAGTGTTTATTCAGCAATGCAGAAATGTGTTTAAGATTTACATAACTCTAAAATTAAAAAATATTTTCTATGTTAAGTAAGAATTTAGCTGCTAAGCCCTTCGTCAGTACAAAAATTAAATGAAGAAATATTTTATAATTTTCCTTTTACGCTGGGGCCGCGATAGCCTATTTAGTAGAGTGTCCTGCTCGTAATTGGAAGATTGCGGGTTCGGTACTCGATCCGGCCAAAAACCTTCGTGTACACTAATAGTGGCTCGTGCACGTAAAATCTGTCGTAGTCGCAATGTCCTCCATGTTCCCATAAAAAATGATACATCTGGGCGTCACCGAAGCGGGAGAGTCGTTCCTTCCGTGGAGGATCAAAATTATGAGGGCAGGTCTCCGTACCACCGCTAGGGATGAGTCCCACACTATTGTCAATTGCCCACTGCGCAGCACTAGGGCAACGTAAAACCCATCCAATCAACCAACCAACCTTTTATACTGATTAAACACGAAAGTAGAAAAAGATTCGGGCCAACACGACACGAGAAAATTTCATCCACAGCAAAAATATTTTAAACCCGATTCCGGCCCGACCAGAGAGCAAATTGTAAAATTCGGCCCGAATCTGTCCTGAGGGCCGTAAGTCCGGGCCCGTGCAGACCTCTATGTAAGGGTATATATATCCGGTCAGGTGCAAAAAATATTATCTCATTGATGTGGTCGCAAAAAACGAATTTATTTTCAAAAAATTCGCCGTTATTTGTCGTTTACTAAATGTATCAAATAAAAAACAGGAAATCATATTCTTTCTCTATCTCTCTCTCTCTCTTTTTTTTTTTTTTCCTAATTATGACAATTAACCCTACAAGGCACCCAGTTCCATATGCGGAACACCGACTTTAATCATTCCTATAGCTATAAAACTATTAGTAGCGACATCTCTTGACATCTTAATAGAAGCTACTGACATTTAGCAATGTAGTAATACGAATCTTTAGCTAAAGATGTCGTTCGTGCTTTTGTTACAGTGCACTCAGTGTGAAATTTGAATGAAAGTGATACGTTAGTCGTTTGTCTGAATTCAAAAATAAAAAAAGAATAGTTATTGAACAGTTTTGACTCGAACAAAATACTGTGCTGTTCTATGTATGTGTGTCCAATATACAATATCCTATTTCCCAAACAATTCAATTGTACTAGTTTAATACCAAAAAGTATAGTTAAGGCTCAGTGTACCGTATGTGGAACTGAAATAAAAAGTTGATTTTTCCGCAAAATATGGTTTTATTTTTATTTTTATAAGTTTTCCCTATCTTCTGATCACTAATTACAACAAATATATTTTTGTCGCGCACTAAAATATAAAAATAAAAATAAAAATAAATAAATAAATAAAAATGAGCCTTGTAGGGTTAAAATTTATTGTCTAAATCACATCTAGTTTTATTTATAGTTTACTCCAAAGAGCTGATAAGAAAAAAAAAAAAAAAAAAAGAATCGTCGTCTTTCTCTTATACCATGTTGCATGTAGAAGTGTTTTCTGCAATATGTAATTTGATGAAATGAAAGAAAAATACTCTAACGAAATAATAAAGGAAAAAAAGAAAAAAAGAGAAAGGAAAGGAAAGAAAACTATTGGTGTGATAAAATCGTAGGGTATTACCTGTATTTTGGAATAAATTATAAATATTACCAAGTATAATCTAAATTAGTATTATATATTCATGAAAATCGCAAAAACAATTTGACAAAATCGTAAAATTAAGCTTATTTTTTAATAAGTCAAGAATAAAAAAGAGGAAAAAAAAAAAAAAAACGTAATTTATAGATTGAAATTTATATTTTATTTAAAGCATGTATATGACTGTTTTTTTTTTTTTTTTAATTTTTCAAATAAACTTAAAACAGGACAAAAAATTAAACGTTTATATTATAATTTAAATTCTACACAGCACAAGAAAATATGGAAACACAAGTCTTTTAAACCATTTAAAATAAGTTGCACAGATATCCTTAATTAGTTGCATGGATATCCAAAAACAACCACATAATATTTGACCTTCAAGTTATAAAATGATTTTCCATGTTAGACATGAATAAATGTGAAAGTAATTAAAAACAATCTTTAATTTTCTTTTTTTATAAATGCTTATTATCTTCAGATTGTATATCATAAAGTTAAACATGTAACATACAAATGAAAATTTTTTTTATTTTTCCACAAAATGAATCCAAACGTAACATCTTAAATTAAATATTTTTCAAAAGGCACATTAATTAATAACGTATAACAAAAAATTGCAATAAGTAATTTAAAAATTATAATTTTTTTTCATTACAAAATAATGGAGACAAAGCGAGTGTTAAAATTAATTATTAAACGGTCTAATTAATTAAGAAGATATTTTTTGAAAGGGAAATAAAAATATATTTTCAACGGTTCAGTAAATATAACTCTTTTTAAGGAATGTATCAGAATTAAAGTATAAAACAAAATCTTTAAGATTATTTTTAGATAGCTTGATAAGTTGAAAAAGTATTATGAAAAATAAAATCAAATATTTGATATTGCATTGTTAAGAAACATTTATTTACTTTTTGTTGCGTTATGTTTTAATTGATTATTATTTTTTAGAACTGTATATTTACTTACTCTTTAATAAAAATGAAAAATTCGATTAAGAATAACCTTCATTGAAAAAAATTATTTGCTAGTCAAAGGCGAATAAAATTTTAAATATGCATAACCAAGTTCACACATTTATCGTGTTCGTTAGGACATTTTAATGTTACAAACAGTAATAATAGCGCATTATTACCAATTTTATTTATCGCGTTTTTCATAAATTCTTTAATTTTGTAACATAAAAATATTTTTAATACAATTCTTAAACTTTCCAAATGTCTGAAGAAAAAATAAATAAATAAATAAATAAATAATTACAAGATAAAAAGAACTTTTTATATACCATGTTTTTAAATTTTCTGTTGAATCATATAAACGCTACCGAAGGCAGCGGGAATCCGGTGAAATTGGATAAAAGTATTAAAAAAATTCATTGCTATCATGTTTTGAGCTATTATAAAAGTTTTAAATGGCTATCTAGCCGGGAAGTTAGTTAAAAATTGATTGCAAGCTTTGTACTGGTAACACTGCCTAAGGCAGCAGGGTCCCGAAGCAATTGGCTAAAAATATTTAAAAAATGCATTTTCACCGTGTTCTGAACTATTTTGAAAGTTTCAAATGTCTAGCTAGTCGAGAAGTTAGTTAAATTAATTTTCTGTCGAATCATATAAACCTGAAAACAGTTGACTAAAAGTATTAAAAAAATGTATTCTCACCGTATTCTGAGCTGTCCTGAAAGTTTCAAATATCTAGCTAGTCGGGAAGTTAGTTAAAAATCGATTGCAAGATTGTACTTGACAAACAAACAAACAAGAATCGAAGTTAATAAAAACCTGGTAAAAAAAAAAAAAGAAAAAGAAGGAAAAGCTTTTTAGAAAAATATTAGATTTTTGATTTATGCAATATTTTGTTAAAATGTAAGATATCCTGTGGTTTTTTAATGTGTGAATTTTTTATTCAGCTATTTCAATGCACTATTAATGTATTACTATAAATAAATTACTTTAACTTCATGTATCTAATCTACATTATGCATAATATTTCTATACAATTAAATCTATAAATTTATTCTGTAACTTTACTGAAACATTGCCATATCTTACCATGTTTACTCATTTATGAGAACTAGTATGTCAAAATGTGATCAACGTCTTTGAAATAACCACATAAATAAGAAGTGTAGAATATATTTATGTATTAACAATGTTCATAGTAATTATGTTATCTAATATATATGTATATATATATATATATATATATATATATATCATCAACATTTTTTTTAATATGTTGATGTATATTCCTATTAACTTCTCTATTTATTTAACAAGATCTATCTACCTAGGAGGCGCAACATAGGGGACCCAGACACTGCAAAGAACAAGCAACAAATTACACTGCTCTGAAAAAAAAAAAGTCCAGTTCTTATACCATTTTTGCTGATTCTTATGTAAAATGACTTCCTGAATCCGAATAGGACACCCATTTTGCCCAGTCACCCACCCTTTTCTAGAAACACTACCCCCCCCCCCCTAAATTTTTTCCCTGTCGATAATTTTATGACCATGAATTTGATTTGAAGAATGAAAAAGAATTAACACCTAAAAACAAAAAATATAAAGTTTTAAAAATAAAATTTTTAACAGATTAAAAAAATATAAGATATGTAATACAGTGGCAATTTCCGTGGCAAACACCCCCCTCCCCCCCCAATATATATATATATATATATATATATATATAATTATTTATGATCATACAGATGTTGATCATAAAAGAATAAGGGATTAAAAATAATATGGCTAATTAATTCATTAGCGATTTAATAACACGATATAAAATAACGAAATTTTAAGATTGTTGAAAACTTTCTCTGTTTGTTGCCAATTTTGAACTGTTTTGGAGGGAATAAAATATTCTGGCCTTTTTTGTGGAACTGAAAATCAGGTAATGTGTATATGTGCAAAATGTTCAATGCGATTGTTTATTTATTTTGGTTCTTTATGAACGGCTTCCTCTTGCTAAAATATAGTCTTCGTTTGTAAAAGGTTTAAGAAATACCTATTCTAATACTAGCAGGCTACGCCCGCTTCGCTGGTAACTATATTTAAATGATTTTTCAAAACAATTGAATCACTGTTTATTTTTTTTTATATCACATTATAAATAAAAACTTAATATATATATATATATATATATATATATAGAGAGAGAGAGAGAGAGAGAGATTGAAATCGCCTTAAACCATGCTTCGGATACCTACGGCCTACGGCAGATCTTTTTCCACCCACATTGCATCGGGTCCAGGCAGCGTTCCCAACTTTTATAATTTATTCACAATGATTTTTACCCCGCCTTTTTTTCGTACCAGAAATTTAGTAGATTATTTCTCATTAATATGTGACAACGATTAAATCAGCAGGAAATCATTTTTCAAAATTTCCGGTATGGAAAAGAGGCGGGGCTAAAAATGATTGTGAATAAATTATAAAAGTTGAGAACGCTGGGTCCAAGTTACCACTGCCTGTAGAAAAGTCTAGTTCGGGTACTTCAATTTAGGTATTTATCGGCGAAAGGTAGATTTGTTATTATTTAGGAACTACGATTTCAAAGATGACTGTATCTCAGCATCTATTAAATATTTTACTTTCATTATTCACCAGCAAAATTTCCTTATTCGCATGAAAATATATATATATATATTTTTTTTTTTTTTTTTTTTCTTTTGTCGGAAACAATGAACTGGAAAACTTTTTTGACAACAATTAAATTTAAAACTAATATTTAAATGGCTAATTTTCAAGCTATCATAAGGAAGTTACTTTCATATTTTAATTAATTAAAAAATAATCAAAAATCTAACAAATATAAAAATAATCTCGAATGTTATTCTTGAAGGCTTTTGAAAATATTTTGATTTGTTAAAATATTTCATCTCTTGCAAAAGTGAAACATCTATTTTTTTCTCTAATATTTGTTTATTGATGACACGTTGATTTTTTTATAGCCATATCTCTTCAAGAATAAATATTTATTTTATGGCTTTTAGGTCCTCGGTGTTTTTTTTTTTTTTTTTTTACTTAAATTTTTATTTTGCGCGTTTTAGTAACTAAAAGAATGCTTTTAAAAAATCTAATCAGAATTTCTTAGGATACTGTGTAGACAATGAAATGTTTTCTTTTATAATTGATATCTTACATATTAATTATCTGAAAAAAAAAAAAATAATAATAACACATTTGCCACCGAGTATCGAACCCACGATCATCGTATAAACAATTTGACGCTTTAACCGACTGAGCCATTGACCAACATAAGTAATACCTCACATTTACTTTCAAATGGCAACGCCTTGTGTTTTAGCGTGAAGCGGAAATACTATGGGAAAATCCAATTTCAATAATAATTAAAAAACACCCTTCTAATTAAAAGGAAACTAACGAAGAATTCGAAAATCGGGCTTCGAGGTGCATCAGGAGAGGTCATTACGAACCTCCATGCAAATTTGTGTAGCTCTGCGATCTGCCGTTTTCCTAAAATACTCCGGACATACATACACAATGACACACACACACACACACAAACATCTTATTTTATTATATGTATAGATGTATTTTTATAAATAATGTATAATCAATATAAACCCTTTTTAAAGCGAAGTTATGCGTACACTCGATAACAGTGTGAACAACAGGTCTGCGTGGACAAAAAATTTCAGGTCTTGGACCAGCTCGATCTAATGATAAAAGTCTCAAACCAGCCAGCTTGATAGCAATCTAAACCAGCCCGTTCCGATATAAAAATGAAGTTCCATTGCTTTCATATTATTTATTTTCTATATTATATTTTTCTTTAAAATAATAACAATAATAATAATAATAAAAATAAAAAAAAACTGACTAATGTGTTTTATTCTATTAATCCAAATTTTCCAATAAATGGAAAAAATCAGACAAAAACAAAATTATACTTTTCGTCAACCATACATTTTTATAAAGAAACAAAACATCTATCATAAAACAACATGGATATTTCCTGTTTTTCTTTTTTATTTATTTACTAGAGATTTCATGACATAATTACACATTTGAAATCATAAAATTATCCATTCCACCACTAAAATTTTAACATAAATGCTCTTTAACGCCTATGAATTGTACATTTTAAATATTTTCTGTTTATGTCTCGTTATTTCTGTTTATAACACGTAATTTCGATGTTTATGTATCTCTCTTTTTCCGTTTACGTCGCTGAAAAATAATCGATGTTTAAGAGTCAGTCTTACTTGAGCAAATTAATAAATTTTTATCGTTGAGCATAAAAAACTTTCGAAAGTAGTGTAATAGCGACTTAAAAAAAAAAAAAAAAAACTATTAACATATTTTTTTTCTTCAATATCTTTGAAATATTTATTTAACAAAGAAATTTTAATTTTATTGTTAGAGGCATGTTAAATAAATAATCTGGTGTGTAACTCACACGACTTTCTCTTACACTGAAATTTAATACTATAAATACAGGTTGGAGATTAAGAGGTAAGATAACGAGTACTGTTATGTAAACCTATGTTAAACGATTCAAATTAGGCTTTGTAAAAGTTTTATATAACAATTAGCTCTGTGTGAGGGGGGCTACGGCCCCCCTCAACCCCCCGTTTCATTAATGAACCCAAATTTATATACAATTTAATTCGGTTATTAAAGAATGATTCTGTTTTTAAAAAATAATTTATTAAAATTATTATTTAAACAAATTCTCTTTTATGATAATGCAGACGATTTCCATTTTAGAGAAGTAGTATAACACTAAATATCCCCCCCTCCCCCCCAAAAAAAAAAAAAAAAAAAAGTTGAATTTATTCTCAATATTATATTTAAAAAAAAAAAAATGAAAAAAATCGATA
This sequence comes from Salticus scenicus, assembly GCA_963930645.1. NCBI lineage: Eukaryota > Metazoa > Arthropoda > Arachnida > Araneae > Salticidae > Salticus > Salticus scenicus. Next base: position 59,077,091 of record OZ005662.1, on the reverse strand, counting down.
ACTTTATTTTAAATTATCTCAGATCGATGGTTCAACCATTCGTTTTAAAGGTATTGTCGAGCTCTTTTGAACGCTACCCATCATGAAATTTACTCCCCTCGAGGGGGGGACTTCCCCCCAGGGGGGGGGAGGCTAGGCTCCTACATACCCAAATTTTTTTTACCAGTTGACTATCTCTGTTACAAAAAATATACATTCGTTTCATTTGGTTTAGTGCAGTCTATAGATGTTAAACTTTACTTACTGCAATTTCCCCCAAAGACGTAATGTATTTGAATACTTTTGAGTGTCCCTGTACACGAACCATTGGCTTCATCTCAACGAAAAGCTTACTGTAGCATCCCTATATGATACACATTTTGAATACCAAGTTTGGAATTTCTGCTACTATTTGTTCTTGAGATATGCTGATAACTGACACACAGACAGACACACAGACCATTCGCTAAAAACATGATTTTCGTATTCAGGGGACCGCAGAACATGTAAACACAACAAAAACTCACTTTCGAAAATTTGACCCTAAAGCAATACTTTCAAGACCCTGTGGATAAGAGAAAGTAAAAAATACAAAAAATCATTCTTGCATTACAATTTTGTATGATAAAAGTAGCCCATTTTTGCAAAACAACTGTAGTTAAAATATTAAGTTTTGGCTATTCAATTGCAACATTGTACATAATTTGCTACACAAGGTTCTCTTTTGACTAACAAAAAAATAGTTTAACTTTAACAAGAGAATCAAATGTTTACTCTGTGAATAATTTATTTTTAATATCCGAAAGAACTATTTAGAACAAATTAATTATTCCATTTTTAATTTTATAATTTTAAGTATAAATTTTAACACACATCATATATAATTATAAAAATAAAATTACAAAAAATTGTGTTGATTAAATAGTTAAGTCTATTTTTCATCATCACTTACACGAACTCTTTCCCATAAAACAATTATTGAGGTATATCACCCATTTTTATGCTAAATTGAGCAATATAGTGCAATTTTAATTCTCACTTTGAATGATTTAGTACTACTACACTCAGTTTTAGAATAAAAGATGCTGCCTGTAGCGTGATAGCTGAAATGTTAGACAATACATGGCAAAAATTAAAATACTTTATTGAAATTAAACTAGCTAGCTACCAATGGTGTTCACATTGGAATTTATTGTCAATAGGGAAATTTACTGTCAATAGTGGAATTTACTGTCAATAGTGCAACTTTAATTGTAACTTTGAATGTTTTAGTACTAACTACACTCAGTTTTAGGATAAAAGATGCTACGTGTAGCGTGATAACTGAAATGTTTGACAATACATTTCAAAAATTAAAATAAACTCTTGATATAATACTAGCTACCAGCGGTGCTCACACAGGAATTTACTGTCATAAGTGGGATGCCAGTAAAGTAATCGATATATTATACGTAAAGACGTTTATTAATAAATTAATAAACGCCTTTACAAACATTATATCGAAACAAAAGTATGCCAAATTAGATTTTTTCCTTTCTTCTATATGTATATATAGAGAAAGTATTGGATTCATGAAAATGTTCGAACTCCAGTTTTCGATGGATTTGCACGTTTTGGGATGTCCTGAAAACGATTTGACTGTTTTTAGAAAATGTCTGTCTGTCTGTCTGTGTGTCTATGTGTGTGTATCACAAATATTTTGGATGCTGTATCTCACGAACCAATGAACGAAATTTAACCAAACTTGGTATTTAGTTGGATCCTGACATAAACTGGCGCTGATTAGATTTGTGGAACAATGGCTCAACAGGTGGCGCTGTGATAGAATTTTTTCTAAATTTTTAACATGGCAGTATAGGATAAAATTTCGTATAAATGTACATAATGAGAGTTATTTCAATCGTGTGATTGTAAAATTGATATGAATTATTTATAATAATAGTAGTTAACCAGGAAAAAAAAATTCTGCATGTTGGGGCATCGCTTCCATCCTGGGGGGAAGTAAATTTTCAATATGGGTATCTTTCGAAAGATCTCGTCAATACCTTTAAAACGAATGGTTTAACTATAGATCTGTGATAATTTAAAACAAAGTTATCGATTTTTTTTTTTTTATCTTTTAGCGAAAAAAATTTGATATTGGCAAAAAAATTGACTTTCTTTCGGCATTTAGTGATGGATATAATTCTGTCAGATAAAAATCGTCTGCATTTATAATGGAAAATAATTTATTAATTTAGTAAATAATTTGTATTGAATGAATTTTGTGTAAAATTATATAGAAGAAAGTCATGTGGTGGGACATCATACTAGTTTCTTTAAACATATAAATATAGTTATAGACTTTTTTTTTTTTTTTTTTTTTTTTTTGTAATTAGGAAAAGACCATTTGTAATTAAGACCCGCTGGAAACGGTAAGAGTAATCTTTCTTCATGCAACACACCATACTGTCATATGGCTTACACTTTGGTTACGAGGTATTGCTACAGCGCCTAGAATATACAGTGTGGCAAGCACTAAAACTGAATGCTTAAGATACTGCTAAAAAAATTAAGCCTACCAGACAGCGCTGCGACCGAAATTTTTGCTCAAATCGTAAGCAATGCATAAGAGCTGATTGGCTTTTCTCAATTTCGTCTGCTCAGTCAAGTGATCTAAGCACATTAACTAATAAATACATTAGTTTCGGTTTCTCAAGTAATAATCTCGATCGCACTGACCTCTGGTGAGAGGCTTAATCTTTAAGGCACTGTTTTGTTTCTCGGTGTCTACACTATGTATTCTAGGCTCTGTAGTATTACTTAAGTACTTCGCTCAGAATGGTCGTCCACTCAAAGGTTGTATCATTTCTTATTTATTGTCCTCACGCTCCATGTTCTACTTTTTTTTTTTTTTTTTGTCTTTGGTCAAGGAACAAGCCCGTCTCCAAGAGTTTCACATGCAAGCGTTGAGCAGCGCCTTGTATGGAAATCACTCTTATCGCTGCTACGGCTAGTGTTCCTCATAGACCTTATATATATAGACTACGCCACCAATAGGACTTCCCATTATAGTGAATGTCTTCAACATGAGGGTGTAATCTGAAACCTTCATCCTTTGTGGTCAGTGCCGTATATCACGTGACAGAGAGTTGAAGGAGATGTTTCCATAAGAAAGCACTTATTTTTGTAAGAATTCAAACAAAAAATTCTCCCCTTCAGAATGGTTTCTCAAAAAAAGAAATTTTTTTTATAATTAATCTATGACATTTTAGATTTCCAACGATGCGTAAATCTAAAGGCTTAAATAAAAAGTGTGTGTACAATAGACAAATTAAAAAACTCAAAACTACTTTCTTTCCTACGGAAAAATCACATAATATTCATTCTCGTCTCTCTCTCCAAGTCTGCATCACGTGATAATTTCGCTGGGGAAGCTACTTCATGTCACGGACAGATAATGAGGGGGGATGCGTTGTCTATCTATATAAGGTCTATGGTGTTCCTTAGGGCGGGGGGTACTTTAAGCAGTTTTCTTCAGAATGTAGGTACGGATTTTGAATTCGTAGGGACATTTGGTGGTACATTTTCAAGTCTTTTTCATAATTGCCAACGTTTTAATTTATTTCGGAGCATTTTTAGCCTCACCTTTATTTCGCATCACTACATTTTTAGGATGTTTTTCTTCAATATAAAACTACAGTAAAATAAGAAAAATGTTTCTTAAAAAAAAAAAAAAAAAAAAAAATGTGGTGTGGAATAAAGGCGCTGCTAAAAATGCTCCGGAATAAATTAAAATGTTGGCAACTCTGCTTTTTATAGGTTTTTGCATGGATTTTGTTACTATTTCCACTTTTTACATGACTAAAGTAGGGACTTTTATCGTCAGTGTAGGAACTTTACAGCTGTCTGTAGGTACATGGCAAAATCTAAGTTGGCAAGACTGTCTGCGTTATTTCCATTCAGTAACACCCTAAATAAGAGTCATATCGGCTTTCTTTCCGAATTCGAATATTGCTGAAACTCTCGCTATGAATATCAGCTAAATAACGGGTTGTACGAAAGTCCGAAAAAGCGAATTTTCGCTGCCCGTCCTTTGCTTTCCGAGCTCACATTGTCTAGTGAAAATTGCTTATTTTGTTAAGTTCTGTCATCCCTTAAGTTGCGACCATTAGATTTATTATACCCTGTATATGTAATATAAATATCCAAATATACATTAAAGCCTATCTGACAATATGAAACAAAATTCAATCAAAATAGTTTTTAAAATAAGCTTACTGTATATTAAGTTTAGGGCTTTTGTAACGAAAAATTGCCAAGATAGACCCAAGCAGCACGGAAACGTTCTCTGAACGTTTAAAAATAGTTCTACAAACACGTTCTATGAACGTTCAGCTTGAACGTTTTATAGACGTCTATTTGTCCATCTTGAAGACGTCGAATAGTACGGTACAAAACACGTTCTGCACACGTGTAAATATCACCATTGTTTCTACAGACACGTTCTCAGAACGTTCTTCATGCACGTTTTTGCAACGTCCTGAACGTTGTTTGAACGTTTTAAAATCGTTCTTTGAACGTTTTAAAACGTTCTTTGAATCGTTCTTCGAACGTTCTTTGTACGTTTTAAGGGGACATACGACCCTTAGAACATCGATTTAATTATAGTCTTTTTTAAAGTAAATCATTGTTAACTACGCTTCATTGAACATGTCTAATTGTTACATATAAGTTTATTATGTATTTTGGAATATAATTTAAATTCTGTGGTGAATTATTTAATAATTTATGTGTTAATAATAAATGCGTTTTTTTTTCCACCTTCCGCGCAAGATATCTCTGAAACTATTTAATATTTTTTCTTGAAATTTTCACAGATTATGTAAAATATCAGATCCTTCAAACTGAATCTAAATTTGTATCCCCCCCCCCATATTTTTTATACAGGTGATACTTCAGATTTTATTAAAAAATAAATTATCTTTGAACTTTTTTTTTTTTAACCTAAACTGGAACAAATTTAGGTTCAGTTTGAAGGATCTGATATGTTACATAATCTGTGAAAATTTCAAGAAAAAATATTAAATAGTTTTACAGGTATCCTGCGTGCAAGGTGAAAAAAAAAAACATTTATTATTAACACATAAATTATTAAATAATTCACCACAGAATTTAAATTATATTCCAAAATACATAATAATCTTATAGGTAACAATTAGACATGCCCAATAAAACTTAGTTAACAATGATTTACTTAAAAAAAGACTATAATTAAATCGATGTTTTTTGAAGTTCTAAGGGTCGTATGTTCCCTTAAAATTGTGTGACGTGTGTACTTTATTTATTTTTTTTTTCTCTTTTCCTTTACTTTCTTTCTTTTTTTCTTTTTTCTTCTTTTTTTTTTTTTTTGTGTGTGTGTGTGTTTGTTTGTTTTTGTAAATTACTGTCATAGTATTATGCAATTTTACATAAATGCATTGAAGTATAATATTATTACATAGAAAGCAATTTCTCGAAATCTATTTAAATTGACAATAACAATAATTTTTTTAATTTCAAAGTTTTTTTAATACTTTAAATGTATATTTTAACAAAGACATTGTTAAAACACACTGTTAACATTTAAAGACACTGTTAAGATTTTAAGATTCCTCTTATCAAAGTTTTATTTTATTTTTCCATCGATTGTGTATTATTAACGTTTAGTTACATAATTTAGATATTTCTGACTATTAATTAATCATTCATAGATAAAATTTAAAAAATATTTTTTTTTGAATGATGAAATTTATTCCCAAGTTTCAGCATTTAAATATAAAAGTATTTTTAAAACATTAACTTATGAATAAATTTACCTAAACGATTCTATTTCGAAATTATTATAATGCACAACAGATGGAAAACTAAAACAAACATTTGTCAAGAGGTACATCTAAAATATTTTCAAAAGACTAAAATTTAGAAAAAATTTGCTATTGTAAATTTAAATAGATTTCGAGAAATTTTAATATACTTAACAATATTATATTTTAATGCATATGTATGAAAATTTTATTTAAATTATTGACTTACGAAATTATAAATTTTCCATCTATATGCGCTGAAATAAAACAAAATAAAATTTTAAATTCCAGAAACGTACTCTTTTTTTTTTTTTAAGAACTTCCTGCCAACTAATTTTTAATATTATCCCTTGATTTTGCATTACTATAATGTAATAATAACATCTAAACATATCTGATTTTTATTATTTTTATTATTTTAATTTTTTTGTGGATTCATTAATAAGTTAATGTTTTAAAAATATTTTTATGCTTAAATGCTAAAAATTAAATTTCAGCACTCAAACACAAAAATATTTTTAAGAAGTATCTTACTTATCACTCTACTACAAATTAATACTCAAATATATTTATCGTTAAACTATAATAATATAAAATTAACGGAAAAAAATAAAAGAACTAAAATGGAACATTTTAAAATTTTGAAATATATATATATTAGGTTAATTTGGCTTTAAATTTAAACAGTTTTCGAGAATTTTTTACATGCTTAATAGAATTGTTAAATTTTGATGTATATATATAATGTAAAATGAAAAACTTATCTGTGTTCTGTAGTTCTCTTTTTTCAACGTGTCGGGTGATGTGATGTTAAACACTCATTGCCAATTGCCATATGCCTATGCCATTGACTTTGCACTTTGGCTCGCAACATAGGCTGGCAACCTAGAGGAAGTTTGGCGACAGCGATTTGGCGTTTGGCGAGATTTAACAAAACACACTATTATTATTTTAATTTTATTATTAAAAAGGAATTAATTTATTTTTAGTCTATGTATTTTTTTTTTTTTCAAAAATTTTTAATAAATTTTTTTAAATTGATCGTAGTTAAAATACTAAATGCCTGTTTAATTCGTTTGCTTAAATGAATTACACGCACTGTTATTTTTATGAAAGAAAACTGTTAATGAAAATTAATAAAAATTGCATAGAAAAACTATAATCATAAAGAAAGAAACACAATAAAATTGTTAGCTTTTTTATTTGTTACAGACTGAATATTTTAAATTCATATGGAATATTTAGAAATTTATATTTATTCTTGCTGTTGTGTTTTGTTTTTATTACTTTTTTTGGGACGTTACTTTTTTTTTTTTAATAGTTTTAGACAATGTGATAATGAAAATATAGTTTTAGATAATGTATTCTGCCACTGTCCCAGAAATAAGACGATCTGCGGTAGTATGCTTAATTTCTTGAAATTTGTTATAATTCTTAAATAGTTTTTACTAAAACTTATAAAACTCACTAATTAAGAAAAAATTTGAAAATTAGTTTGGCAAATAATGGGTTAATAGAAAAATCTGTTTAAACGGTATGAAACATAACTATTGTATTATATAATTTGAAAACAATAATAATAATTTTATTCAATTATTGCAGCAATCACACATGTTTTACCAATTTATTAATTAATAAAAGAGAAAAGTTTTGCAGTTTGTATAAATTAGAAAACTCTTTCCAAGTACACTTTGTCCGTTATATCGTTCAATCTGAAGTGAAATTTACCTCAATGATGATGCCTTAAACTGTATAGTGTTTTTAATTACGGAGAAAGAAATCTCATAAAAGCTTGCTTTATACCTTTATTATTATTATTACTATTATTATTATTATTATTATTATTATTACGAAAGGGAAAGCATGAAGTGGATCATTATTTTTTTATAAGCTTGTATATTGTTTAAAGTTTCCATACGTTCTACATACAATACCAAAGAAAAAAGAAAGGGCGAAAAAACCTTTACAACACTGAAAGTTTACATGCGCAATTTCGACTTATATCTCATAATGTATCTGAAAACGATTGTAAAGCCCTATAAACTTATTAATTTTGCTAATCATATTCTACAGGAAACACTTCATTTTACAGCAGAATAATGTATGCTAATTCTGTTATTTTGTGCAAAATATACAACTTTTAAAATATGCTTTAAGGAAAGACCTCCCATAGATCCTAATGTGTCGGAATTGTTTTCTGAGTTTCTGTGCATAAAACAGTACTATTTTTATTATTCTCAATAAAAATAGAGCCAAAGTAAACCTGAACAACATATCAAAAATATAATATTCTAAAATTATTTACTGAATAAATGAGCAAAAATACAGATAGACAAACAAACCCAAATCACAAACGCTTTTTGATTTTGTTAGATTGTTGAAAAGCATAAAAGAACTAAATATGAACTCAGAAATTCTCACATATATCCCCCAATGCACCTTAATATTTTATTTGTCGCAAAGTGAATATTATGCTAATCATGCCACATTTTATACAAAGCATGTATTTAGGCATATGAATTACATAAATTATGTAATATAAGTGAACGTATGTATGTAATATATGTTTTCTTATGTTTTACGCTGTATAAAAATATAATAAAATAAGTTTTACTGAAATATCTCTGGTAGACCATAATATATCAGTGTTCTTTTCAGGCATCACCGCATCTAAAGCACTAGTGCTATTTATACCATTTTCAGTCAAGAGCAAGACATAGTTAAATTGAAATATATACATATATATATATATAGGTTTTCTAGTATGTTAAAAATATTTATAAAATTAAAGCGCGAAGAAGCAGATCAAGAGATAGAAAAACTGGTATCATATAAGCTTGTCAACTTTGCTGGGAAATGTTGAAAAATAAAAAAAATAATGGCTTGTGTATTGCTAAATAAACACACACAAACACATATCTGGGATCGCACAGCGCAAGTATTATTCAACACAATTAACGCTCTATCTTTTTTTACACTTTCCAAGAAAACTGAACAGCATTTAAGATTTCGGTTCATCTGTCTGTCTACTATTTCCTTTCCTTGATTATTTTTAGAATAAGTTTAATCTGATATACTGATACATTATTATTCAGCTGATTATGGCATGTTCTTTATTGAAAATAGTATAAAAATACGACTAGATTTTGTACAAGGATTTACGAAAGAATTAGGATATATTGCGTTCTATGACGAATATTTTCTAAAACATCCTGAAAATTTCGCTGTAATATCCTGAATATGAATGGAATTTGATCGAAGTGCATTTCTGTTGAGTTATCAGTTATGCGTTTTTAAAATTTTCAAATAAAATTGAAAAGAATTAATAACTTTTGTTTGTCTGTAGAATGGTGTATCAATCTGCCTGCGTTCTCATTTCCATAAATAGTTTTAGAATTCATTGAAATTAATATGTATCGATCAGGTATTTAGTTTTATTAGAAAATTCCTTATTAATTATCTTGCATGTGGTGCGAGTAATTTATGTAAAAGTATAAAAAATAATTCGAATAAATATTGGTCTAAAAGAGATATTTTTACTAGTTAAATTCTAAAATACTACGCTGCAATAATCATAAAGAAACTAACATACATATTTCTGATGAAATAAATTAAACCAAGGTTGATTAACTGTAATTGATTTAAAGGGCTTTAAAAATATTCGATATGATTGAAAATTTGTTGATGCGCATTTTCATAGTCTTATGCGTTTTAAATGACCAGTTAAATAACCAGTTATTATGAAAAAAAAAATCCTTCTTTAATCCATTACCGTTTGAAAAAATGAATAGCAGCACATGGAATCGTAAAAAGTGTACGATTAGCTGTTTATGAAGTTGTTATTTTTAAGCTGATGTTTGATATCAAATCAAATTAATAGCAAGAAGATTAAAATTCTACAGATTGTTTTGAAAATCTATTTATTTATTTTTTTATTTTTCCAAGTGCAAAACAAACATTTTTACAGAAATGCATTAAATTTGCTTAATAACTGCGAGTGAAGGTATAAAAAGTAATGAAAGTGGGAATACCTTGTATCAAGTTTTATTCATTGCTGAAGTTATACGTTTTAAGTAATTCTTCAAAAGATATTAATCTATATTCTGATAATCGGTATTCTTTTTCTTAAGAATGATGTAGAAAAAAGAATTTTTACTTCTTTATAAAGAAAAAAAAAATCTAAAATATGTAATATATAAAACTTATATATAAAAAAAAACTTCATTATTTAATTAATTAGAAATAACTAAATAAAAATAGCTTTTTGCACTGAGAATTGCGTTGCATATTTTTATATATTTTTTGTTATTAATAAGTGAAAACTAATGTCAGATTAATAAAAATAAAAGTTTATAATTTAAACATTATTAAAGATTACAGTTTTATATTTACTGCCCTATCTCTAGTAAAAACTTTTCGCTTTTAAAATTGACCATTTGCTATTTAAAAGCAAAAGGAAAAAATAACAAGTGAGAAAATCGCCAAGAAGCGAAATACGCGCATAAATTACCAACCGTCTCTGTACCAGAGCAGATGTTTTTGCGAATGCAAATAATTATGAGTTTCCGGTTTCAGCTCTAACGTTTCTAATAGCTAGAATTTTACATTCAAAAATTAATCCTTTAATATATTTCATATATATATATATATATATATATATATATATATATATATATATATATATAATTCAAATTTATTTTATTATTTCAAATTATATTATTTTTTTAAATATTTTCTAAAAGGTAGATTGATATAAAAATAATGAATTTGTAGATTCAAGTAATATTATAACATTCAGTATGTAAGTAGTTCAATATTTGAATAACTTCTAAATCAAAGAATTTTTATCATCAAATATATAATATGTGTATATTATTATATTAAAATATTTTTTACGATTTTTTTAAACAAAATAATGAAGTGAAATTTGAAAAAAAAAAATCACGAATAGTGTAAAATTTTTAAAAAATATATATTTTTTAATTTGTAACAATATGACTTCCATAATTCACTACTATACATATTATATACTCTTTTCAGATATAGTGCGATCAGAATACATAAATTGGATTTAACATATTAAACATATAACAATTTTTTTGTAAAAAACCTAATGCATGCGTCGTGAAAAACACATAAAAAGGATTTTACATAGCAAGTTAAAATATATATATATAAAACCTTTTTTTGAAACACCAATTTCCGAGCTACTTAATTAGGATGCCTGTCAATTTTCTTGTAGTAATTAAGTAATATACGTGGAAAGACATCTAAAAAGGGTTTATGTAGCAAATTTGAAGAAAATCGTTCGAGCCCTTTTTGATAGAATTATATGTATTCTCACTTACGATTTTCTACAAATTAACCTTTTCACCGTAAACCTTAAATTACATACGAATGTACATCTAGATGAAAGGTAAAATGGCGAGTTTGAAGAAAATCCGTGGAATCATATTTACGCACTTGCGAGGTTTAAAATTTCCATATTCATATAGAAGGCTTATAATTTTTTATTTTTATTTTTTTAACTAACCAACTAATACATACGGAAGGGCATTTAAATCGCGTGCATACACATATACACTGACGAATTGCAAAAACCATTTCTTTGTACTCTAAAAACATATAAATTAGGCAAAAGTGTAATATCGAAATACTTGATCGAATTAAATAATTCCATTTTATTCCAAAATATTTTCCAATACAGCAAACTAATATAACAATCAAATAATAATTTTATATAGAGTAAGTCAACAAAATTACATGATTATGCGTTTATTTTAATTAGAGTTTTCGCGAAGAGAAATTCAATTGCAAATATCGGATAATTATAATTTAAAATTATGTTAAAAAACAAAACCACCTCTTCACTTTTATTTCCCAATGAATATTATTATAAATTGTATCAACAAAATCAAGTTCTGCCTTGTTTTCAAAAATATTATACATTATAACGGAAAATAGAGCACTTTGTCATTTTCGTTATAATTGTACTGAAACAGAACGTGTTACGACGGTGTTTCCCTTAACGTTTTTTATAAAACTGAAATTGCACGTTTTATGAATGGTACAAAACACACCTTTTTAGAACGTTCTGAATAATACTGCTTTTGAACGTCGAGTAGAACGTTCTTTTGACACGAAACACGGTGTTTGAACCAGCGTAACCGTTATTAGACGTTCAGAGAACGTTCATGTGCTACTTGGGGAGCTATCATAAGAAAAAAAAAAAAAAAAAAAAAAAAAAAAAACTATTTAGAAAAGAATAAAAATTATATGATTACAGAATTACATGCAATAAGTTAATCATCAGTGCATGTCAAGGTCTAACTTAGTACATACCTCCCAACACCTTCATTAACATTCCGTAGTATTGTTAGTCCCGCCTTTTTTTTTTTTTTTTCCACAACAGTATTTTTTTAGAGTAAAATTTTTTAAACGTAAATACGATTAAATAAGAAGAAAAATACTCTCAAAAAATACTGATGTGAAAAAAAAAAAAAAAAAAAAAGGCGTGACTAACAATACTACGGAATATTAATTAGGATGTTGGCAGTATGTTAGTATCAGGAAATTTTATATTGTTCAGTAGCACTTAGAAAATCTGAGTAATACATATCTTCTGAGACACATGAATACCATTACACATGGACTAACATACATTATCTAAGAATAATCATATTAAATATGAAGCATCCAACACTTTATAAAATGTAATGCCATTAAAAACTTCTACATAAAATTTCACAAAACTACTATTTTTTTTACATACATACATACATAGAAAAAGTGATGTACTATATATGGAAAAAGAAGAAATATCTAGTAAAACAAATCAAAAATATTAAAACTTTTTGTAAGTAATATTTATTTATTTTAAATTAAAACCAAGATTTTTAGAAAGTTTACATATGCAGGAATTTTTTAAAGCATATAGATAGTTTTTTTCTTTTCTAATTAATTTTATTTCGACAATTTTACCTCATCATTTTATTTTTATTGCTGTACTTTTGTAATCTTATATCCACGTATCAAAATTAAATCTTAAAAACTTCCAATAATTACACACGTTTACAATTACCCAGAAATGCTTCATTAAATTATGCTTATATTGTAGAAAAAACAAAGAATGTCTAGACATTTCATTTGTAAAACAATTCATATTAATCAGCATGTATATATATATTATATATTATATATTACTGTGATTGTGTCAAAACATTTTTCAATACAAGGTAACAGATCTGTTTCGATTTTAAAACAAACTAACGCAGATTTGTTTCAATTTTAAAACAAACTAACGAAATTCTTTAAATTTTTAAACAGTGTAACAGTCTAGACATTTCATTTGTAAAACAATTCATATTAATCAGCATGTATATATATATATATATATATATATATATATATATATATATTACTGTGATTGAGTTAAAAGATTTTTCAATACAAGTTAACAGATTTGTTTCGATTTTAAACAAACTAACGCGGATTTGTTTCAATTTTAAAACAAACTAACGCGGATTTGTTTCAATTTTAAAACAAACTAACGAAATTCTTTCAATTTTTAAACAATGTAACAGATTTATTGCTATTTTGAAATAAGCAATAATATTGTAATTTAAAACACAAAATAAAAAGTATATTGTGTATATTCGCTTAAAATATTTTGTATACGTGTTGTGAACAGTTTACATTTTTGGGAAGCGACAATTTTTTCATCTGCCTTCTCACATACATTAAATGAATAGTTATTGTTTATAGTGAATATGTATTTTAAGGCATATAGTGCATATGTATTCTATTGAAGCAAATAATTATGTATGTCTAAGTGTATAATAAATTATATTTTTGGAAACATATAAAACCTGTATTTTTTTTTTTTTTTTTTTACAAAGAATGTAAAAAGGAGTCCTCGCTTGAATCTTGTTTTACTTAGCATAGCAACATTATAATGTTACAGCTGCAAATAATTAAATTTTCTAAATAAAATTTATGATCACTATTTTCTAATAGTTATTCCTTATATTAATTTTCTTGGTTTTAATACCTAAATTTTATATAAATCGAGAGAGTTTTCATCTGTGTATTTCTTTTGTTATTTTATTATTATTATTATTATTAATTTACTTTTTCTTATCTTAATATTAAAACATTAATTTTTGTACAAAACTGCATTATAATTTATATGAAAAAATATTTTGCACTACCAAGAGATATTCTTTTTAATTTATAATTATGTATAATTAATTACTTTTTATATTTACTTAGTTAATGAAATGAATACTAAGTAAATTAATTTACTTAGTAAACTGAAATTAATACATTTAGCTCTTTTGATGTATTAAATTAATATAAAAGATAGATAATTATGTACTTAGCATAAATTATGAAACACTATCCAACTATACTTACCGCCGGTTATGTCATTTAAATTTAAATGTATTTCGTGAAAGTTATAGCAAGTCGAATCAATTTAGGGAAACCGCTTAAAAATGTTAAACTTTTTTTAAATTATTATTATCATTAATGTTTGTCTATATATTTTTTAAAATACTTATTATGAATAAATTGTTATACATATATTAAAAACAAATTATGTTGTTCTTAATCAGAAGTTATTGTTTTTTTAATATGTGTATAATTTTACTTTTTATTTGTTTTTATGTATCTTATAAATCATATTTTCGTTAAACGAAAAATCTCTATTATTCTAAATGTTGACTCATCTTCTTTTTTCAAAATTTCATGTCTGCATTTCATTCAAAAATTTCTACATGTCAGTTCACGGGCACATACTTTACCGTTCATCGATTCAGCGAGAATAATATCGATTTTTGTATCGTTTCCCCGGTGGGAGTGCATGCGTCAGAATGGGATGTCACCAAACGACTGCAGTGAAGATAGGACGGATGTAGGTGTTCCATTCAGGATTAAAAGGGGGTTGTCGAATAAAAGAACAATTTTTCTCATTTGTTATGGATTATTCCCTCTCTAATTTTTCAGGTATTACGCGGATGAAGGGTAGATAATTTTCCCAGCGTAAAAACCGGCATTATATTTCCAGTTCTTTATTATTATACAGTAGGATTTTCAATGTAATACAAAGTGATAAAAAAGCAATATTTTGTATTAAAATGGTAACATTTTGTAACAAAATATACGATTTGTCTTTCAAAAAGGTTTTCGTGTATGCATAGATGAACGATATGTACTTTTTATTTCTATGCGTATAAATTAAGTTTTAGTATTACTAATATTAAAGTTATGTTATTATTCATAAAAGAAAGTAAAAGGGAGTTGATATAAGAAAGATTTTTTCCATTTAATATGTATTTTTATCTCTGTATTTTTTTTTAAATGCATAGATTAAGTATGTTCTTTCTATTGTAGAAATGATAATTAAGTATTATTTTCCTTCTAACCTTTCAGAAATTATACTAATAAACAATATAGATATCACATATTGTATTAATTCTACAGTAAATTAGATTGAAATGCGAATTTTTAAAATATAACTTAAAACAACAGAATTCTTGGCACATACACATACACATAGAAATATATATATATATATATATATATATATAAATGATAGATATCGTAATAAAATTTAGCAATTAATAGATACAAAACCATATTAACACAACAAAAATAGAACTAGTTTTAACTTATAGGTAAGACTGACGCAAAAATGTTGCGATACAGATTAAGAACCAATAAGAGACAAAAACAATTTAAATTACTTACGCCGACATGAATGATAATAATAAAAAAAAGGACCATTAAACTTATTTACAAAGAAAATAACTAAAGGACCACAGAAATAATAATTGGATAAAAATGCTTAAAATTAGAAGTAAAAACTCGTCAAGGGGCATGTACTTCATAAAGCTGTGAAAACTGTATCGATTTCGTAAAACAATATAGCTAATCATAGCAATTTATATTGTTTCATCTCCGATCGAGGCAGCAAAACCAATTTAAATGAGAAATTAAATAAATTATTATCAAATCATCAAGGAATCCATAGAGAAAACTAGAAAAAGCAGAGTAGCCACGTGTAAAACTTTTACACAAACTGGAGAATAGGAAGATGCCAACAAATTATTGGAATTAAAAATAAAAGTATCGCAAACATCGATTAATCGATAAAGAAATAACGTCTGAGCTGTTTCATTAACGATTAAATTCACAGAGTAATTATTTATTGAGTTAGTGAATTTTAAATTTTAAGTTAGTTAAAGTTTAAACTAGTTAAATTTTAATTAAAATTTTAAACTAGTTAAATTTTATGCATACAGGGTGTCCGAAACTAAACGACCTTATTTTAAAGTTGTCTACAGATGAAACTATTGTTCAGAAAGTTATAAAATTTTGTGTAGGACATAATAAAGGTACATTCAGAAAAAAATATGTGACTGTCAGTTGTGGCTCGAGTAAAAATAGTTTCATGTCATCCTTATAAATTCTAGTCTCCTTTAAAAGCGAGTTCTAAAAACCCTTATTAGAATTCTAGATTGTTTTCCTATATCATGGTGGTCAATATTATTTAAAAAACTCTGTAAATAAATTCGAACACAAGAGGCGAGTTTTAATAACTATAATTTTGTTTTATAACCCAATTCTAGTAAATCATCGAGAATTTCTCGCCACACAAAGGATTTATAATATTCATAATATTCATAATATTGTTTTGCAATCTATAAAAGTGTAGACTAGAAATTCTCGATCATTTCTTCTATCCAGGTTATTTGTTTACATTATACGCATAATTTGGAAATCTATATTTCTAGTTAAGGAATTTAAAAAATGGCTACTTATTCATTCTAGATGAAAGCAGTATATATATATGTATATTTTTCAATGTATAAGAATTTGTTTGGGCGAAAAAAAAAAGTTCAAATTTCTGCCACCAGGAGTGTTTTGCAATGAATTACCAAATTACGACTGCTGCTTTATTTAAATTTTACCACTTTTTTATCCATGGGTCACTCTAACACATTAACTCACCCCAAGTCTTCCATCTATGCGACTTTTGGCGTTTGTGAATTTCAAATGTCTGGTATGTCGTGATAATCCAAGAATTTTATCTGATCTTAAAGACAACATTTCGCAACACGTTCGCAACTTTTTCCCGATCCAGTGTTGCCAGGTGGTCGACAGTCATTTTCCCTAAACAGGCTTTCAAATTTCCCAAAATCAGGGGTTATTCCCCCTAAAATAATCCCCAGCTTAATTTTTACTAAAAAAGTAAATTTTTTACCTAATGTCCAAGAAAAGTCCTGTAAGTAATAAATTATATTATCAATTTAATCTTACTTTTCCACAGTCTTATCTGCCATTTGTAAAAATGTGAAAAAAAGAAAAAAAAATCTTTCACACATTCCTTTTTTCAAACCACATTTGCCCCAATCCAGGGCACTCAACAAATATATTTTAAAAATTTCCATCTTTTGATATTTTTGACGTATTTATTCCAGATCGATTCAAAAACTATTTGTCTGCAGAGTCATTGCACAGTTCCTCGCCCCCCCCCCCCCTCCCTCTTTTCCACATTAAAAAAAAAAAATCTCCTGTTTGTTATTTATTTTACTATAAAATTTATACAGGATTCTTTATAAAATTTAAAATTATTTATCAATGGCATGTTAAAAATAAATATTATAATTTTCGCTTATATATTGCTAAGCGAGACAAAAGTAAATTGCTCTTGGTCTTAATCTTTAATTATCGTTGCTTTGGTGGCGTTCTATTAGTCTCAGAGGCACTTCCCCTCAGCTCTATGACGAAATTTTAGATAAATAATTTGGTACAATTAAAAAAAAAAAAAAAACTAGATATTTTTTTTCTCCCATGTCAGTATAAATTGGTATTTTTAAACTATTTTTCCTGAAATTGCTAGCTAAAAATAACGGAGCAAAAATCTTTCATTGCAGAAAAATGATTTTATCACCTTACTAAGTAATTTTTATAACAAGCAGAATATTATCAAATATGAGAGCGTTTTTCTAGCTTATCATGGATTTTATTTCTATTTTTAGATGAATTACGTGGATTAAGTTTAAATTTTTTCTTTGAAAATACTCGAACATACATTTTTTATTTTTGTTTTCAAGTTAGAAACATGTTTTAAGTATTCCCAAGAAAAAAAAAAAAAGTTTTAAGAAGAGGAATAACGTAATGCATTAAAGCATAAAGCTGTGCTTATAGTAAACATAATAATTATTTATGTAACTAAGAGTTTCTCGAAACAAAGACAGATTCTTTTCTTTTTTATTATAGATTTTCTTCTTTAATTTTTCAAATAATATGCTGTTGAAAGATAAATATCTGAAATTATTTTATTTTATTTTTAATTCAAGAGACATTTAAAAAATATTTAAAAATATTAATAAAATACGATACGATAATTAAAACACCCTCACACACACACACACACAAAAAAAAAAAAAAAAAAATCCGTATACTTGTGTTACAATTTTTAACTTATCGAAACATCTATTTTTCAGTACTTGGTTCTTTCTTACGTTCATTTCAAGTTTCGTTCCCACAACTGACGACAACTTCACTTCAGCTACAATTGTTTCCTATTCGAAGCTAACACACTGCTAAAACATTCGCTGAGAATTCCTACACGGAGTCTTTTCTCATAAAAATACATTTTCATTAGCCTTTTTCCTAATGTCTGTTTCTTACAACACCCGTTCAAGTTTACTCCCACATATTTAATATTCTTGTTCCACTTGAGAGAGCTGTGGTCATATAGTTCACGTTCTTGTTAAAAATCAAAAAGTACACAATAAATAACAATTTAGTGCTTACTTCTAATCTCCTTCGCGAAACACCTATTTTTCAGTACTCGGTTACGTTCAATTACGTTCATTCTAAGTTCCGTTCCCACAACTGACAATAACTTCACTTTAGCTACAATTCCTTATATATTAGTCTGGAATTTCTACGTGACTTATACATACCTGTTAACATCATAATTAATATTCTATAGTATTGTTAGTCCCGCCTTTTTTATCACACCAGTATTTTTGGAGAATATTTTTCTCCTTATTTAATCGCATTTACATTTAGAGATTTTTACTCTCAAAAAATACTGGTGGGGAAAAAAAAAGTGTGACTAACAATACTAAGGAATGTTAACACTTTCTCGACCGCATATTTTTGCTTTTTTCATATGTTCCGCCTGTGGGCGTTATTCTTTCACGTTACACTATTTCAGAACAAGATTTCCTGTATCCATATTTATATTACATATCAATATACATAATAATTATACTCTTATGGAAGTATTCATATTCATAGTATTTTATCGTACAAATATGAGTATCGAGAATATTCTTCAGAAATATTGCAACATACCAATTGCAAAAGAAATGCCCACTGGCGGAGTTACAGATTTCAAAATCACGTGAATCTACGTCAGCAATCGAGAAAGTGTTAATGAAGATTTTGGCAGATATGCTTATAAGAAGATTGGACTTTATACCACTCACGTGTGGTTTCACACGTGACCACTGTAAGGAAAACTGAAAATTATCATATTTAAGTTTGTATTACATGAGCAAATATTTGTATTCTAAAGGGAAATGCTATATCTCGCGGGAAAATACATAAATTGGGTTGACTGGTTGGGTTTTTACGTCGCACTAGAGCTGTGCTATGGGCAATTGACGACGGTCTTGGACTTACCCCTAGGGATGATCCGGAGAAATACCATCACAATTTTGATCCTCCGCGGATAAGAGAGAAATTTTTAGGAAAATGAAGATTGAGCAATTAGCAGAGATGAAAAAAAAAATAGATAAAATAGCCTCAAAGTCAAAAAAACGGTAGAGTCCATTATCAAAAAATTGTAAGAACTAAATTTCCATTTTTCAATGTGTGCATGTTTTATAAGTAGTGCAAAAACATTTTTATTATTAAACATTTTGTAAATGAACCATCGGAATAGAAATATAAGTATGCTTCTGTCAAGAACATCTAATATATGTTTTCATTTCATTTCTTTTTTTTTTTTTTTTTTTTGTGTGCGTGTGTGTGTGTGTGTGTGTGTGTTCTTTTCATTTTATAATTTAGTTTTGATTTCGCTTATGTAACACAACATGAAACCTACCCCGTATAAAATTTGATACCTAAATAATCTTTTTACTTTTCTTAGTAAAAATGTGTTTTTTATATTTAAATAATTATTTTTATTTATTTGAATCATTCTGATAACCTGATTAATTTAGTATTATCGTGTCGAGTTAATTTTTTATTTTATTTTTTATTTTATTCTGCTTTGCAAAGTATAGTAAAATTTCATAAAAACTGTAGTTCTTTTATCATATTATCGGACTTTACTCGCTTCTCTGATCACTATATTTCAAAGAATTCTTAAAATTCTATACCACTTATTGAAAAAAAAAAAAAAGGAAAAGAAAAAGAAAAGAAAAGAAATCGGCACAAAACTGGGTTTTGGCCGTTTTGGGCTCCACCAGCATCACGCTGGGTCTGGGTTCCCAGTGCCTGTGGCAACGCCCTTCTCTATCTCCACCTTTTTAATTGTATAGTCTTGAAAGTAAGTTCAATCGAATTCTAACTCCTATAAACCAAGAATTACGATTTTTTACACACTAATTCTATTTGAAAATTCATACTTACTGCATTTCTCCCCATTAGTTTTACAGTTTTGTAAATATTTACAATCGGACCCTTGCCCCTCCCCCTCAATCTTTCCCCTATAAACAGGATTTTTCTATCCCCCTAACTATATATGTATATAATTCCTGCCCCTCCCCCACTCAATAATTTCATATATTCCAAAGTGTGCACAAGGGATTTCCCCCCCCCCCCCTCCAAAAAAGAAAAAAAAAACTGTAAAGCGATTTTCCAAAGCTTTAGAATTAATTTAAAAATTTTAATAATTTAAAAATTTAATAATTTAAAAATTTTAAATATCTGCTCCTGAATTCCCTTCAAGTGAGTGAGTGAATGAGTGAGTAAGTGGACTGAAGTTTTTTTTTTTTTTTTTTTACGTAGATATAAATTGTAATTTAATGGATTGATAAATTATATATTTTTTTCTATTTGTCCTTTTTTCACCTCATTTTTCTATGACATTTCTCAAATATAGGAAGGCGTATTGTCAAAATATATTAATGTTTTGTATACATTACAAGACAGAAATATGATTCCCGTGTAATTTCTGGGATATATATATATATATGATAGATAATATTTGTAATAATAATATATGATAGATAATATTGATGATAATATTTGTTTCGTTAAAAAGGCAAATGTCAGTCTTTCGACCAAACATATAATATGATATATATATATATATATTTCCCCATATGATTTATATGTGCTAAAATAAATAAAATTGTATTCTTTGTATGTTATAGCTTTTTGCCAATTAATTTCCAAGCATTAAATAGATTCAGAAGAAGGATAGAATTTTCGTGTCACAATGATACGTATGACATTTTTTTCTATTGTTAAATGATAGTGCATTCGTTTTAACACACACACACGCACACAAAAGAAAGAGAGAGAGAGAGAGAAAGAAAGAAAAGAGAAAAAAATTCCAACAAGAGGCATATGTAAAATTAAAGTATTAGGGGGACCGGAAAAGAATGTTTTGAATTAATAAAATGAAACCGGAAATTTTTGTTTAACAGTGTTTACATGTGACTTTACAAATAACCATCTTATAAGTTACCTAAGAATATCTTAAATTTTATCCAAGATAAATTTCCGATGTCAGTATTTTAATTCAAAACGACATTATTTTCCGGCCCCCCTAATACAATAGAAAATCAGAAGAAAAATAGAATTTTACATTTAGCTTTTTTTATTTGTCTAATAAATAAAATTTAATAAATACTGCCACAATTATTATTTTAAAATATTTTACATTTCAACAATTTTTTATAAAAAACTTGATACATACAGATCTATTTTTTCTAGTAATAATGTATAGCAAAATATTCGATAGAGAAATATTTAATTTACATACATTCTTAATATTCAAATTTCTGTAAATACGCTTGTATCTATTTTAACATTCTTCCTTCCTTTCTTTTTTTTAATACACTTTAATTATAGTGAATGTATTTAAATATTTTAACCTTTGTATTATTATTATTATTATTATTATTATTATTTAAAAAAACTTCATTTTTGAAATAAAAACGAATTTACTCTAATCTTAAATAAATTGAAAAAACTGAATAAAACTTAATTCAAAGAATCCAGCGAAAATAATAGCGTTTGTAAAGAAATAATTCCTGCAAAGAAAGAAATTTCAAATAATAATAATAATAATAAATTGTTTCTCTTCCATTATAGTGTTTTTTTTTTTCTTTTTAGATTTTTTAAGAAAGAAATTTATTTATCTATATATTTTAATTTACGTATTTTTGTGAAAGAAAAATTGAAATTTTATGAAGAACGAAAATAATGAATACAAATTATTTTTAAAAGATTCATAATCTTTAACAAAGTAAAAAAAGATTAACATTTTGTAAAATAATATAATGTTTTGCTATTTTGAAATACTTAATTAAAAAAAAAAAAAAATGTGTATTAAATCTAAAAACTAAACCTTTTTTTATTTTAAGTAAAATGTTGAATGTATATATATATTCTTAATGTTTTTCGTGGAATTATAAATTAAAATATGATTTTTTATTTAAATTCTTAAACTTATTACTTTTTCTTACCCTTACGGTAGAGAAAGTATTGTTTTAGGGTCAAATATTCGAAAGTGAGTTTTTGTTATATTTACATGTTCTGAGGTGTCTTGAATACGAAAATCATGTTTTTAGCGATTGGTTTGTGTGTCTGTTATCACCGTATCTCAGGAACAAATAGTAGCAGAAATTCCAAGTTCGGTATTATAAATGTGTATGATATAGGGATGCTACACTAAGCTTTTCGCTGAGATGAAGCAAATAGTTCATGTACAGGGACACTCAAAATTATTCAAATACATTACGTCTATGGGGGAAATTGCAGGTAAGTAGAGTTTAACATCTATAGCCTGCACTAAACCAAATGAAACGAATACATATTTTTTGTAATAGAGATAGGCAACTGGGGAAAAAAATTGTGTACGTAGGAGCCTCGCCTCCCCCCCTGTGGGGGAAGTCCCTCCTCGAGGGGAGTAAATTTTTATGATGGGTATCTTTTAAAAGAGCTCGCGTATACCTTTAAAACGAATGGTTGAACCATCCATGTGTGATAATGTAAAATAAAGTTATGAATTTTTTTCATTTTTAACAAAAAAAAAAAAAGAAAAGAAAAGAAAAGAAAAGAAAAAAAAAGAAAGAAAAAAAAAATGCATTAATGCAACGGGGATGGGGGGGGCGGAACACCTCACACAGAACTAATTGTCACATAAAACTCTTCCGAAGCCTAATTTGAATTGTTTTAACAAAGGTTTACATAACAGTACTCGTTATCTTACCTCTTAATCTCCAACCTGTATTTATAGTATTAAAATTCAGGGTAAGTGTGAGTGACACACCAGATTATTTTATTTATTTTTTAATGAATAAAATAAATTTATTTGAATTCGAAAAATATTGCTCGAAAAAAAACTTTTTTAAAATTATTTGGACACCAAAGAACCAGAAGAATGGAAATTAAGAAAGGAAACTGAATTGACCATTTAAACAGAATACTGTGGTACTAATACGCGTAATATTAATAACAGGAGACTTGGCGTTGGAATATTAAAACCCGAATAAACTACTACGTAAGAAACGTCAAATAAAAATATTTGAGATGGATACAGCTGCTTCATTAGCCTTAAGCGTACCGACTTCAGTGCAAAAAGATTCTCCATATTCAGAATTCTTTTTGCATTGAAGACGATACGCTTAAGGCTACCGAAACAGCTATATGCATCTCAAATATTTTTGTTTGTCTTGAACTGTTGCCAAGTTTCCGAGCCACGCGGAAGTTATCTAGTTTAGGAGGCTATGTTTCATGATTGAGTAAAAACCTTAAAAATACACACACACACCCTTCAAAAAAAAAAAAAAAAGTCTTTTTTTTTTGGTTCATATAGTATTAACGCGTATATCAGAAATGCATATGTGGCAGTTTTAGGATTTTTAAAACGGACTGTGGGAAAACAAGTAAACTTTAATTGAAATCACACATTGTGTGAGCCTGTTGAAAAAATTGAAGTAGTCCTACTGCCTCTTAATTTTAATTGGTTCACGAGGAAATACTAATTATCTTAATTAAAAAGGATTATTATTTTTTGTTGACTTTTTCTAAATAAAAAAGTGAGAAAAGTAACTAAATTGTCTAAAGGATTAAAGTTTTGTTTTACTTTTAAGATTAATTTTAACCTTTTGAAAAATAAACTAAAATTATAGTTAAATTTAATGTTTTTTTTTTTTTTTTTTTTAATTAAATTTATCTGGAACCTATAGCAAATCTCATATTTTCTTTTTCTATCCGGCCGCCCAATAAAAATTTCAAAACATTTTTTTGTTGTATTAAATGTTTATAAAAATAGTAATACAACCATACTTTTCAGCATATCAAACTATTTAAAATATCTTTATATTCCAAAATATCTTTACATTCCGACGTTTCGGTTAATATTCAGTTTTTAACCATCTTCAGGGAAATGATGTACATAAACTATAAACATAAATCAGCTGTTTAATAAAACGGAGTCAATGGATCACACTGCAGGGTTTCCAGAAAAAACAACAACAGTGAGAAAGAGCTTTATTTTTATTGTAATGCGCACGATTGTGATTTTTTAAAGATGTTTTTGACTCATTTTAAGATGTATATAGAGTGTTTTTTATATAAATTATGTAATCACGTATTAATTTCTTTATGAATTGTGTTTGTAATATCCATGAATGGCTTAATTTGATTTATGTTTATAGTTTATGTACATCATTTCCCTGAAGATGGTTAAAAATTGAATATTAACCGAAATATCGGAATGTAAATATATTTTGGAATATAAAGATATTTTAAATAGTTTGATATGTTGAAAATTATGGTTTTATTACTATTTTTATATTTTAATTGACAGCATATATAAGTGGAATATATTTCTTTATTGTATTAAATGTTGTTATTATTGTTATAGGGCTCAGGGCTTGTCTGTGGCTCAGTGGCTGCATCACCACATTGCTAATGGCCTTCGAGCGTAAGAGAGTGAATTCGATTGCAGCGCTGGCCCTGAATGTTTTTTTCAATATTTCGAATTGTACTTCTGTCATGTTCTGTCTGTCTTTATCTGACGAAGATTTATAAGCAGACTTAGAGTCAAGTATGGAAATGTGATGTATATGGGTTATCAATAACTGGCAAAATGAATTTTATATACTGATCAAGGAAAGGGTAGCTTGAATAAGAAATTCTTACAATTGAATATATTTTTTTAATTTTTCTTCATATTTTACGAATGAAAATTTAAGGTGCCTGCCTACCGTCGGAGGTGATTTTTTTAATAATTGAAAAAATGCCTATTTATGTGCATTATATGATAGAATATAGTAAAAAACAGTCAATAACCTGAAAAAAAAAAATGCAAATTTAAAAATATTTTGATATTTAGGCTCAAAATATGTATAAAATTTGCGAAAAAAAAAGCACTTCTACAAAACATCATAAGTCAAATTTAATTAAAGATATTTTTATTCTGTAAATTTCATTTAGATTACTGAAAGGTCCTTAAGGGAGTGAACTACTCTCAAAACTATAACCGTGTTATTTAATATTTTAGAGAAGATAACATTTTTACATTCTGAAAAAATCATGAATATGTATGGCAGTTCATAACTTCTATCAACAAAAAACAAAAAAATAATTTAGCTAGATTCATTGTCGTAGTTCAATCTCTAAAACAACTCCTCTAGAGTATTTTGCAAAAGTTTCATAGTGTTTCAATTATAACTTTTGGAGTTATGATTTAAATGATTGGAGTTATGATGTTATGATGTTTGGAGTTATGACGTTTATTGGGTTAAAGCAAAATGCTAAAAATCTCATTTTAAGAAAAAGCAGAAAAGAGACTTAAAAATAAGATTTTACCTATTAAACAAAAAATAATTTTAATAAGTTCCTGATTTGATTCAAAGCTTTTTATTTTCTTTTTTAAATTCATTTTATATTCAGTAACAAATTTTGATGCTTATATTGACTAAAACATTTATGTAAACAAACATTTACGGGTCATTTCCGGTCACTCCCGTTTTCAAAAACTGGCGAGTGACTAATATTAAAATGCCTGTAACTCAAATTCTAAGCAAGATAGGAACAAAATCCAAACTGATTTAGAAAGCTAAAATGTCAGGCTTTAATACTAACCCAAAAATAAAAAATCGGAGTTTTGACCGAAAATTGCGTTTTAAAGGTACGCAGGCACCTTAAAATAAATAATTAAAATCTATAAAACGATTAAGTAACAGCTTTTCTTTCACTTTAAGGGCCCTTTTCAGTCACCGCCGCCGGAAGCCGAAACTAATGTTATTCTATGGGAAATTTTTCTTTACAAATAACTTATTAACTAATACATATTTTTAAATTCTGTTTTCACATTCTGAAAATTCCCAGCTATTAAATTGACGGACTTTTTTTTTAAATTATTTTTTTAATTTTTAATATTTTATTTTGAAGCTGCAAAATACGAATTTTCAATATGTGAATTTTTATAATTTTGCAATTTCAAAATAAAATATTAAAAATTAAAAAATACATTTTTAAAAAATGTCCGTCAATTTAACAGTTGGGAATTTTCTGAATGTGAAAACAGAATTTAAAAATATGTATTAGTAAATAAGTTATTTGTAAAGAAAATTTCCCCATAAAGTAACATTGGCTCGGGCTTCCGGCGACTGTAAGTGAAGAGGGCCGTTAAATTTAAATTTTACAAAATCTTTTGAATGAATTGAACGACGGTTATCTTTACATTTAATATCTAATATATATATATATATATATATATATATATACATATATATATAATAAAACGTATCAGCATATTTTCTCAAAACCATTATTTTTTCGCCTTTCAAACTATTCAAGGAAAACTTCAAAAAAATTTTCATAGTACACCGTAATTTGTACAATATTAATCTTCTGCCAAAAAGTCTCACGTTTAAACTCTACATGTCCAGAACGTATCATACTTAATCCAAAAAATAGTGATTTATAAACTTTTCTCTAAAACATTCGCAGATCTGCGATACACATAAATTTTTCATGAAATTGAAAAATAAATTTAATCTTATTTCACTTTATTGGAAAAACATTGTAAATAGTAGCAAAATTACCGAAGTGGAAAATTTAAACTATTTCTTAAATCCTGTTATAGTAATACGTAATATAAAAAATAAAACAATAAACGCATAATGTCTCAAAAAATAAAGTTAGTTGAATCAAGAACTTAGATTAAAAACTTTGTAAAAGTAAAATTTCCGTAAATTACCGTAACATTTAATCCTAGCTTCCATTCTAATTTTTTCGAAATAAAGTTAAAGATTTTCTAACACGAAATTTATAAAAACACAGAAAATGTATTTGAAATACAAATGGATACAAAGTTAGCTTTCCATTTGGTCTTTGAAAAGAAATAATAAATAAATAAATAAAATAAAATGGATTTTCCACACAAATGAGTTTGTTTTTTAGCACCTAACATTTTTGTAGACGTACGATGATGCATTATGGGGTTACCATACTTGCCAAATGCCGAGCCAACCTAACCCGGAAGATTCTTAGTCCCGCCCCCTTTCCGCCTACTTTTTCACACGTCTTTTTTTAGAGTATTTTTCTTCTTATTTAATCGTAAATATATTTGAAGAGAATTACTCTAAAAATTAAGTGGTGTACAAAAAGGGACGGGAACTAACAATCTTCGAATTAGGTTGGCAAGTATGGGTTACCAAGCTGAAGTTTTGAAAAATGTGGGATGTCTAATAATCATAGATGCAACATTTTAATTTAATCCGGAGTACTTTTAGCACCGCCTTTATTTCGTGTCACTTTATTTATAGAAAAATTTTCTCCGATATATAACTTTGATAAAATAAGAAAAAAATACTCTTAAAGAAATAAGTGTTATGAAATAAAGGCGGGCTAAAAATACTTCGGTATAAATTAACCCTTTGCTCTCGGCATATTTTCCGTAAGACACGCCTTTTGGCGTTCCTTTAAAACGTCACACGTATAGATTCCAACTTACTACCTTTTGGCTACCGAAAAATTGTAATAATTTCTTTTATTTTACTTCATCATTAAATAAAATAAATCTTTTTGTTAAAATTTTTCGGTAGCTGAAAGGTAGCCTATAGTTACACGTTTTAGAGAAATAACACTTCATTTGCAGAGTAACACCTTAAAGCATGGCTCGATTTTTTAATGTCCCCTCAGAAGGGACATACGAGCGATAAGGATTAAAATATTGGCAACTATGTTAATAATAAGTACGATGTTTTTCATATTCTAATTTGCATTTTAAGTTTTAAAATGGTAAAATTATACAAGATATATAGTTTTTATTGTATGTATCTTTAAGAAATTCTCTTAAATAACTAAAAAAATATGTTTCAAATATATATATATATATTTGCCTGTTTCATAAAGCAGTAGATAATAGGCAAAATTATGAAAGAATTAATAGGTTATTTTCCCTGTAAAAATATCTTATGCATAGTGGCAAAAAACACGTTTGAGAAAAGATGCGTTGGTGTTCAATAATGGCATCAGCTACAGTTTTTCTTGTGATTTTTGAACCAAAATATACGCAGAATCATAAATGAAGCCTCAAAATGTTCAGAACTGTTTGTATTTTAATACACTTGCTTTTTAAAATAGAGATTTTTTTTCAAAGGTTAAAACAACCTATAGACGCCTTAAGTTAGATATTTATGACAATGTTTTCGTGATTAGAATTTTATTTATTAAAATCTAGTTGCATATGTGGGGTATTTTCTGTAAACTGAACATTTTGAAAATATTTTAATTTTGTAGATGTTATGTATTTTTACATTTAAGAGTTTTTTTTTTTTTGTATAAATAAATAGTTTAATTTCAAGTTAGAAAAAGTGATATCTGTGTCCAACGTAAGACAGTAAGCATGACTGAGAAAGGAAAAATGTAGGGTGTTGTTGCCATTTTCTATAATCACACAAAACAAATTAATTTAGTTTTAAATTTAACTTAGAAAACTTAAATTTAAAATATTTAATTATTAGTTTGTGATTTTATTACAATATTATAAATTGCCTTAGGTGAACAAAATTATTAAAAATATTTGTTCATTCATAGCCTCCTAAACTAGATGCCTTCCGCGTGACTCGGAAACTTGGCAACAGTCCAAGTGGTAGAGAGCGCCACCTGGTACAGGATTACGCGACTTTTTTAATCAAGATGTCACCAATAATTTTAAGAAGTGATATATGATATATGCAATCGACGTTTCTTCGATTCTATTCGCCTTTTATGTATATCAAATCCCCATTTTAAAAATTTTTGGGGGCTGTTGAATAAAAAGTCAGCGCAATCTGTACCAGATGGCGCTGTCTGCCGACAAGTTTCCGAGCCACGCGTAAGGTATCTAGTTTAGGAGGCTATAGTGTATGTTAACACTTTCGTGACCGCTGACGTAGATTCACTTCAGATTACGATTTTTTTTTCTTACACATATAAAAACAAGTTAAAATAAATCGAAATTTATTCAAATTTCTTCATCAACAGAAGAGCAATCCATAAATACATACTCAAACTATAGCCTCCTAAACTAGATGCCTGTCGCGTGGCTCAGAAACTTGGCAACACTTGAAGCGGTAGACAGCTCCACCTGGTGCAAATTGCGCGACTTCTTTATTCAACTCACACCAATAACTTTAACAAGTGATATATATGATATATATAATCAATGTTTCTTCGATACTATTCGTTTTTTTTTTTTTTTTTTTTTTTTTTTATGTATATCATGCCCACTTTTAAAAATTTTTGGTGGCTGTTGAATAAAAAAGTCGCGCAATCTCTACTAGGTGGCGCTGTCTACCGCTTGAACAGTTGCCAAGTTTCCGAGCCATACGGAAGGCATCTAGTTAAGGAGGCTATGGTCCATTTTTCTAACTGACAACTTAAAATAAATATTCAAGCTAACTAACACGACTATGTTTTTGTTTCACTGTTACATTTAAAATATCTTATCTTTCGCATTAAATGTAAATTTAACCAAAGACGTTGAAAAATGTAAGTTATCATTGCATGCAATATCCTAAAACAAACGAAAATAAATTTATAACAAACCTTTCTTAATATTTTTATTTCCTTCCACGCTATTCAATGGAAAAAATTTCTTCTTAGTATTCTATAATTTGTACTAGAAGATACTATTTATATATTCTGTCAAATTCTACATGTCTGAAATGTATTACTTTTAATCCAGAGAGAATTATGATTTATAATTTTTTCTTTAAAACTTTCGCATATTTGCGATACACATGCCAACATTTTTCATGTAATTGAAAAAGTATCAGAAATTTAATCTTATTCCACTTCATTAAAAAATTTTTTGTAAATATCAGCACAATTATCGATGTGGAAAATTTAAACTATTTCTTAAATCCGCTTATAGTAATACATAATATAAAAATGAGACAATGAACGCATGATGACTAAAAACAAAAGACTTAGTTTAATCTAAAACTTAAATAAAAAAAATTTAGAGAAGTAAAATGTCTGTAACATTTAATCCCAACCATTATTTTCTCGAAATAAAGTTAAAGCTTTTCTAACATGAAATTTGTAAAAACAAAGAAAGAATAACGCATGAAGTAAAGATGGATTTATAGTTAGCTGTCCATTTATTCTTTGTAAAAAAAATGCCGAAATTTCCACTCAGGTGCGTTTGTTCTTCTGCACCTGACGTTTTCGCAGACGTAGGATGAGGTATTATGGAATACTGAGCTGAAGTTTAGAAGAATATAGGATGTTTAATAATAACTATGATGTTTTTTATGACAAGTAAATATTTCAAATGAAAAAAGAAAAAACAAAAAGAAAGGCGCATATATTTTTTTTTTTTATGATTTAAATATATGTATATAGGGTAGGTGCTCCAGTGATTGGCACGCTCCAGTAATTGACATCTATCCCGAAATAATTAATAAATAAGAAAAATAATAAAATCATATATGTTACATATAAGAATTTTAACATTTTATGTCAAACACTGGAGCATAGGGTGCTAATAACTGGTAAAATGAATAACTAGCAGTGTCAAACACTGGAACATAGGGCCAATTACTGATAAAATGAAAAACTGGCAGTGTCAATTACTGGAGCACTGAGTGGGTGTCATATAAAATTTCATTAATTTTTTTTTTTTTTTTTATCAAATGTATATATTTTAAGAAATATGTGATTCTGAATGTCTTTCATACCATATGTACTAACTTAAGTTTTCTAAAAATATTTTCTGATGACTAGAACATTAACCCTTTGAGGCGCAAGACAATTTGAAACATTTAAATTATACTGCCACCGGAATTCATGAACTAAATTAAACTAAAAGAAATTTTAAATTTTAAGGTTTAAAAAACCGGCCTCTTCTGATATGTTATAAACGTGAATTTTTGCTAAAATATTTCCGGGATGAATTTTTGCAGCTGGATCTTAAATTTTGCGTCCTCGTGGCGAGGACACCGCGCGTTAAGGGGTTAAAAACATCAGAGATTGCTCTAAAAGTGTCAATCACTGGTGCACTTACCCTATATATTGAAGCTATGTAATTAAAATTGAAAAGTAAATTATAACAGTATTAAAATATACACAATATTTACAATAAATAAACAGATAAATAAAAAAACAAATAAATAGTTATTCTTGTATAAAAATAAATTAATTAATTGATTAATTAAAAAATATTAAAATCTGTCTTCTTATTTTAACGAAAATTTGTGCCGTGGACATAGGATGAGTAATTATGGGATACCATATTGAAGTTTGGAAGTGTATAGGATGTCTAAAAATAAAAATGATGTTTTATAAGAGAAGTAAGTAGTTCAATTGGAAAAAGAAGAAACGAAATGAAAGGTTCCCGATTCTTCTTCCAAAATTTATATTTTAAATTCTTAAAAATGTATCGTAAAATTGTAAAAATAATTATTTAGATTTTATATCTATGGCGATGTTTTTATCAATCAGAATTTTATATATTAAAATTGAGCTGTATATATACAAAATCTTTTCATGTACATTAACAAAACTACAAATATTTTAACATTAATTTTTGACTTATGTATGTTTGAAATGCCACAGTGTTATATGAAAAAGTTTTTTCTCAGAAAGTTTTGGGGTCTGAGAATCTAATTTAAACAGTCGGCAGCAAAATTATTCGAGCGCTAGCAAAAATTCCTATGTAAAAAAAAAAAAAAAAATAAAATAAAATACGCATAATACTGTTTTGTTAAATAAATCCTTGTCGAATCATGTTCTTAATTAGTATAAAAACATGATTCGACAAGGATTTATTTAACAAAACAGTATCAAGTGTACTTTTTTTATGAAGGAATTTTCGCTAGCGCTCGAATAATTTTGCTGCTGACTGTACATCATCAAATATAAACCACTAATTTATAAAAATAACCGTCTCCTTATTTTAACAAGGAATTTGTATCAGAGACATAAGACGAGGTACTATTTGATACCAAAATGATGTTTAAAAAAAATATGATATTTCATAATATTGACAGGAGACTTGGGGGTACATACAAATGAAACACTTCCGTTTGCAAAGCCGTTTTCAGCCGTTTGCAAGCATTCCAAATATTTGACTACAGCCGGCAGCAAAAGTATCCGAGCACTAGCAAAAATTCCTATGTAAAAAAAGCACACTTAACACTGTTTTGTTAAATAAATCCTTGTCGAATCGTGTTCTTAGACTGACTAAGAACAGGATTCGACAAGGATTTATTTAACAAAACTGCATTCAGTGTACTTTTTTTACACAGGAATTTTTGCTAGCGCTCGGATACTTTTGCTGCCGACTGTATTTGCAAAAAACTTGCAGAATTTACGCCATCGAAGTTGCAAGCGTTCCGTTTGTATGTAACCCTTGGTGCTAGATAAATAGTACAGGAATAATAAACTAAGTCTTGAACGCGAAAGAAAATAATAAAGTAGCAGACGGCTGTTTCGGTAACATTCAGGGTACTTGTCATCAGTGCATAAAAGAAAGGAAACGAAGTGCTCTTATGTGCAAGAAAGGAATAAGATTTTACGACTGTTTAAGGTGCCTGCCTACAGTCGGTAACAAAAGTGTCCGAACACTAGCGAAAATTCCTATGTAAAACAAGTACACTTCATACGGTTTTGTTAAATAAATCCTTGTCGAATCCTGTTCTTAGTCAGTGTATCACACGATTCGATAAGGATTTATTTAAGAAAACCGTATGAAGTGTGCTTTTTTAACATAGGAATTTTTGCTAGTGTTCGGACACTTTGGTTATCGACTGTACCTTCGGAGGTGATTTTTTTTTAATAATTGAAAAAATGCCTATTTATATGCATTATATGATAGAATATAGTAAAAAACAGTGAATAACCTGAAAAAAATATGCAAATTTTCAAATATTTTCAAATTTAGGCTCAAAATAAGCATAAAATTTTCGAAAAAAAAAGCACTTTTACAAAACATCATAAGTCAAATTTAAATAAATATATTATTATTCTGTAAGTTTTATTTAAATTATTGAAAGATCCTTAAGGATGTGAAGTACTCTCAAAACTCTAACCCTGTTATTTAATATTTTAGAGACGATAACATTTTTACGTGCTGATAAAAATCATGACTTTACGTGACAGTTCATAACTTTTGTGGACAAAAAACAAAAAACAAAAAAATAATTTAGCTAGATTCATTGTCGTAGTTCAATCCCTAAAAAAACTCGTCTAGAGTACTTTGTCAAAGTTTCATAACGTTTCAATTATAAATTTTGGAGTTATGATGCTTTCGGATGAAGCAAAATGCTAAAAATCTCATTTTGAGAAAAAGCAGAAAACAAATTGAAAAACCAGATTTTATCTATTAAGCAAAAAATAATTTTAATAAGTTCCTGATTTACTTCAAAGCTTCTTATTTTCTTTTTTAAATTAATTTTATATTCAGAAACAAATTTTAATGCTTATATTGAGTAAAACATTTATGTAAACAAACATTTACGGGTCATTGCCGGTCACTTCCGGTTTCAAAAACTGGCGAGTGACTAATATTAAAATACCTGTAACTCAAGTTCTAAGCAAGACAGAAACAAAATTCAAACTGATTTAGGAAGCTAAAATTTCAGGCTTTAATACTAACCCAAAAATAGAAAATAGGAGTTTTGACCGAAAATCTCATTTTAAAGGTAGGCAGGCACCTTAATCAACCAGTAGAATTTGTGCAGTAAAATTAAAAAGTAAATTATAACATTATTAAAATATACACGATATTTACAATAAATAAATAAACAAATAAATAATTTTAATTATTCTTATATAAAAAAAATCAATTAATTAATATGAAAAAAATATTAAAAATCACCTTCTTACTTTAACAAAAATTTGTGCCGCGGATATAGGATGAGGAATTATGGGATACCAAATTGAAGTTTGGAAGAGTATAGGATGTCTAAAAATAACTATGATATTTTTTAAGAGAAGTAAATAGTTCAAACGGAACTAAGACTGAGTTTAGTTTGACTAATATATGATAAATCACATTAGCAGGAAATAATATAAATACCGTAATTTCTGGTAGATAACCCGCAGGTAAGATGTGTCATTTCTCCATCAGAAATTTTATTTAATAGAAAAATCTATACTTTTTCGAAGGAAGAGCTCGTACAAATATAAATTTATTCATCAATTGAAATTTCTGGTGCAAAACTGGATTATATAACCTGCGGGGTATCTACCAGAAATTACGGTACTCTAAGAGTTATGCATATCTATAGGACCTTTTAATTGAGAAAAGGGGAGTTTATTGGAAGATGAAAAATGTATTTTAAAATCATACTGTTTGAAAATTTCAGCTATAACATAACTTCCTTTAAGAAAATAGGGTTAAAAAATGATGATATTAGAAGAAACCGATTTAAGAGGTGAAATACGAGGAAGCTGTGCTTTTTTAATACAAAATTGTATTCCACATTATCTATAATGGAAGAGTTATAACATAACTTTCAGGTATTTAGTTTCAGAGCTTAGTAAAACAGAATCGAAACAAGTATTAAGAGCACGGTTAACAAAAGTATAAAAAATTGCCATGTTTGGGTAAGTGAATGAACGCGCACGAGGGGGTAAAGATACTGCAAGGTTTTTATGATAGACTGTGGTACAGAAGCTTTTTGCAGTGCGAGAGACAAGATTGTCAAAGAAAGGAAGTGAACCATTATTTTCTATTCTATATGTGAATTGGATATTACTGTCTATAGAGTTTATAATTTGTAGGACGGGATGAATAGTGTGAAGCAATGTGTCGGTCAGCGTAAAAGTGTCAGCAACGTAACGGGGCCGGGGTAGCCCAGTCGGTAGAGCGCCGGCCTCGTAATTGGAAGATTGCGGGTTCGGTACTCGAGCCGGCCTAAGACCGTCGTGCACACTAATGGTGGCTGGTGAACGTAAAATCTGTCGTGGCCGCAATGTCCTCCATGTTGCCATAAAAAATTATACCTCTGGGGGTCACCGAAGCGGGAGACCATCCCTTCCGTGGAGGATCAAAATTGTGATGTCATGTCACCGGACCACTTCTAGGGGTGTGCCCCAGACCGTCGCCAATTGCCCATCTGCGCAGCACTAGTGCGACGTAAAACCCATCCATCTATCCATCCGAAGAGGGAATGAAATGTTCTTAAAGAGTGTAATTTCAAAACAATGCATGTAAATGTCAATGACAATAAATGAAAGAGGGGAACCCATGTATAATATTCAGATTGAACATAAAATTTTCTTTGGAACGAAAAAGTAGTTTGTGATAGACAAATACGGATGAGGGAATGAAATTCTTGTATTCTAAGTAAAGTTATGCGGAACTCTTTTATTCTATTTTTCAAGACATGGGACGACGCCACTTATTAAAAAATGAGTGAAAAGGGGTGTTACATTAAAAGAAACTCTAATAATATTAGTATGAGGGCAATTTTAAGTGTTTTCCACGTAATTGGTGGAGTTCTTGACTGTGTAGTATTTGCAGAATGAAGATGCGCAAAAATTGTGGAGCGATATTTAACTTCGTGATAGGGAAGCAGTACCTATATTCGAGACTGTAGTATGAAAAGGGGTATTATGGGTTACATACAGACGGAACGCTTGCAACTTCGATGACGTAAATTCTGCAACTTTTTTGCAAAGTATCCGAGCACTAGCAAAAATTCCTATGTAAAAAAAGTACAATGAATGCAGTTTTGTTAAATAAATCCTTGTCGAATCCTGTTCTTAGTCAGTCTAAGAACACGATTCGACAAGGATTTATTTAACAAAACAGTGTTAAGTGTGCTTTTTTTTTTATATAGGTACAGGTTGGGTTTAACGTCGCACTAGTGCTGCGCAGATGGGCAATTGGCGACGGTCTGGGACACACCCCTAGAGGTGGTCCGGAGACATGCCATCACAATTTTGATCCTCCACAGAATGGATGGCTCTCCCGCTTCGGTGACCCCCAGAGGTGTAATTTTTGATGGGAACATGGAGGACATTGCGGCCACGGCAGATTTTACGTGCACCAGCCACCATTAGTGTACACGACGGTTTTTTATATAGGAATTTTTGCTAGTGCTCGGATACTTTTGCTGCCGACTGTAGTCATACATTTGGAACGCTTGCAAATGGCTGCAAACGACTTTGCAAACGGAAATGTTTCATTTGTATGTACCCTTAAGTTTGTGGAACTTTTGGTAGAGCATAAAATCTGGCTCTGTTAGTTATAGAAGGGATAAGATACGATTCAGTTCAATCCAAATACAAGAGGCGAGATTTTATAGCAGCTTTAATTTTATTTAATTCTTGTGGGGAGGGATCACGGGAAAGAGGAATACAGGAAATTATAATTATGATAATTATATTGTTTCTTACTTCCATAACACGACTACCGTAGCCTAGGAATGATTCTTTTAAATCTTCCAAATATAAATATATATTTATAACCTAATATTTTATAATTCTAGCATGCATGTATTTACCATTTAATATTTTAATGTTATGTATATTACATATCAATTCTTTGTATTTAAATATTGTTTTCGTACTAAAAAGGCAAGAGTCAGTGACAAATTCTCTCTAATAATAAAAGCAAAGCCAATAGAATGAGGATCAGTATCAATAATCTCTCATAAAGATGCAGTAAAACGTGTAAAATAATTATGGTCACATATCATGAAATAATAACAAAAAACCTTCACCATACAATATGCCACTATCTGTTTAACAGAAATTTTTAATACCACGCAGATATAATTTTTAAAAAAGTACTATTTCGTAACTTTCCTAGAAATATTAAAACATATCACTCTCACAAAATTAACATAAATGGGGTTGAGTGGAGTGGGTTTTAAGTATCACTAGTTCTATGCTATGGGCGCGAAGGTCTGGGCCTCCCATCCCAGTGTGGTCCGGAGATAAGTCATCACAATTTTACTTCTCTACGAAAGGGATGGCTTCCTTGATTCAGTGGCACACAGAGGTATTATGGGACGGAAACATGGATGACATGCGTCCACGATGGATTTTACGTGCACCAACCAACATTAAAGCACACTGCGGTCTTCGGCCGCCTTGAGTATCGATCCCGCAATCTTCCATTTTCGAGCTCGGCGCTCTATCATCCAGGCTCGTATGTACTAGTTGCTTACTTCATGAATATTGTTAAATGTATTGAATGAGTTGGTAAATTTTAGGCCTCATTACCCTAACAGCACATTTTCTCCAAATGACATCCTCAGGATGTCCAATGGATAAAAAGAACGCCTATGGACATCCTATGACATCTACAGGATGCATTATGGACAGATGCGTTGTTAGGGTAGTGGATTTCTTTGAAAAAGTCTCAACAGATTTTTTTTAATTCAAAATCGTCCAATTAACTCCGTTTTTGCTATCTATTCGTAAGTAGTTGTCGTTTTCTGATTAACAAATGAGTTTGCCATGTTTTGGTAAAAATCGAAGTGGGACGGAAAGTCGGTACCTCAAAAACAGCTCTAGCGATTTTATTCAAATTTACTACATAAACAGCATTTTATGGCCTTTTATTGCATGTATCAATGGTTACTATAAGAAAATTGATACGCTTCCTGGTACGATCGGTCAGTTTTAGATATCAGTGTGTTAAAGTGTGTTATCAGTGTGTCAGTTTAGTGTTTCAAAAAATGGCTCTAACAATTTTCTTTAAACGTGTTATATAAACTCTCTTTCATATATCTTTACGAAGCTTTCATTAATTTGCTACTTCACGAAAATTTTTAGGCATGTGCTTGGTTAGATTAATTTTATGTCTTATGACAACTCTCATACCCTCCAACATACTAATTAATATTCCGTAATATTGTTAGCCCCGCCTTCTTTTACACACCAGGATATTTTTAGAGTATTTAATCGCAATTGCATTTGGAGAATATTCCTCTAAAAATTTATTGGTGGGAGAAAAAGGGCGAGACTAACAATACTACGGAATATTAATTAGGATGTTGGAGGGTATGGCAATGCTTAATCTTCAAAGTTAACAATAAGTCAAGTATCAGGAAGATAGAAGTCGTAGAGTTGTTACACACCAATTTTTTATGTCGAGTAATTAAATGAAAAAGAAGGGCTTATATAAAGAGTGCAGTATTTGATTTCCAAATTTGATTTTATGTTTAGCAATAAATTCTTGGAAATATAAACTTATAACACACTTATGATAAAACTGAAACGTGGATTATTTATTTAAAACTTTAAAACGTCTTCACATGTCATAAAATAAATGCAAGGTTTCGAAAGGACGGGGCCTTTTTTCTTCAGGTGCAAAGAACATGTACTAACATCATGAAATATTCAAGGTGATACACAGCAAATGATGACGAAGTGAAATGACTCTTTGAAATGAATAATTCTGACGCACTTAAAAAAAAAAAAAAAAAAAAAAAAAAAAAAAATCGTTTTTGGTATTTGAACTCAAATTGCGTGAATAGTAGACGAGCAAACGAGCCAATTTTAGTAATGTAAAGTTTCATCGCCTTTCGACAATTTTTTCGCCGTTTAATAAAGGAACTTTTCTAGATAACAAAAATATAATATCCGTTATATGTTTGCGGGTACCTAAATATTACTTGTATCGTTGCCAGGTTTTGCAGTTTCTGAAAGATTTAACACAGCAATTTTTTGGAATGGAATACTTCTATATTTTTCTAACATTAAATAAACCAAAGTCTTCTATAAAAATGTTGTACTTAATCTTCTGGAAAAAGTGAGATATTTGGCAGCTATATTCAGTATATATTGATAAACTAGCCCATGAAAAGCTTTGATATTTTCTTGTGAAAAAAATTGAGATAATATTCCCCCCCCCCTCCCCTCTCCCAAAAAATATATATATTGTTAAAATATGTGTAGAGTCCATGAAAAACAAATGATCATATGCTATGTCACATCAGAATTCGCCACAAGAATCAAAAACAGATTTATCTAGTAATAATTTTATTAAAGATATAAAAATACCCCACACAATTCACTTGGATATTATCCATAAAATCCAGTAATCGCAGAAAAATAAATTGATAAATATAGAGGGATAAAATACAAATTGAGAATAATTAAGGTTGTGTATCTATATCAAATTCATTAACCAAAAAGGAACGATCAGACATTCATTAAAAAGTTTAAAAAATCTTAAAATTTGAAGAGTTTAATCTTCAAGATCACGTAATTCTTCAGAGAGTATAAAAAAAATTGCTTTATTTCAGACTATAGCAGCCGTATTAAGCCAGATACTATATGGTACGATCTACCCTGCAAGTAAAAATAAAATAAATTTGAACGAAAAAAAAAGGAATAAACAAATAAATAAATAAAGTTATCGATTTTTTTCATTAAAAAAAAATCTTAGGAACAGTTTTATTTGACATATAATTCTGTGTGAAAAGGTCTACAGCCCCCTTAACCGCCTGTTCAATTATGCCTTTATTTACTTAAATATATATATATATATATATATATATTAAATTCTGTTTTAATTTGCCTACAAAATTGCCAAACTTGATCAAATTTTTAAAGTAGAAGCCTAATACGAACTTTAAAACACCAGATTTAAATTTCCTGCATTTATTTTTATTTCATTTTGCACGCGCGCTTTTTATTTCCTAATTCAAAATCATTAAAAAAAAAAAAAAAGATTACGATAGTGTTTGTTTCGATACTGATTATTATTAATTTTCTTTTCTTTTCTCTTTCTTTCAAAAAAAAAAAAAAAAAAAAAAAAAAAATTGATTTTGATGAAATTCTGACAAAAGCAGAATTTAGTTTAGGACGGAGAACTATAAGTTTTTTTTTTTCTTTTTCAAATTATGACATTGCTTTCAAATTATTCAATTACATTTTCGATAAATTTTAGATTTCGATAAATGTCCAACAATCGTAAAACTGGTATCGAAAAAATCCGCAGATTGAGACTCCTCAGTCCTGGGAAAAAAAAAAAAAAAAAAAAAAAAAAAAAAAATGCACAAATGAAAGAATAATTACAAATTCGAAAATATTAGAGTAAAAATAATGCATGAATGAAAGAATAATCACAAATCGAAAATTATAAAAATAAAAAATTAACAAATGAGCAAATGAAAGAATAATCACAAATCGGAAATTATCAAAATAAAAAATGAATAAATGAACAAATGAAAGAATAATCACAAATGGAAAATTATCAAAATAAAAAAAATGAACAAATGAAAGAATAATCAGAAATGGGAAATTTTCAGAATAAAAAAAAATGCACAAATGAAAAAAATATCAGAAATGGGAAATTATCAGAATAAAAAATGCACAAATGAAAGAATAATCAGAAATGAGAAATTATCAGAATAAAAATTAAATAATGCACAAATGGAAGAATAATCACAAATGGGAAATTATCATAATAACTTCCCATCTACCAACTTTGACCGTAGAACCGCTTGGCCACCATAGAGGGATTTACTTCTATTAATGCCCTGATTTCTCCATAAAAAATAAAATAAAATAGAAAAACAAATAAAATAATTTTATGTTTTTAAATTAATAAATAAGAGAAAATTAAGCAGTTTAATATTTTTAACCTTATTCTTTACACCGTCGTATTCCATATTTTTGAATAAATATAAGAAAAATATAAAGCACCTATTGAGTTTAAGCTTTATGCATTAAATAAATGTACTAGCCTTTATTATTATTATTATTATTTTTATTTATAAATTTTTAACGTGGTAGTATTACACAAAATTTCTCATAAATGCACATAATGAGAGTTATTTTTATCGTGCGATTGTAAAATCAATAGGATTTATTAGCAATAATAGTAGTAAACTAGGAAAAAAAGGTACATGCAGTACGTGGGAAGGAAGCGTGTAAATTTTGAATATTAGTATCTTTGCAAAGAACTTGCAAGTACTTTTAAAACGAATGGCTGAACCATAGATTTAGAATAATTTAGGTTATTTTTAATTTTATTTTTAATTTTTTAATTTTTAACGAAAAAAAAAAAATTATTTAAAAAAATAATAATAATTCTTTTGATGTTGGCACAAAATTGACTTTCTTTCGGCATAATTCTCTGAGATAAAAATCGTTTGCATTCATCATGGAAAACACTTTTAATAAATAATAATTTAATAAGTAATTCGTACTGCATGAATTTGAGTAAAATTATATTGAAGAAAGTCTTGTGGTGACCGCAACATACAAGTTTTGAATAACAATTAATTGACAATTTTCCTTTCCTTTTAGAGAAAGACTGGTCGATCGAAGATAAGAAAGGACGGGACATAAAGATAATTATTATGGGAGCAAAATCTGATCGTGTACCCAGCAAAAGAATGTACACAACAACACTGTATTGGGGGAAGGGGGGGAGGAAGAAAGAAAATCAGAGAGAGAGAATCCATTGTTGTATACTTGACTGATATAAACCAATACTTTGATGGAAGGCGACTTCCTGCATTTTAGAGGACTAGGCCCGTATCCCAGCTGCAGTACGCTGTGAGGCGAGCACCGGGGAGCCATCTATGAGACGTACTACTGTAGGTGCCTACTGTTATCAGGAGGCCCGAAGGCAGGTTGTATGGGCGACAAATTACCGGA
Organism: Salticus scenicus; assembly: GCA_963930645.1. Taxonomy (NCBI): domain Eukaryota; kingdom Metazoa; phylum Arthropoda; class Arachnida; order Araneae; family Salticidae; genus Salticus; species Salticus scenicus. Next base: position 59,034,951 of record OZ005662.1, on the reverse strand, counting down.
CTCTCATACAAATAACATTTGGACATTTCATTGTCCACTGTCCACGGGGAAAACATTCCCTGAAGGTGGAATTTCAGAACAGTATACTCTGTTGTCCTGTGAAACTTCCGCTATTTCTTACATGTGAATAGTCGTAATAAAAGTCTTGACTTGAGAGACAGTTTCTTTAAAACATAAAAGATTGAAACTAGTATTCCTTACCGATTTATTATCATGTTGGATTTGAAGTTTTAAACTAAATTTATACATGCTACAGATAGACTAAGTAAATTATTAGTATATTTTCTAATGTCTATTTATAATTTTAACCATAAAACTATAGATATATTCATATTATTGAATTGTTTTCAGATATTAATTTTAAATTAAAGGGTTTTTTTTTTTTTTTTTTTTTTTTTTTTTTTTTTTTCCCAACACTTTAGGAAAAATGTGAAAAAATAAATAAGTTAATTAACAAACTAGTATCACGCAGTGGTAGAAATTATAAAATACATGCTAAACACTAACGAGAACGTAAGTGTTTCTGTTTCTACGTCGGAAGGGCGGGGGGGGGGGATTAAAGGGACAAATTCAGCCCCTGAAGTATGTGTGACACTGTATTTTTGTCATGAACAGCAAGTGACTATTAGAGAAAGTTTCATTAAAATCAGTAAGAAGGTAATATAAAGACAATTATTCTCTTTCAATCTGCTCCTAGACCCCCCCCCCCATCCTTCAGATATATACTAAGTGAAAGTGGTACCAATTTAATTGATTGAAATTTCTGAAAACGTATTATGAAAATAATTATTTAAATTCATTCTTTGGTGTTCATTGTTTTTGCGATTTCCGAATTTTAAAAATGACCTTTTTTCCTGTGCCCTTTTTTCCGGGTGCCCTTTTTACCAGTGCCTTTTTTTCCAAGTGCCCTGTTTTCCGGGATCCATTTTGCACAATTATTCTCTTTTCTGCCCTTTTCTTCTTCTACTTTCCTTTTTATATTTCAGACAAAAATATTCAATATGAGTTTGAGTTTGAATTGCTTTTTCACGCTCAAGTTCGTGAATAAAACGAACTTCGATCAACTCAAGCTCATAATTTTAAAAAAGAGCGAAGTTCAACTCAAAACTCACAATTTTTGAGCTACGCTCACGAACGCGTTCGTGCACAACACTGGTTTTGGGCTCCACCAGCATCACGCTGGGTCTGGGTTCCCAGTGCCTGTGGCAACGCCCTTCTCTATCTCCACCTTTTTAATTGTATAGTCTTGAAAGTAAGTTCAATCGAATTCTAACTCCTATAAACCAAGAATTACGATTTTTTACACACTAATTCTATTTGAAAATTCATACTTACTGCATTTCTCCCCATTAGTTTTACAGTTTTGTAAATATTTACAATCGGACCCTTGCCCCTCCCCCTCAATCTTTCCCCTATAAACAGGATTTTTCTATCCCCCTAACTATATATGTATATAATTCCTGCCCCTTCCCCACTCAATAATTTCATATATTCCAAAGTGTGCACAAGGGATTCCCCCCCCCCCTCCAAAAAAGAAAAAAAAAAAAAAACTGTAAAGCGATTTTCCAAAGCTTTAGAATTAATTTAAAAATTTTAATAATTTAAAAATTTAATAATTTAAAAATTTTAAATATCTGCTCCTGAATTCCCTTCAAGTGAGTGAGTGAATGAGTGAGTAAGTGGACTGAAGTTTTTTTTTTTTTTTTACGTAGATATAAATTGTAATTTAATGGATTGATAAATTATATATTTTTTTCTATTTGTCCTTTTTTCACCTCATTTTTCTATGACATTTCTCAAATATAGGAAGGCGTATTGTCAAAATATATTAATGTTTTGTATACATTACAAGACAGAAATATGATTCCCGTGTAATTTCTGGGATATATATATATATGATAGATAATATTTGTAATAATAATATATGATAGATAATATTGATGATAATATTTGTTTCGTTAAAAAGGCAAATGTCAGTCTTTTGACCAAACATATAATATGATATATCTATATATATTTCCCCATATGATTTATATGTGCTAAAATAAATAAAATTGTTTTCTTTGTATGTTATAGCTTTTTGCCAATTAATTTCCAAGCATTAAATAGATTCAGAAGAAGGATAGAATTTTCGTGTCACAATGATACGTATGACATTTTTTTCTATTGTTAAATGATAGTGCATTCGTTTTAACACACACACACGCACACAAAAGAGAGAGAGAGAGAGAAAGAAAGAAAAGAGAAAAAAATTCCAACAAGAGGCATACGTAAAATTAAAGTATTAGGGGGACCGGAAAAGAATGTTTTGAATTAATAAAATGAAACCGTAAATTTTTGTTTAACAGTGTTTACATGTGACTTTACAAATAACCATCTTATAAGTTACCTAAGAATATCTTAAATTTTATCCAAGATAAATTTCCGATGTCAGTATTTTAATTCAAAACGACATTATTTTCCGGCCCCCCTAATACAATAGAAAATCAGAAGAAAAATAGAATTTTACATTTAGCTTTTTTTATTTGTCTAATAAATAAAATTTAATAAATACTGCCACAATTATTATTTTAAAATATTTTACATTTCAACAATTTTTTATAAAAAACTTGATACATACAGATCTATTTTTTCTAGTAATAATGTATAGCAAAATATTCGATAGAGAAATATTTAATTTACATACATTCTTAATATTCAAATTTCTGTAAATACGCTTGTATCTATTTTAACATTCTTCCTTCCTTTCTTTATTTTAATACACTTTAATTATAGTGAATGTATTTAAATATTTTAACATTTGTATTATTATTATTATTATTATTATTATTTAAAAAAACTTCATTTTTGAAATAAAAACGAATTTACTCTAATCTTAAATAAATTGAAAAAACTGAATAAAACTTAATTCAAAGAATCCAGCGAAAATAATAGCGTTTGTAAAGAAATAATTCCTGCAAAGAAAGAAATTTCAAATAATAATAATAATAATAAATTGTTTCTCTTCCATTACAGTGTTTTTTTTTTTTTTTTTTTTTTTTTTCTTTTTAGATTTTTTAAGAAAGAAATTTATTTATCTATATATTTTAATTTACATATTTTTGTGAAAGAAAAATTGAAATTTTATGAAGAACGAAAATAATGTATACAAATTATTTTTAAAAGATTCATAATCTTTAACAAAGTAAAAAAAGATTAACATTTTGTAAAATAATATAATGTTTTGCTATTTTGAAATACTTAATTAAAAAAAAAAAAAAATGTGTATTAAATCTAAAAACTAAACCTTTTTTTATTTTAAGTAAAATGTTGAATGTATATATATTCTTAATGTTTTTCGTGGAATTATAAATTAAAATATGAATTTTTATTTAAATTCTTAAACTTATTACTTTTTCTTACCCTTACGGTAGAGAAAGTATTGTTTTAGGGTCAAATATTCGAAAGTGAGTTTTTGTTATATTTACATGTTCTGAGGTGTCTTGAATACGAAAATCATGTTTTTAGCGATTGGTCTGTGTGTCTGTTATCACCGTATCTCAGGAACAAATAGTAGCAGAAATTCCAAGTTCGGTATTATAAATGTGTATGATATAGGGATGCTACACTAAGCTTTTCGCTGAGATGAAGCAAATAGTTCATGTACAGGGACACTCAAAATTATTCAAATACATTACGTCTATGGGGGAAATTGCAGGTAAGTAGAGTTTAACATCTATAGCCTGCACTAAACCAAATGAAACGAATACATATTTTTTGTAATAGAGATAGGCAACTGGGGAAAAAAATTGTGTACGTAGGAGCCTCGCCTCCCCCCCTGTGGGGGAAGTCCCTCCTCGAGGGGAGTAAATTTTTATGATGGGTATCTTTTAAAAGAGCTCGCGTATACCTTTAAAACGAATGGTTGAACCATCCATGTGTGATAATGTAAAATAAAATTATCAATTTTTTTCATTTTTAACAAAAAAAAAAAAAAAAAAAAAAAGAAAGAAAAGAAAAGAAAAGAAAAAAAAAAAAAATGCATTAATGCAACGGGGGGGGGGCGGAACACCTCACACAGAACTAATTGTCACATAAAACTCTTCCGAAGCCTAATTTGAATTGTTTTAACAAAGGTTTACATAACAGTACTCGTTATCTTACCTCTTAATCTCCAACCTGTATTTATAGTATTAAAATTCAGGGTAAGTGTGAGTGACACACCAGATTATTTTATTTATTTTTTAATGAATAAAATAAATTTATTTGAATTCGAAAAATATTGCTCGAAAAAAAAGTTTTTTAAAATTATTTGGACACCAAAGAACCAGAAGAATGGAAATTAAGAAAGGAAACTGGATTGACCATTTAAACAGAATACTGTGGTACTAATACGCGTAATATTAATAACAGGAGACTTGGCGTTGGAATATTAAAACCCGAATAAACTACTACGTAAGAAACGTCAAATAAAAATATTTGAGATGGATACAGCTGCTTCATTAGCCTTAAGCGTACCGACTTCAGTGCAAAAAGATTCTCCATATTCAGAATTCTTTTTGCATTGAAGACGATACGCTTAAGGCTACCGAAACAGCTATATGCATCTCAAATATTTTTGTTTGTCTTGAACTGTTGCCAAGTTTCCGAGCCACGCGGAAGTTATCTAGTTTAGGAGGCTATGTTTCATGATTGAGTAAAAACCTTAAAAATACACACACACACCCTTCAAAAAAAAAGTCTTTTTTTTTTTGGTTAATATAGTATTAACGCGTATATCAGAAATGCATATGTGGCAGTTTTAGGATTTTTAAAACGGACTGTGGGAAAACAAGTAAACTTTAATTGAAATCACACATTGTGTGAGCCTGTTGAAAAAATTGAAGTAGTCCTACTGCCTCTTAATTTTAATTGGTTCACGAGGAAATACTAATTATCTTAATTAAAAAGGATTATTATTTTTTGTTGACTTTTTCTAAATAAAAAAGTGAGAAAAGTAACTAAATTGTCTAAAGGATTAAAGTTTTGTTTTACTTTTAAGATTAATTTTAACCTTTTGAAAAATAAACTAAAATTATAGTTAAATTTAATGTTTTTTTTTTTTTTTTTTTTTTTTAATTAAATTTATCTGGAACCTATAGCAAATCTCATATTTTCTTTTTCTATCCGGCCACCCAATAAAAATTTCAAAACATTTTTTTGTTGTATTAAATGTTTATAAAAATAGTAATACAACCATACTTTTCAGCATATCAAACTATTTAAAATATCTTTATATTCCAAAATATCTTTACATTCCGACGTTTCGGTTAATATTCAGTTTTTAACCATCTTCAGGGAAATGATGTACATAAACTATAAACATAAATCAGCAGTTTAATAAAACGGAGTCAATGGATCACACTGCAGGGTTTCCAGAAAAAACAACAGGGAGAAAGAGCTTTATTTTTATTGTAATGCGCACGATTGTGATTTTTTAAAGATGTTTTTGACTCATTTTAAGATGTATATAGAGTGTTTTTTATATAAATTATGTAATCACGTATTAATTTCTTTATGAATTGTGTTTGTAATATCCATGAATGGCTTAATTTGATTTATGTTTATAGTTTATGTACATCATTTCCCTGAAGATGGTTAAAAATTGAATATTAACCGAAATATCGGAATGTAAATATATTTTGGAATATAAAGATATTTTAAATAGTTTGATATGTTGAAAATTATGGTTTTATTACTATTTTTATATTTTAATTGACAGCATATATAAGTGGAATATATTTCTTTATTGTATTAAATGTTGTTATTATTGTTATAGGGCTCAGGGCTTGTCTGTGGCTCAGTGGCTGCATCACCACATTGCTAATGGCCTTCGAGCGTAAGAGAGTGAATTCGATTGCAGCGCTGGCCCTGAATGTTTTTTTCAATATTTCGAATTGTACTTCTGTCATGTTCTGTCTGTCTTTATCTGACGAAGATTTATAAGCAGACTTAGAGTCAAGTATGCAAATGTGATGTATATGGGTTATCAATAACTGGCAAAATGAATTATATATACTGATCAAGGAAAGGGTAGCTTGAATAAGAAATTCTTACAATTGAATATATTTTTTTAATTTTTCTTCATATTTTACGAATGAAAATTTAAGGTGCCTGCCTACCGTCGGAGATGATTTTTTTAATAATTGAAAAAATGCCTATTTATGTGCATTATATGATAGAATATAGTAAAAAACAGTCAATAACCTGAAAAAAAAATGTAAATTTAAAAATATTTTGATATTTAGGCTCAAAATATGCATAAAATTTGCGAAAAAAAAGCACTTCTACAAAACATCATAAGTCAAATTTAATTAAAGATATTTTTATTCTATAAATTTCATTTAGATTACTGAAAGGTCCTTAAGGGAGTGAACTACTCTCAAAACTATAACCGTGTTATTTAATATTTTAGAGAAGATAACATTTTTACATTCTGAAAAAATCATGAATATGTATGGCAGTTCATAACTTCTATCAACAAAAAACAAAAAAATAATTTAGCTAGATTCATTGTCGTAGTTCAATCTCTAAAACAACTCCTCTAGAGTATTTTGCAAAAGTTTCATAGTGTTTCAATTATAACTTTTGGAGTTATGATTTAAATGATTGGAGTTATGATGTTATGATGTTTGGAGTTATGACGTTTATTGGGTTAAAGCAAAATGCTAAAAATCTCATTTTAAGAAAAAGCAGAAAAGAGACTTAAAAATAAGATTTTACCTATTAAACAAAAAATAATTTTAATAAGTTCCTGATTTGATTCAAAGCTTTTTATTTTCTTTTTTAAATTCATTTTATATTCAGTAACAAATTTTGATGCTTATATTGACTAAAACATTTATGTAAACAAACATTTACGGGTCATTTCCGGTCACTCCCGTTTTCAAAAACTGGCGAGTGACTAATATTAAAATGCCTGTAACTCAAATTCTAAGCAAGATAGGAACAAAATCCAAACTGATTTAGAAAGCTAAAATGTCAGGCTTTAATACTAACCCAAAAATAAAAAATCGGAGTTTTGACCGAAAATTGCGTTTTAAAGGTACGCAGGCACCTTAAAATAAATAATTAAAATCTATAAAACGATTAAGTAACAGCTTTTCTTTCACTTTAAGGGCCCTTTTCAGTCACCGCCGCCGGAAGCCGAAACTAATGTTATTCTATGGGAAATTTTTCTTTACAAATAACTTATTAACTAATACATATTTTTAAATTCTGTTTTCACATTCTGAAAATTCCCAGCTATTAAATTGACGGACTTTTTTTTTAAAATTATTTTTTTAATTTTTAATATTTTATTTTGAAGCTGCAAAATACGAATTTTCAATATGTGAATTTTTATAATTTTGCAATTTCAAAATAAAATATTAAAAATTAAAAAATACATTTTTAAAAAATGTCCGTCAATTTAACAGTTGGGAATTTTCTGAATGTGAAAACAGAATTTAAAAATATGTATTAGTAAATAAGTTATTTGTAAAGAAAATTTCCCCATAAAGTAACATTGGCTCGGGCTTCCGGCGACTGTAGTGAAGAGGGCCGTTAAATTTAAATTTTACAAAATCTTTTGAATGAATTGAACGACGGTTATCTTTACATTTAATATCTAATATATATATATATATATATATACATATATATATAATAAAACATATCAGCATATTTTCTCAAAACCATTATTTTTTCGCCTTTCAAACTATTCAAGGAAAACTTCAAAAAAATTTTCATAGTACACCGTAATTTGTACAATATTGATCTTCTGCCAAAAAGTCTCACGTTTAAACTCTACATGTCCAGAACGTATCATACTTAATCCAAAAAATAGTGATTTATAAACTTTTCTCTAAAACATTCGCAGATCTGCGATACACATAAATTTTTCATGAAATTGAAAAATAAATTTAATCTTATTTCACTTTATTGGAAAAACATTGTAAATAGTAGCAAAATTACCGAAGTGGAAAATTTAAACTATTTCTTAAATCCTGTTATAGTAATACGTAATATAAAAAATAAAACAATAAACGCATAATGTCTCAAAAAATAAAGTTAGTTGAATCAAGAACTTAGATTAAAAACTTTGTAAAAGTAAAATTTCCGTAAATTTCCGTAACATTTAATCCTAGCTTCCATTCTAATTTTTTCGAAATAAAGTTAAAGATTTTCTAACACGAAATTTATAAAAACACAGAAAATGTATTTGAAATACAAATGGATACAAAGTTAGCTTTCCATTTGGTCTTTGAAAAGAAATAATAAATAAATAAATAAAATAAAATGGATTTTCCACACAAATGAGTTTGTTTTTTAGCACCTAACATTTTTGTAGACGTACGATGATGCATTATGGGGTTACCATACTTGCCAAATGCCGAGCCAACCTAACCCGGAAGATTCTTAGTCCCGCCCCCTTTCCGCCTACTTTTTCACACGTCTTTTTTTAGAGTATTTTTCTTCTTATTTAATCGTAAATATATTTGAAGAGAATTACTCTAAAAATTAAGTGGTGTACAAAAAGGGACGGGAACTAACAATCTTCGAATTAGGTTGGCAAGTATGGGTTACCAAGCTGAAGTTTTGAAAAATGTAGGATGTCTAATAATCATAGATGCAACATTTTAATTTAATCCGGAGTACTTTTAGCACCGCCTTTATTTCGTGTCACTTTATTTATAAAAAAATTTTCTCCGATATATAACTTTGATAAAATAAGAAAAAAATACTCTTAAAGAAATAAGTGTTATGAAATAAAGGCGGGCTAAAAATACTTCGGTATAAATTAACCCTTTGCTCTCGGCATATTTTCCGTAAGACACGCCTTTTGGCGTTCCTTTAAAACGTCACACGTATAGATTCCAACTTACTACCTTTTGGCTACCGAAAAATTGTAATAATTTCTTTTATTTTACTTCATCATTAAATAAAATAAATCTTTTTGTTAAAATTTTTCGGTAGCTGAAAGGTAGCCTATAGTTACACGTTTTAGAGAAATAACACTTCATTTGCAGAGTAACACCTTAAAGCATGGCTCGATTTTTTAATGTCCCCTCAGAAGGGACATACGAGCGATAAGGATTAAAATATTGGCAACTATGTTAATAATAAGTACGATGTTTTTCATATTCTAATTTGCATTTTAAGTTTTAAAATGGTAAAATTATACAAGATATATAGTTTTTTTTGTATGTATCTTTAAGAAATTCTCTTAAATAACTAAAAAAATATGTTTCAAATATATATATATATATTTGCCTGTTTCATAAAGCAGTAGATAATAGGCAAAATTATGAAAGAATTAATAGGTTATTTTCCCTGTAAAAATATCTTATGCATAGTGGCAAAAAACACGTTTGAGAAAAGATGCGTTGGTGTTCAATAATGGCATCAGCTACAGTTTTTCTTGTGATTTTTGAACCAAAATATACGCAGAATCATAAATGAAGCCTCAAAATGTTCAGAACTGTTTGTATTTTAATACACTTGCTTTTTAAAATAGAGATTTTTTTTCAAAGGTTAAAACAACCTATAGACGCCTTAAGTTAGATATTTATGACAATGTTTTCGTGATTAGAATTTTATTTATTAAAATCTAGTTGCATATGTGGGGTATTTTCTGTAAACTGAACATTTTGAAAATATTTCAATTTTGTAGATGTTATGTATTTTTACATTTAAGAGTTTTTTTTTTTTTTTTTTTTTTTTTTTTGTATAAATAAATAGTTTAATTTCAAGTTAGAAAAAGTGATATCTGTGTCCAACGTAAGACAGTAAGCATGACTGAGAAAGGAAAAATGTAGGGTGTTGTTGCCATTTTCTATAATCACACAAAACAAATTAATTTAGTTTTAAATTTAACTTAGAAAACTTAAATTTAAAATATTTAATTATTAGTTTGTGATTTTATTACAATATTATAAATTGCCTTAGGTGAACAAAATTATTAAAAATATTTGTTCATTCATAGCCTCCTAAACTAGATGCCTTCCGCGTGACTCGGAAACTTGGCAACAGTCCAAGTGGTAGAGAGCGCCACCTGGTACAGGATTACGCGACTTTTTTAATCAAGATGTCACCAATAATTTTAAGAAGTGATATATGATATATGCAATCGACGTTTCTTCGATTCTATTCGCCTTTTATGTATATCAAATCCCCATTTAAAAAATTTTTGGGGGCTGTTGAATAAAAAGTCAGCGCAATCTGTACCAGATGGCGCTGTCTGCCGACAAGTTTCCGAGCCACGCGTAAGGTATCTAGTTTAGGAGGCTATAGTGTATGTTAACACTTTCGTGACCGCTGACGTAGATTCACTTCAGATTACGATTTTTTTTTCTTACACATATAAAAACAAGTTAAAATAAATCGAAATTTATTCAAATTTCTTCATCAACAGAAGAGCAATCCATAAATACATACTCAAACTATAGCCTCCTAAACTAGATGCCTGTCGCGTGGCTCAGAAACTTGGCAACACTTGAAGCGGTAGACAGCTCCACCTGGTGCAAGTTGCGCGACTTCTTTATTCAACTCACACCAATAACTTTAAGAAGTGATATATATGATATATATAATCAATGTTTCTTCGATACTATTCGTTTTTTTTTTTTTTTTTTTATGTATATCATGCCCACTTTTAAAAATTTTTGGTGGCTGTTGAATAAAAAAGTCGCGCAATCTCTACTAGGTGGCGCTGTCTACCGCTTGAACAGTTGCCAAGTTTCCGAGCCATACGGAAGGCATCTAGTTAAGGAGGCTATGGTCCATTTTTCTAACTGACAACTTAAAATAAATATTCAAGCTAACTAACACGACTATGTTTTTGTTTCACTGTTACATTTAAAATATCTTATCTTTCGCATTAAATGTAAATTTAACCAAAGACGTTGAAAAATGTAAGTTATCATTGCATGCAATATCCTAAAACAAACGAAAATAAATTTATAACAAACCTTTCTTAATATTTTTATTTCCTTCCACGCTATTCAATGGAAAAAATTTCTTCTTAGTATTCTATAATTTGTACTAGAAGATACTATTTATATATTCTGTCAAATTCTACATGTCTGAAATGTATTACTTTTAATCCAGAGAGAATTATGATTTATAATTTTTTCTTTAAAACTTTCGCATATTTGCGATACACATGCCAACATTTTTCATGTAATTGAAAAAGTATCAGAAATTTAATCTTATTCCACTTCATTAAAAAATTTTTTGTAAATATCAGCACAATTATCGATGTGGAAAATTTAAACTATTTCTTAAATCCGCTTATAGTAATACATAATATAAAAATGAGACAATGAACGCATGATGACTAAAAACAAAAGACTTAGTTTAATCTAAAACTTAAATAAAAAAAATTTAGAGAAGTAAAATGTCTGTAACATTTAATCCTAACCATTATTTTCTCGAAATAAAGTTAAAGCTTTTCTAACATGAAATTTGTAAAAACAAAGAAAGAATAACGCATGAAGTAAAGATGGATTTATAGTTAGCTGTCCATTTATTCTTTGTAAAAAAAATGCCGAAATTTCCACTCAGGTGCGTTTGTTCTTCTGCACCTGACGTTTTCGCAGACGTAGGATGAGGTATTATGGAATACTGAGCTGAAGTTTAGAAGAATATAGGATGTTTAATAATAACTATGATGTTTTTTATGACAAGTAAATATTTCAAATGAAAAAAGAAAAAACAAAAAGAAAGGCGCATATTTTTTTTTTTTTATGATTTAAATATATGTATATAGGGTAGGTGCTCCAGTGATTGGCACGCTCCAGTAATTGACATCTATCCCGAAATAATTAATAAATAAGAAAAATAATAAAATCATATATGTTACATATAAGAATTTTAACATTTTATGTCAAACACTGGAGCATAGGGTGCTAATAACTGGTAAAATGAATAACTAGCAGTGTCAAACACTGGAACATAGGGCCAATTACTGAAAAATGAAAAACTGGCAGTGTCAATTACTGGAGCACTGAGTGGGTGTCATATAAAATTTCATTAATTTTTTTTTTTTTTTTTTTTTTTTTTTTTTTTTTTTTATCAAATGTATATATTTTAAGAAATATGTGATTCTGAATGTCTTTCATACCATATGTACTAACTTAAGTTTTCTAAAAATATTTTCTGATGACTAGAACATTAACCCTTTGCGGCGCAAGACAATTTGAAACATTTAAATTATACTGCCACCGGAATTTATGAACTAAATTAAACTAAAAGAAATTTTAAATTTTAAGGTTTAAAAAACCGGCCTCTTCTGATATGTTATAAACGTGAATTTTTGCTAAAATATTTCCGGGATGAATTTTTGCAGCTGGATCTTAAATTTTGCGTCCTCGTGGCGAGGACACCGCACGTTAAGGGGTTAAAAACATCAGAGATTGCTCTAAAAGTGTCAATCACTGGTGCACTTACCCTATATATTGAAGCTATGTAATTAAAATTGAAAAGTAAATTATAACAGTATTAAAATATACACAATATTTACAATAAATAAACAGATAAATAAAAAAACAAATAAATAGTTATTCTTGTATAAAAATAAATTAATTAATTGATTAATTAAAAAATATTAAAATCTGTCTTCTTATTTTAACGAAAATTTGTGCCGTGGACATAGGATGAGTAATTATGGGATACCATATTGAAGTTTGGAAGTGTATAGGATGTCTAAAAATAAAAATGATGTTTTATAAGAGAAGTAAGTAGTTCAATTGGAAAAAGAAGAAACGAAATGAAAGGTTCCCGATTCTTCTTCCAAAATTTATATTTTAAATTCTTAAAAATGTATCGTAAAATTGTAAAAATAATTATTTAGATTTTATATCTATGGCGATGTTTTTATCAATCAGAATTTTATATATTAAAATTGAGCTGTATATATACAAAATCTTTTCATGTACATTAACAAAACTACAAATATTTTAACATTAATTTTTGACTTATGTATGTTTGAAATGCCACAGTGTTATATGAAAAAGTTTTTTCTCAGAAAGTTTTGGGGTCTGAGAATCTAATTTAAACAGTCGGCAGCAAAATTATTCAAGCGCTAGCAAAAATTCCTATGTAAAAAAAAAAAAAAAAATACGCATAATACTGTTTTGTTAAATAAATCCTTGTCGAATCATGTTCTTAATTAGTATAAAAACATGATTCGACAAGGATTTATTTAACAAAACAGTATCAAGTGTACTTTTTTTATGAAGGAATTTTCGCTAGCGCTCGAATAATTTTGCTGCTGACTGTACATCATCAAATATAAACCACTAATTTATAAAAATAACCGTCTCCTTATTTTAACAAGGAATTTGTATCAGAGCCATAAGACGAGGTACTATTTGATACCAAAATGATGTTTTAAAAAAATATGATATTTCATAATATTGACAGGAGACTTGGGGGTACATACAAATGAAACACTTCCGTTTGCAAAGCCGTTTTTAGCCGTTTGCAAGCATTCCAAATATTTGACTACAGTCGGCAGCAAAAGTATCCGAGCACTAGCAAAAATTCCTATGTAAAAAAAGCACACTTAACACTGTTTTGTTAAATAAATCCTTGTCGAATCGTGTTCTTAGACTGACTAAGAACAGGATTCGACAAGGATTTATTTAACAAAACTGCATTCAGTGTACTTTTTTTACACAGGAATTTTTGCTAGCGCTCGGATACTTTTGCTGACGACTGTATTTGCAAAAAACTTGCAGAATTTACGCCATCGAAGTTGCAAGCGTTCCGTTTGTATGTAACCCTTGGTGCTAGATAAATAGTACAGGAATAATAAACTAAGTCTTGAACGCGAAAGAAAATAATAAAGTAGCAGACGGCTGTTTCGGTAACATTCAGGGTACTTGTCATCAGTGCATAAAAGAAAGGAAACGAAGTGCTCTTATATGCAAGAAAGGAATAAGATTTTACGACTGTTTAAGGTGCCTGCCTACAGTCGGTAACAAAAGTGTCCGAACACTAGCGAAAATTCCTATGTAAAACAAGTACACTTCATACGGTTTTGTTAAATAAATCCTTGTCGAATCCTGTTCTTAGTCAGTGTATCACACGATTCGATAAGGATTTATTTAAGAAAACCGTATGAAGTGTGCTTTTTTAACATAGGAATTTTTGCTAGTGTTCGGACACTTTCGTTATCGACTGTACCTTCGGAGGTGATTTTTTTTTTATAATTGAAAAAATGCCTATTTATATGCATTATATGATAGAATATAGTAAAAAACAGTGAATAACCTGAAAAAAATTTGCAAATTTTCAAATATTTTCAAATTTAGGCTCAAAATAAGCATAAAATTTTCGAAAAAAAAAGCACTTTTACAAAACATCATAAGTCAAATTTAAATAAATATATTATTATTCTGTAAGTTTTATTTAAATTATTGAAAGATCCTTAAGGATGTGAAGTACTCTCAAAACTCTAACCCTGTTATTTAATATTTTAGAGACGATAACATTTTTACGTGCTGATAAAAATCATGACTTTACGTGACAGTTCATAACTTTTGTGGACAAAAAACAAAAAACAAAAAAATAATTTAGCTAGATTCATTGTCGTAGTTCAATCCCTAAAAAAACTCGTCTAGAGTACTTTGTCAAAGTTTCATAACGTTTCAATTATAAATTTTGGAGTTATGACGCTTTCGGATGAAGCAAAATGCTAAAAATCTCATTTTGAGAAAAAGCAGAAAACAAATTGAAAAACCAGATTTTATCTATTAAGCAAAAAATAATTTTAATAAGTTCCTGATTTACTTCAAAGCTTCTTATTTTCTTTTTTAAATTAATTTTATATTCAGAAACAAATTTTAATGCTTATATTGAGTAAAACATTTATGTAAACAAACATTTACGGGTCATTGCCGGTCACTTCCGGTTTCAAAAACTGGCGAGTGACTAATATTAAAATGCCTGTAACTCAAGTTCTAAGCAAGACAGAAACAAAATTCAAACTGATTTAGGAAGCTAAAATTTCAGGCTTTAATACTAACCCAAAAATAGAAAATAGGAGTTTTGACCGAAAATCTCATTTTAAAGGTAGGCAGGCACCTTAATCAACCAGTAGAATTTGTGCAGTAAAATTGAAAAGTAAATTATAACATTATTAAAATATACACGATATTTACAATAAATAAATAAACAAATAAAGAATTTTAATTATTCTTATATAAAAAAAAATAATTAATTAATATGAAAAAAATATTAAAAATCACCTTCTTACTTTAACAAAAATTTGTGCCGCGGATATAGGATGAGGAATTATGGGATACCAAATTGAAGTTTGGAAGAGTATAGGATGTCTAAAAATAACTATGATATTTTTTAAGAGAAGTAAATAGTTCAAACGGAACTAAGACTGAGTTTAGTTTGACTAATATATGATAAATCACATTAGCAGGAAATAATATAAATACCGTAATTTCTGGTAGATAACCCGCAGGTAAGATGTGTCATTTCTCCATCAGAAATTTTATTTAATAGAAAAATCTATACTTTTTCGAAGGAAGAGCTCGTACAAATATAAATTTATTCATCAATTGAAATTTCTGGTGCAAAACTGGATTATATAACCTGCGGGGTATCTACCAGAAATTACGGTACTCTAAGAGTTATGCATATCTATAGGACCTTTTAATTGAGAAAAGGGGAGTTTATTGGAAGATGAAAAATGTATTTTAAAATCATACTGTTTGAAAATTTCAGCTATAACATAACTTCCTTTAAGAAAATAGGGTTAAAAAATGATGATATTAGAAGAAACCGATTTAAGAGGTGAAATACGAGGAAGCTGTGCTTTTTTAATACAAAATTGTATTCCACACTATCTATAATGGAAGAGTTATAACATAACTTTCAGGTATTTAGTTTCAGAGCTTAGTAAAACGGAATCGGAACAAGTATTAAGAGTACGGTTAACAAAAGTATAAAAAATTGCCATGTTTGGGTAAGTGGATGAACGCGCACGAGGGGGTAAAGATACTGCAAGGTTTTTATGATAGACTGTGGTACAGAAGCTTTTTGCAGTGCGAGAGACAAGATTGTCAAAGAAAGGAAGTGAACCATTATTTTCTATTCTATATGTGAATTGGATATTACTGTCTATAGAGTTTATAATTTGTAGGACGGGATGAATAGTGTGAAGCAATGTGTCGGTCAGCGCAAAAGTGTCAGCAACGTAACGGGGCCGGGGTAGCCCAGTCGGTAGAGCGCCGGCCTCGTAATTGGAAGATTGCGGGTTCGGTACTCGAGCCGGCCTAAGACCGTCGTGCACACTAATGGTGGCTGGTGAACGTAAAATCTGTCGTGGCCGCAATGTCCTCCATGTTGCCATAAAAAATTATACCTCTGGGGGTCACCGAAGCGGGAGACCATCCCTTCCGTGGAGGATCAAAATTGTGATGTCATGTCACCGGACCACTTCTAGGGGTGTGCCCCAGACCGTCGCCAATTGCCCATCTGCGCAGCACTAGTGCGACGTAAAACCCATCCATCTATCCATCCGAAGAGGGAATGAAATGTTCTTAAAGAGTGTAATTTCAAAACAATGCATGTAAATGTCAATGACAATAAATGAAAGAGGGGAACCCATGTATAATATTCAGATTGAACATAAAATTTTCTTTGGAACGAAAAAGTAGTTTGTGATAGACAAATACGGATGAGGGAATGAAATTCTTGTATTCTAAGTAAAGTTATGCGGAACTCTTTTATTCTATTTTTCAAGACATGGGACGACGCCACTTATTAAAAAATGAGTGAAAAGGGGTGTTACATTAAAAGAAACTCTAATAATATTAGTATGAGGGCAATTTTAAGTGTTTTCCACGTAATTGGTGGAGTTCTTGACTGTGTAGTATTTGCAGAATGAAGATGCGCAAAAATTGTGGAGCGATATTTAACTTCGTGATAGGGAAGCAGTACCTATATTCGAGACTGTAGTATGAAAAGGGGTATTATGGGTTACATACAGACGGAACGCTTGCAACTTCGATGACGTAAATTCTGCAACTTTTTTGCAAAGTATCCGAGCACTAGCAAAAATTCCTATGTAAAAAAAGTACAATGAATGCAGTTTTGTTAAATAAATCCTTGTCGAATCCTGTTCTTAGTCAGTCTAAGAACACGATTCGACAAGGATTTATTTAACAAAACAGTGTTAAGTGTGCTTTTTTTTTATATAGGTACAGGTTGGGTTTAACGTCGCACTAGTGCTGCGCAGATGGGCAATTGGCGACGGTCTGGGACACACCCCTAGAGGTGGTCCGGAGACATGCCATCACAATTTTGATCCTCCACAGAATGGATGGCTCTCCCGCTTCGGTGACCCCCAGAGGTGTAATTTTTGATGGGAACATGGAGGACATTGCGGCCACGGCAGATTTTACGTGCACCAGCCACCATTAGTGTACACGACGGTTTTTTATATAGGAATTTTTGCTAGTGCTCGGATACTTTTGCTGCCGACTGTAGTCATACATTTGGAACGCTTGCAAATGGCTGCAAACGACTTTGCAAACGGAAATGTTTCATTTGTATGTACCCTTAAGTTTGTGGAACTTTTGGTAGAGCATAAAATCTGGCTCTGTTAGTTATAGAAGGGATAAGATACGATTCAGTTCAATCCAAATACAAGAGGCGAGATTTTATAGCAGCTTTAATTTTATTTAATTCTTGTGGGGAGGGATCACGGGAAAGAGGAATACAGGAAATTATAATTATGATAATTATATTGTTTCTTACTTCCATAACACGACTACCGTAGCCTAGGAATGATTCTTTTAAATCTTCCAAATATAAATATATATTTATAACCTAATATTTTATAATTCTAGCATGCATGTATTTACCATTTAATATTTTAATGTTATGTATATTACATATCAATTCTTTGTATTTAAATATTGTTTTCGTACTAAAAAGGCAAGAGTCAGTGACAAATTCTCTCTAATAATAAAAGCAAAGCCAATAGAATGAGGATCAGTATCAATAATCTCTCATAAAGATGCAGTAAAACGTGTAAAATAATTATGGTCACATATCATGAAATAATAACAAAAAACCTTCACCATACAATATGCCACTATCTGTTTAACAGAAATTTTTAATACCACGCAGATATAATTTTTAAAAAAGTACTATTTCGTATCTTTCCTAGAAATATTAAAACATATCACTCTCACAAAATTAACATAAATGGGGTTGAGTGGAGTGGGTTTTAAGTATCACTAGTTCTATGCTATGGGCGCGAAGGTCTGGGCCTCCCATCCCAGTGTGGTCCGGAGATAAGTCATCACAATTTTACTTCTCTACGAAAGGGATGGCTTCCTTGATTCAGTGGCACACAGAGGTATTATGGGACGGAAACATGGATGACATGCGTCCACGATGGATTTTACGTGCACCAACCAACATTAAAGCACACTGCGGTCTTCGGCCGCCTTGAGTATCGATCCCGCAATCTTCCATTTTCGAGCTCGGCGCTCTATCATCCAGGCTCGTATGTACTAGTTGCTTACTTCATGAATATTGTTAAATGTATTGAATGAGTTGGTAAATTTTAGGCCTCATTACCCTAACAGCACATTTTCTCCAAATGACATCCTCAGGATGTCCAATGGATGAAAAGAACGCCTATGGACATCCTATGACATCTACAGGATGCATTATGGACAGATGCGTTGTTAGGGTAGTGGATTTCTTTGAAAAAGTCTCAACAGATTTTTTTTAATTCAAAATCGTCCAATTAACTCCGTTTTTGCTATCCATTCGTAAGTAGTTGTCGTTTTCTGATTAACAAATGAGTTTGCCATGTTTTGGTAAAAATCGAAGTGGGACGGAAAGTCGGTACCTCAAAAACAGCTCTAGCGATTTTATTCAAATTTACTACATAAACAGCATTTTATGTCCTTTTATTGCATGTATCAATGGTTACTATAAGAAAATTGATACGCTTCCTGGTACGATCGGTCAGTTTTAGATATCAGTGTGTTAAAGTGTGTTATCAGTGTGTCAGTTTAGTGTTTCAAAAAATGGCTCTAACAATTTTCTTTAAACGTGTTATATAAACTCTCTTTCATATATCTTTACGAAGCTTTCATTAATTTGCTACTTCACGAAAATTTTTAGGCATGTGATTGGTTAGATTAATTTTATGTCTTATGACAACTCTCATACCCTCCAACATACTAATTAATATTCCGTAATATTGTTAGCCCCGCCTTCTTTTACACACCAGTATATTTTTAGAGTATTTAATCGCAATTGCATTTGGAGAATATTACTCTAAAAATTAATTGGTGGGAGAAAAAGGGCGGGACTAACAATGCTACGGAATATTAATTAGGATGTTGGAGGGTATGACAATACTTAATCTTCAAAGTTAACATTAAGTCAAGTATAATGAAGATAGAAGTCGTAGGGTTGTTACACACAATTTTTTTAATGTCGAGTAAATAAATGGAAAAGAAAAAAAAAAAAGAAAAGAAAGGCTTATATAAAGAATGTATTTGATTTCCAAATTTGATTTTATGTTTTACAATAAATTCATATAAACTTATAACACACGTATGTTGAACCTGAAACGTGTATCATTTATTTAAAACGTCTTCACACGCCATAAAATAAATGCAAGGTTTCGAAAGGACGGGGCCTTTCTTCTTCAGGTGCAAAAAACATGTACTAACATCATGGAATATTCAAGTTGATACACAGCAAATGATGACGAAGTGAAATGAATAGTTCTGTCGCACTTAAAAAAAAAAAAAAATTCGTTTTTGGTATTCGAACTCAAATTGCATGAATAGCATACGAGCAAACGAGCAAACTTTAGTAATGTAAAGTTTCATCCCCCCTTGACAGTTTTTTCGCTGTTTAATAAAGGAACTTTTCTAGATAACACAAATATAATATCCGTTTTATGTTTGCGGGTACCTAAATATTACTTGTATCGTTGCCAGGTTTTGCAGTTTCTGAAAGATTTAACATAGCAATTTTTTGGAATGGAATACTTCTATATTTTTCTAACATTAAATAAACCAAAGTCTTCTATAAAAGTGTTGTACTTAATCTTCTGGAAAAAGTGAGATATTTGGCAGCTATATTCAGTATATATTGATAAACTAGCCCATGAAAATCTTTGATGTTTTCTTGTGAAAAAATCGAGATAATATTCCCCCCCCTTCCCCATCCCCTCTCCCCGAAAAATATATATTGTTAAAATATGTGTAGAATGCAAGAAAAATGGATGATCATATCCTATGTCAAATCAGAATTTGCCACAAGAATCAAAAACAGATTTATCTAGTAATAATTTTATTAAAGATATAAAAATACCCCCACACAATTCACTTGGATATTATCCATAAAATCCCGTAATCGCAGAAAAATAAATTGATAAACATAGAGGGATAAATTACAAATTGAGAATAATTAAGCTTGTCTATCTATATCAAATTCATTAACCAAAAAGGAACGATCAGAAATTCAATAAAAAGTTTTAAAAAAACTTAAAAATTTGAAGAGTTTAACCTTCGGGATCACCTAATTCTTCAGAGAGCATAAAAATTGCTTTACTTCAGACTATAGCAGTCGTATTAAGTCAAATACTTACGACCTATCCTGCAAGTAAAAATAAAATAGATTTAAAAAAAAAATAAATAAAAATAAATAAGTAAATAAAGTTATCGATTTTTTTCATTAAAAAAAAAAAAAAAAAAAAAAAAAAATCTTAGTTTGACATATAATTCTGTGTGAGAGGGTCTACAGCCCCTTAACCGCCTCTTCAATTATGCCTTTATTTACTTAAATAAAGGCATAATTGAACTTTATATATATATATATATATATATATATATATTAAATTATATTTTTATTTGCTTTCAAAATTGCCAAACTTGTTCAAATTTTTAAAGTAGAAGCCTAATACGAACTTTAAAATACCATATTTAAATTTCCTGCATTTATTTTTATTTCATTTTGCACGCGTGGTTTTTCTTTCCTAATTCAAAATTATTAAAAAAAAAAAAAAACTTTTTCGATAGTGTTTGTTTCGATACTGATTATTATAAATTTTCTTTTCTTTTTCTTTAAAAACAAAAAAGAGATTTTGATGAAATTCTGGCAAAAGCAGAATTTAGTTTAGGACGGAGAGCTATATTAGTTTTTTTTTTTTTTTTTTTTGTTCTTTTTCAAATTATGACATTGCTTTCAAATTATTCAATTACATTTTCGATAAATTTTAGATTTCGATAAATGTCCAACAGTCGTAAAACTGGTATCAAAAAAATCCGCAGACTCAGTCCTAAAAAAAAAAAAAAAAAATGCACAAATGAAAGAATAATCACAAAAATCGAAAATATTAGATTAAAAATAATGAATGAATGAAAGAATAATCACAAATCGAAAATTATAAAAATAAAAAATTAACAAATGAGCAAATGAAAGAATAATCACAAATCGGAAATTATCAAAATAAAAAATGAATAAATGAACAAATGAAAGAATAATCACAAATGGAAAATTATCGAAATAAAAAAAAATGAACAAATGAAAGAATAATCAGAAATGGGAAATTTTCAGAATAAAAAAATGCACAAATGAAAAAAATATCAGAAATGGGAAATTATCAGAATAAAAAATGCACAAATGAAAGAATAATCAGAAATGAGAAATTATCAGAATAAAAATTAAATAATGCACAAATGGAAGAATAATCACAAATGGGAAATTATCATAATAAAAAAAAGGCACAAATGAAAGAATGATCCTAAATGGAAAGTTATCAGAAATGTAGCATGGCGAAATCCAGACACGCGTTAAGTAACGGAAAGATTTGTCTTCAGCATTTTTGAAGTTCTCTGGATCAGAAAAATATATCTAAGACTAATTAACAGTAATCAATTTACTTTTATTATAAGAAGGAAATAAACAGATTTATAATACATTATATTAATTAAATATACACATACTTGCCAATCTAACCCGGAAGATTGTTAGTCCCGCCCCCTTTCTGCCTACTTTTTCACACCAGTCTTTTTTTAGAGTACTTTTCTTCTCATTTAATCGTAAATATATTTGAAGAGAATTTCTCTAAAAATTAAGTGGTGCACAAAAAGTGGCGGGAACTAACAATCTTCCGGGTTAGGTTGGCAAGTATGAATATATATTAGAAAATAAGATTCGAATAAGATTATATAAAAATACAAAGAAGTATATTTTCTATTACTTTATGCAGCATACTTGCCAACATCCTAGTTATAAACCGGAAGATTTTTAGTACACGTACCTTTTCTTCCACACCAGTATATTTTTAGAGTAATTTTCTCCAAACTTAAATACGATTAAATAAGAAGAAAAACACTCAAAAAATATGCTGGTGCGGAAAAGGGGGCGTGCACTGAACAATCTTCTGGTTCATAATTAGGATGTTGGCAAGTATGATACAGGAAGATTAAATACAAAACTATATCTCAGTAGATTTGGAATATCGCTGCCATCTACCGTGCAAACATATATTTATATATCATTACTATTTGATTTAACATACTAATAAAATTTGATATAAAATAACATTATTTATTGTAGATTATTATTGTACTGAATTAATGTATAATAACTTTTTAGAGAAATTTTCTAATAAGGTAGATTATATTGTAAAAACCACTGTAAGTTTACTAAAATAATACATAAGAATTTTTTATTGATATTATTCAAGATTCTCTATTTTTCTTTATCAAAATAACAATATATCATATATCAGATTAATTTACATCAAATTAATCAATATTCTATATAGTTTTATATCAAAATGAGAAAATCCCTTTTATTAGAATAAGCTACATTTAGTTTTTTAGATCGTCAAGTTTAGAGGAGCAGAAAGAAGAATAATTGTAGAACACAGAGCATAATATTATTGTTTATTATTGATTATTATTAATTAGGTTTACTATTATTGTACTTAAATTATGATTATTATAGTACTTAAATAATGCATAATAATTTTATAGAGAAATTTTCTAATAAGGTAGATTATATTGTAAAAACCATTGTAAGTTTACAAAAATAATGCATAAGAATTTTATATTTATATTATTCAAGATTCTATATCATTCTTTATCAAAATAGCAATATATCATATATTAGATTAATTTACATCTAATTAATTACTATTCTATATAGTTCTATATCAAAATGGGAAAATCCAATTTATTAGAATAATCTACATTTAGTTTTTTAGATTGTCAAGTTTGGAGGAGCGGAAGGGAGAAGAATTGCAGAAAACAGAGAATATTAGAATCACCTTAGGGAGGTCTTCCTCGTGCAGTAGAGTCATAGAGGCTGAAATTGTTCATGATCATGATGGTGATTTAAGATTAATAAAGCTAATTTTGATTAATAATTTTATTAATACTATTACTAAAGTGGTTAGGAAATATAGAATTTTATGGGAGTTTTCTTAATTTATAAACTCAACATTAAGTGGAATTTTTATCTACAATATGATACTTAGAAGGAAACGTTCTATACAGCGTTCCCAACTTTTATAATTTATTCACAATCATTTTTAGCCCCGCATCTTTTTCATACAGGAAATTTTGAAAAAGGATTTTCTTCTTATTTAATCGTTGTCACATATTAAAGAGAAATAATCTACTAAATTTCTGGTGCGAAAAGAAGGCGAAGCTAAAAAGGATTGTGAATAAATTATAAGAGTTGGGAACGCTGGTTCTATAGCTGAACTGATAGAATTTGATGAAATTGCTACAGGTGTTGAGAAGAACTTATAGGAAATTCATACTCTGAAAATTAGCTGCTTAAGTTCATTAGGAAAGGTGTAGAACGATGTTGTAAATTGAATCGGGGTTGCCAGAACCTTCAATTGGCGACTTCGAATTCTTGAAAACTGACGTTTTTAAGAAAATATAATTCAGTAACACAACCAGAATTTTCTTCTGGGAGGGGATGGGGAGTTTAATATGTGGTAACATTTTCTATTTAAAAGTCACTGCTTCATTAAACAAATAGATTCCAAAATATTTAGATTTATAAAAATAATCATGCGAGGGACCTTCCAGCATTAAACTAAATGAAAACGAATATTTATAGCACCTCGCTAATATATATACTTCAAATAAAAGGGTACCAAATAAAAGCACCTCGCTAATATATATACTTCAATTGTCTAAACATACAGATTAGACAAATAATATCTATTCAAACTGAACTTCAAATAGCTTTGAAAGCAAAATATCAAAAGGTAATTTTGAAACAGCGCTAAACTGGTACGGAGGGTAAACTGCACATGGGGAGTCCATTTAAGAACTTGGCGCTTTTCTCTGCATCCTCCCCAAGTAGGGTTGCATTTGGCGTTAAAAATGTTGATTTTTATTAACTTTTTACTGCTTTTCCGTAGCAATTAAGCAGCTAATTTTTTCACCGTAGATAGTTTGAGCCATCTGTTATCACCTGTAATTTTTTCGTTGTATTCCACGCGTTTAGCTTAAGAGCGTTTCCTTGTTAGCGCATTTTATACAAAAGCCTTTAATTTAAAGTGAGGAACAATAATTTTTGTATATTAGGTAAATTTTAATCTACAGTTAGAGATTAAGAACAGTAAGTACAATATCTGGAATATCAAAATGAAATCGAGTATAAAAAATTATAAAACAATAAAAGAAATTGAGTATGCTAAACCTGTATCATAGCCTCCTAAACTAGATGCCTGTCGCGTTGTTCGAAAACTTGGCAACAGCTGAAGTGGTGGACAGCACCACCTGGTACAAACTGCGCGACTTTTTTATTCAACTGTCACCAATAATTTTAAGAAGTGATATATGATATATATAATCGACTTTTCTTCGATTCTATTCGCCTTTTATTCATATCATATTGCAATTTTAAAATTTTTTGGTGGCTGTTGAATAAAAAAGTCGCGCAATCTGTACCAGGTGGCGCTGTCTACCGCTTCAGCTGTTGCGAAGTTTTCGAGCAACGCGACAGGCATCTAGTTTAGGAGGCTATATCTGTATATACATAAAGCTGAAAATTTGTCGTTATATCTGTCCAGATTTTTAGTTCGCTATACAAAGGCTAAACTATTCAACAAATCGCTACGAGAATTGGTATACTTATTAATCAGGACAGTATCTAGCTAACGCTGTATATTTAATTTTTAATCGGATAATTGGTTCAAAAGGTTTGAAATTAAAAACTCATTTTAACTTTAAAATTATTTAAAAAAAAAAAATTGCTGGCAAAAATAAATAAATAAATTATACATTCACTTTTTTTTTCAGACATATATATGCATGCATATATACATATATATTTATTTACACGTAAATATTAAAAAAAAAAAAGAAGTTTTTTAATTTTGTTATTTACGTCTAAGTAAATATATTTGTTTTTCATGTCAAAAAAATGTGAAGATTTTTTTTTTTTAATATATATTTTTTTATTTAAATTAATTGTTTATTTGTGTTTTTATTCATTTAAATTCTCACAATGAATATTCAAATTTTTATTATTAGGATTTTATTGAGATAGTACATGTAGTGAATCATTTTATCATTTTACTGTTATCCTTTTATTTCATTAAATTTTATCTCTTACAAGGACACATTCAAAAAATGTCGACTTCAAAAAATATTTTAAAAAATATGTGTGATTCTACTCTTCATAAAACACCAGAAAGTTAAAAAAATTATCGGCTGAAATGAATTACAGCGACCACAAAAAATTATAAATATTAAGCATTTTTGGCAATTTAGCGCTGTTAGGCGATAAGTTCGCGAACACTGAAATTGCCGTGTACGAACAGAATCGTACATTGCTTCTGCGCCAAGTACTCAAAATCAATCGCCTAACAGTATGAAATTGCCAACAGTGCTTAATTTTGATAATATTTTGTGGTCGCTGTAATTCATTTCAGCCGATAATTTTTTCACTTTCTGGTGTTTTATGAAGAGTAGAATCACCTATATTTTTTTCAATATTTTTTGAAGAAGAAATAATTTTGATACTAAAATTCAACGGCCATACAAATAATTAACTTCTGTTTATTCATATATATGTTTAGTATCGAAAACATAAATAAATAAATAAGTAACAATGTAATGCCTCCAAAAAAGTATCTTTCTTAAGTAAAGTCATATTTTTTACACAGAAAGTTCTATACAACAGTCAACATGTTTTATCGGTCTTCTGGTTTGGGCCTGGAACAGTGTTATCAGATGGTTAATAGTCAATTTCCCCAAACAGGCTTTCAAATTTCCCCAAATTAGGGAAATTTTAAATTTTTTTTCCGAAAAAAAAAACACAGCTTAATTTCTACTAAAAATGTTAGTTTTTTTCAAAAAAAAAAAAAAATAATAATAATAATAATAAATAAATAAAATAAATAAATAAATAAATAAAAATAAATAAATAAATAAATAAAGTAAAATAAATAATAATAATAATAATAATAATAATAATAATGATAATAAAATATTTAACAGATTTAAGCCTAAATTTCCCCCAAAATGACGCTTATTTTTGAAAAAAATACCCAAACACAAAAATAACTTTTATATACACACTAGTTATCGGAAAATTTTGAATCTGCTTAAAGTACTTCAGTGCTGAGGATGTCCGCAAGATGTACTTTCATCCTCAGCGTATCCTGAGGATATCCTGGGGAGAAGGGATACCTTCAAAAGCCCCTACATGCTGAAGAAAAACAAATTGTGAAAAACTGCCCAGATTTCTCCCCAAAAATTTCAAAAATCCCCTCGAAATTCCCCACAAACATTCAGTTCCCAAAATTGTCCTCATAAGCTCGAAAAATCCCCAACATGGTTAGAAAATCCCTAATCTGGCAACACTGGTCTGGAATTCATTTATACAAGACATTTAAGCTGTTATTCACCAATAACTTCAACTCCCGGTTGAACACGAAAATTTGAAAAGCGCATAAAGTCAGGGTACAACTTTTCAGCAAAATTTGATGCGTTGCTTATGCCATTTAGCGGCATAGTTTCTTTCCAACTTTTTATCGGAAAATAATCAATGAAAGATTATATGAAATCTTCGTCGCTAGATGGCAGAAGAAGCCGGTCAGTTTTTTTAGAAAGCTGCACCCTGCCTTTAGACGCTTTTCAAGTTTTTGCATTGAACCGGGAGTTGAAGTTAATGGTGAATACGGCTGTTAGTCACAATATCATTGAGCTGGAAGTTTTTAATTTAATTTAATTTCGTCTCATACACTCTTTACTTTTTTTTTTATTTAATTCAAAAAAAAAAAAAATTATAAACACTACTTTAACATAAGCAGTGCCATACAAACTTGCTAATTACAATATAAAAATAAATAAATGGACAGATGGATGGAAAGAACAATACTAGATTAAAATCTTGCGGAAGTCGCAGTCTTTTCAAAACAACTTCAGATATGAAGGGTTAGTTTATAGTCGTGATTATATGTAAAATAACTTTTCTATGTCTGACATACATTTCAACATCTTTTAGAAATATAAAAGCATTTTATCCCATGAATTCATGTATAAATGAAGCCTCGTCGCTTTATATTAATTTTAAACTAGTATATGAAAGCACGCTGTTCACTTTATTATGACGTGGTGCTTTTAACCTCTTTTTAGAAAATCTTTTTATTGCATAAAGTGTAGACAGATGTCATTTTTATAAAAGCTTAACTTTAATGAATGCACTTTTTTTTTTTTTTTTTTTAACGCGCCCTGTAATATACTTTTCTCATGTTTAACATTTTTTCCCCTGATTAACCTTTCATTTGCACAGAGAGAATAGTATAAAAGAAAGGTTATATATTTTTATATCACTTTAACTTTATACATACTTTAGTCAAGTGACAAATCTTTTATCCTTTTCTGAAAATATTCAGAAATTATAAAAAGAATAATTATATTCCTATATCAGCTTAATATCAGACAAGTGTATTTTTGTTTCTGCACGTAATTCTATGTCACTTACTGCTTTTTTTTTTTTTTTTTTTTTTTTTTTTTTGAGTTATCATAATTTTTTCTCATTGAATAAATGAACTCAATTGAACTAGCAGAAATCTTTAAATGATATTTTGAAAATCTACATAAATTTAGCATTTTCAGTGTATATCAATTATCACTTTTTTCTATATATATACAGAGAGAAAGTATTGGATTGGTGAAAATTTTCGAACTCCAGTTTTCAATGGACTTACACGTTTTGGGATGTCCTGAAAACGATTTGACTATTTTTAGAAAAAGTCTGTTTGTTTGTGTGCGTATCATATAAATTTTGTGGACGCTGTATCTCACGAACCAATGAACGAAGTTTAACCAAACTTGGTATTTAGTTGGACACTGACATGAACTGTTGCTGATTAGATTTGGGGATCAAATGCTCAACAGGTGGCGCTGTAATCCCATATTTTTCTAAATTTTTAACATGGCAGTATAGAACAAAATTTCGTATAAATGTACATAATGAGAGTTATTTTTAACTTGTGATTGTAAAATTAATATGAATTATTCATAATAGTAATATTAAACTAGGAAAAAAAGTTTGTGCATGTGGAGACATCGCTTCATCCCTGGGGGGGGGGGGGGGAAGTACCCCACGGGGGAGTGCAAAATTTCAATATGGGTATCTTTCGAAAGATCTCGTCAATACCTTTAAAATGGATGGTTGAACTGTAGATCTGTGATTATTTAAAACAAAGTTATCGATTTTTTTTCATTTTTTAACGAAAAAAAAAAGACTTTCGGCATTTAATGATATTATTCTGTCAGATTACATTCGTCTGTATTTATAATAGAAAATAATTTAATAATTTAGTAAATAATTTGTATTCCAGGAATTTTGTGTAAAATTTTTTAGCAGAAAGTCATGTGGTAGCCACATTATACTCGTTTTTTATTTTCTCTTACTCCTATGTATGATACAGAAATTATTGTTTTTGAGTCCTATTTAAGAAACTGGATTTTTATAAATTTACACGTTTTGAATTTCTCTGAATACGAAAAATCAAGTTTTTAGCAGTTCGTCTCTGTATATATGAAAGTTATTAACGAAATTCAAAAATATATAGTGGAGGGAATTATAAATTCGTTATTCTAATTCTGTACCTTATATAATTATTACTTGAAACATGTTATTGAGGCTGGACAAATAGTTCGTATACAGGGATATAAAAATGAAATCAAATACACCAAGTGCATGGGTAATTTTTTCTTTGTCATATTTTAACACCTTTAAACCATATTAAACAAAATGATATTAACATGTATACTTTATATGTACAGAAAAACATGTTTGACATAGAATATTGTTTGAAAGTAACCCATCTTTTGTTTACAATGCCCCACAAAATAATTTTGAAATATTAGTGGAAGTGGTTCGATGTTCTTTTTTTTTTTTTTTTTATTTTTTTTTTATGAATTCTTTTCTTTGAGGAATTTAAGAATACTATTTAGTGCATACGCAATTAATAGAGAATGTACACTGAGAAAAGATTCTGTAACTGACATCTAGAATCTAAATTGTGGCTCTAGAAAAAATAGTTCTATGTCATTCTCATAAATTCTAGTCCTAGTTGAAAACGAGTTCTAGAAACGCCTATTAGAATTCTAGAGCGCTTGCCTATATTATCAAGGGTAAAGTTATTTAAAAATCTTTGCAAATAAATGAGAATACAACCGGCGGGTTTCAGCAACTATAATCTTGGTTTATTACGCAATTCTAGAAAATCAAGTGAGAATTTCTTGCAATACAAAAGATTCAGGATATTCAGACTATTGTTTCATCATCTAGAAATGTGTACACTAGAAATTCTCGATCATTTCGTCTATTCAGTTTATTGGCGTGCCTCAGGCGCATAACTCGGAAATTCCTATTTCTAGTTTAGAGATTTAGAAAATGACCACTTATTCCTTCTAGATGAAGGCGGTATATATTTTTTTTTTCTCAGTGTACTGGACTACTCAAAATTCACTAATGAGTTTCAAAGTGTGATGTAGGTGAAAATTCTCTGAATAAATTGAAACACATTTTTAATCGTACTAATTGTTTTTATCTGATGAAGGATATTGCTTTATTATTTCGATCGGTAACAATCGTTGCATGTTTTAAATATTTATTGTCTTACTTTACAAATACATTATTCATGTTAAAGATTAAGCATTTGTAACACATTTTAGTTTTTCCAAAATAAGAAGTAAAATACTATATTACTATTAACTATTAGTATTATTAATAATTTTTCTTCAAAAAACCTTCACCAATACCTTAAGATTTTCAATCTCTTATTTTAATCGTGTCCCGTCATATTTTGAAATGTCTCCCATGCATACATTATCCATCACTTTTATTTCTTTCTGTGCAAAATTTAGTTGGTTTTTATAAAAGTATTATTTAAATCGTTTTATATTTCTATTTTTATAATATTCTTGTATTTCATTTGAAAGTAAAAATATATAGCAAATCAAATTATTGTTCGGAAACTTTACTATTTTATTTTATTCTATATTATATTGAAAGAAACAAATGTTCTGGGGTTAAAAAGGTGGCAATATTTATTTTTATATTTAAAAATTAATCTAAAAGGAATTTATATTAAATATATATATATATTAATTTAAAAGGATTTCGAGGATTTCTAACTCTTTTGTTGTGTTTTTAATTGGTTTTGCACAGAAAACAATGAATTAATATATATTTTTATTCAACAATGTTTCAATATTTATTCATTGTTCTAATCGAATTTTAAATGCTTGGCTCTTCTCTGTTCGGTAGATAGTAACCCTAGTCCAAAAATTCTTGTTTCCAGGGAAACCAAATTTAAAAGTCGCTTTAAATTTTTTAGACTGATAAAAAATTCTGTGACAGACATCTAGAATCTAGATTGTGGCTCTAGTAAAAATAGTTCCATGTCATCCTTATAAATTCTAGTCCCCTTTGAAAGCGAGTTCTAGAAACCCCTATTAAAATTCTACAGATTTTGTCTATATTATAGAGGTCAAACTTGTTTAAAAATCTCAGGAAATAATTTGAATACAAGAGGCATGTTTTAGCAACTATAATCTTGATTTATGACCCAATTCTAGAAAAGCAAGCGAAAATTTCTCGCAATACAAAGGGTTCAGAATATTCAGAATATTGTTTCGCCATCTAGAAATGAATAGACTAGAATTTCTCAATCATTTCGTTTATTCAGCTCATTGGCGTGCCTTATACGCATGAATCGGAAAAATATAAGGAATTTGTTGAGGTATTCAGAAAATGACTACTTATTTGTTCTAAATGAAGGCGGTATATATATATTTTTTTTTTTTCGGTATATATTTTCTTCTGATAATGGCAAAACTAATTTGAAGAATAACTATTAGAACGTATAACTGATCATAAATATGTTAAAAGAAGAAAATGGAATTCTTAATTTTATAGAAATTTTTGGTTTGAAACACAATTTTATTAATTTTATTAGATTGAAATCTTTCAATTAATATATAAACAACTTCGTAAAATAGTATTATATATATATATATATATAAAGGATTTATTACCTATAGAGTTCTAACAGATGACGTCACGAGCATGTTTGCTGAGGGACAGTTGACCCCACTGACCCATTTTATCATTGCGGAATAGTGTTACAAATGTATTTGTAAAAGCATAAAAAAATTCGACTACTACGCTTCCAAAGGCATGGAAAAATTTGCATTGTCCTTCAGCAAAGTACGTTTGCTAAGAAGAAAGTCACGTGGTTGTTAGAACTCTATTCAAATATGTTATTTTAAATAGTATTTTGCTGAAATTAAAAAGCAATAAATAAAAAATTGACAGACGATTAAAATGAAAAAAAAAAAAAAAAAAAAAAAACTTTAGAGCTATTGACGTCAATTTTACCCTACAAGTTTAATTTTTCACAAAGTTTTACATCAATTTTAATATTTACGCGTGAATTTCTCTTCATTAAAAAAAAAAAAAAAAATACATAAAAATTAACTCGTAAACATTTTTGGCAACAATTAAAAATTAAAATGATTGGCCCCATAGGCCATATTTTTAAAAATGTGATAGCGTCTAAACGCCTCATTAATCTGAGCAAAATATTTGTACACATGTTAAAGGTCACAGTTGCACCAACGGTATAGATTTTGGTGAATTTAGAGCTAACAGTTTTTTTACAGGGACACAAAGAAAAATTCTTTATCATTATGGCCTATGGGACCAAATTTTTAAAAGTGCGATAGCATCTAAACGCCTTATTCAATTGAGCTGAAAATTTATATGAATATTATAAATCACTGTTGTACTAACTATAAGCATTTTGGTGAATCTAGCATTTATAGGTTTTTACAGGGGCACAACGAAAAATTCTTTATCTTTATGATCTATGGGCTCAAAGTTCAGTAGCGTTAAATAAAACATCGTGTAATATACGGAGAAAAATACTCAATCACTCTATTATGGTTTTCTCTCTTTTGTTTGTTTAACCCTTTAGAGCTCACTACCCTTTAAAGTTGGAATTTCAAGAAAAGAAGTTGTAGACTATCTACTTAGGTCTAAAGGAGTACGCAGGTATAATTTTGTAAAGATAGTACTTACCGTTTTAAATTACCGTTTTAATAAAGATAGTACTTACCGTTTTTTAATAGTACTTACCGTTTTTACTTACCGTTTTTAAATACCGTTAGTACTTACCGTTTCCAGCTGATGGTGTTCCATCAGCTGGAACACTGCGCCACTAGAGCTCTGAAAAATGCGTCTAAGTGAGCATCGCAGCGAAGAGCGTAAATGAGTAAAAGATTTTGCATATGAATTAAAAAACACTGTATTATACCTGTGTAGCAGATTTCGCATGACCCAGAGTTTACACACGGGGAGGCCTGCTACTCTACCCGCCCCCCCCCCAAAAAAAAAAAAAACTTTGTTATGTTATTTTTTATGAAATAATTTGATATTTACAGTTAGTATACATATATACAAGTCCTATGTGCAAAAATATTTACAATTAGTCTATTTTTTAGCTTCATGACATTTTTAGAAGCACGTCACGCCCTTTTGGTAGAAGTCTGGAATGTATATTTCTTGGTTGTTTATTAAAAAAAAAAAAAAAAAAAAAAAAAAAAAACCTCTTCCTCGTAGCTTGACGTAATTCCCTCCAAACACAGGAATACAGAAAACGTGAACACAGCTGTCTTCTCTCATCATTGTTTTCGGTTGTGTAATGAAAAGCGCTAGTGTCGCAGTGTTCCAGGAGATGGAACACCTTATTTTATTCAACAATTCCTCGTATGTTTCCTGTATAAAAAGTTAAAAATAATATAGAATAAATAATTTAGAGTACAGCCAACGATATCACATAGAAATTTTTTTTCAAGCAATCTTTTTTGTATCACAAAAACAATTTACAAAATTTCTTGTAAATACGAGGATTTAAAATAACGCGTCTCAGTTAAATATCATGGATTGCCTTGTGTAATGGTGTCATCTATGGGTGAAAAGGAAAGTTCAAAGTTAAAAATAAACCTATTTTTATGCATTTGCAGTTGAATTTAACAGTTGGAGAAGCTAGCGAAGTTAGGTGTTCCATGTAGTGGAACACTGAGCGGCAAAGGGCTAACAACTCCTCTTTCTTTACTTTATCTACAAAACTGTTAATTACTCAATGTTCGGAAGTCGAGCGGAGTCACTCCAGATTTTTTATTTTATTTTATTTATTTATTTATTTTTTTGGTATGAGATGAAAGCTAAAGTGTTAAGACATAATTGGCTAGCATTTTATGTAGGATTATTTAAAAACGTAAATAGCCATGATAATCCTATTACGTAATGTTACTATTTTTTTTAATTTCTTGATAGCGTTATCCAATTTTTCATCTTTAAAATTGAAAATGCTACAAAAAATTTCACGGTAATATACTAAACAAATTATAACCTGTCGAACAAATAGGCTCTAAAACACGAAAGTAATTGACATGAAATATAGATTCCAAATTCCCAGTAAGAAAATTTCTGCAACACAAAATCCTAAAACCTCTTATGTTCTTAAAATAAAATGATAGTTTTTTCCTAATACGAAGTTTATAAATCAAAGAAAAAATATAGAAAACTAAAATGGATTTATAGTTAGCTTTTTATTTTGTTTCTTGCTTTTCTTTAATCCTGTCCTTCCAGTCGACTGATTTCTTTCTTTAGCACCTGACATTTTCGCAGACTTTATGTGTGTGTCTCTCTTTATAGGATAATAAACTGAAGTTTGGAAGAAAATGGGGTTTTAGTAAACTATGGTATTTTAAGGCAAGTAAATAATTCAAACTAAAAAAAGAAATATATATATAAAAAATAGAAGAGAGCAAACATTTATAGAAAAGCATCTAGCATTATTTGTATGACAATTTTACAAGATTCTGTCAAGGTTTCTTATATGCATTAGTTTCATAAATATTTTTGTTTGTTTGTTTCATAAGTACTGCGATTGACTACTTACATCTCGAATAATCAAGATCACAAGGAATTTTCTAGTTTTTAACACAAAGACATTTATTTTACACTCCTATGCGGGAACAACAAACGTCCATACCTATCCCAGAATGCGAATATCTCCTTACCAAATTAGCCAATATTAGTTTTATAAATAAATAAATATATATATATATTAACATTTTACAAAAAATGTAAAATGTTGAGTTGAGATGTCTGTCAGATTTTATAAATAAAATAATGTTTTGTTTCGTTTATTTCTCTTATTATTGTTAGTAGCAACGAGATAAGTAAAGTAGAGTGATAAATGGTAACCCTGACATGGTCCAACATGAGTCATGTGACATGAGCCATCTATGCGTCGGTTCCCTTGGTAACATCTTATTTTCAATAAATTCCTATGGCAACGGTTTGGAGATTGTACTTGGCGAAAGTCATAACCGCCAATATTTTTGTTTACTTATGTAGTTTAATATTTTTTTTGTTCTAAATCATTTTAGTTTTTATTTTACTCCTTTTCTATTTCATGTAGTCGAAATTTAACCGACAAAATGTTTAAAAATAGTTGATAAATTATCGTTTGTTGTTAAATTTAGCTCTTTTAAAAGTTTAACTTTTCCTTACAAGCACTTTTAAACTTTGTTGGGAAATGATGAAAAAAAAAAAAGTATTTTATTATTTATTATAATGTGAAACATGTGAAACATGTGAAAAATTATTTAAAAAAATTGTTTTGGGTTATAGGACTGTCTTGTTGCCTAATAATAATGATAATTTGCCGAACTGAAATTTTAAATGCCAAAATAACGATAAAGGTCCAAACATAAAAATCTAGTGGTTCAAATCACGGGGTTTATGTTGAACCACGGAAAGCTAATCCTTTATCCATTGAATCAGTACTCTTCTTTATTTATCTCGTAGATTAGTATTTGTATTTATTATTTAGTTTAATTCCAATTGAACACATGACTCTCTGACGCCAATCGACGTCATGATAACAATTTTCCTTCATCTCACCCCTCAAACAGTTGGACTATACCCTATCATAGCACAGATTTCCCCCACAAACATTAAAACCTATTATTCGACCACATTTCATGAAACCATGGAAGCCTCTGCGAAAGCGCTAATTCAACGAGTCCACTGTTAAAATAGAAATGACAGCCATCTGGCTCAAAGAAAATGAATGATAACAAAGCGTAAACTATTGGATGTTTTCCAAATCACAACCTGCCAGTCACGCTGGCACCCCTCCAACATTTTCGACGCGTCGTCGCTGGTAGTTTTAGGAAACGTGGCTGCACTATACGTTTCGTTCTAGTCGTACATTAAATTATGTTAGTTTGCTAAAAGCTATAACCAGATAAGGATAGGTTATATATACGCAGTAAAAGATTCATAATATCAACTCCGATAAGTTCATTTATAGTACATGAAATTTTTGCGGGTATTACGTGTCTTGCTTTATAAAGTACTAAACTGATCTTTGGAAAAGAATAAGGTTTTAAAAGGTTGGTTGGTTGGGTTTTACACCGCACTAGTGCTGCGCAATGGGCAATTGGTTTTGCAAGGATGCACGAACTTTCGTCTCAATAGGGAATTCTACACGACTATATTTTTTCAATATTTCTATCATATTTGTACAGTAATTTTTTGCGATTGAATATGAAAGATTTGGTTGGTTGGTTGGGTTTAACGTCGCACTTAGTACTGCACTATGGGCATTTGACGACGGTCTGGGACGCACTACTGAGAATGGTACGAGGATATACCATCACAATTTTGATCCTCCACGAAGGGGATGGCTCCCCCGCTTTGGTGAACCACAGAGGTGTAATTTGGATGGGAACAGGGAAGACATTACGGCCACGACGGATTTTACGTGCACCAACTAGCATTAGTGTATACGATGGTCTTTGGTCGGCTCGAGTATCGAACTCACAACTTTCCAATTACGCGCTCGGCGCTCTAGCGACCGATTACCACGGTCCTTTGAATTTGAAAAAAAATATTGATAAAATATATTGGTGCAAGTGTTCCGTCTTGAGACAGGAGCTCTTGCACCGTTGTGGAACTACCGTATTTTGAGACAAGTAAATATTTTAAACGTACACTGAGAAAAAATTCTGTAACTGATATCTAGAATCTAAATTGTGGCTCTAAAAAATAGTTCCATGTCATCCTTATAAATTCCAGTCCTCTTTGAAAGCGAATTCTAGAAACCCCTACTAGAATTCTAGAGAGTTTGTCTATATTATCGAAGTCAAACCTATTTGAAAATATCTCCAAATAAATGCGAACACAATAGGCGGGTTTCAGCAACTATAATCTTGGTTTAGGGCCCATTTCTAGATAATCAAGCGAGAATTTCTCGCCACACAAAAGGTTCAGAATATTCAGAATGTTGTTTCACCACCTAGAAATGTGTAGACTAGAAATTCTCGATCATTTCCTCTATTCAGTTTATTGGCGTGCCTTATGCGCATAGCTTGGAAATCTAAATTTCTAGTTAAGTGATTTAGGAAATGGTCACTTATTCATTCTAGATGAAGGCGGTATATATTTTTTTTCTCAATGTAATAAAACGTAGATAAAACATGAAAAAAAAAAAAAAAAATTACATAGGTAGCTAATCTTTAACGTATGACTATTCTGAATGTATCTGTTGAGATTTCTTTAACACATTATTTCCATAAAAACCAATATAGAAATATAAACTAAAAACAAACAAACAAATGAATAAAATAAAGGATAACTTAAAAAAAAAAAAAAAAAGTCAAAATTATATTTAGTACGACAGGAATATTTTGTATATTATAGAGTTATTCGAATATTCAGTCCACATTTTGTTAAGCAGCATATGGCACCGAATATTCGATTCTGCTGAATATCTTTATATTCGGCCGAATGCAAAAAGATAATAATATAAAAATATATAAAATAATGGATTCTAGAAAATTTATATAATACTGCTTATATTATTATCAAGAATGAAATTTTAGATTAAAAAAATATATATATATATATTATAAAAATATATGATCACGTAGTGTGAATTTCAAAGATAGGATTTTTTAGGGGGTAATGAACGTTATTTAATCATCTTTATTTATTTATTTATTTATTTTGTCTTTAAGTCATAAAATTTTGCACACACTTGTATTAAGCTAAAATAAAATTATATATATTAAAAATTCTCGAAAACAGTTTAAGATAAAAAAAATTAAAAATTTTAATTTTAGGAAATTTTTAAAGGTATTTCCTACTAACTAATTTTTGATTGTATCACACGATTTTACATTGTGTTCTAAACATATTTGGGTATTATAAATGCTTAAAAAAAAAAAAAAAAAAAAAAAAAAAGTGCAAAAATTTTTATTTAAATTTCAACATTCAAAGATTAAGATTTTTTTTTTTTTTTTTTTTTTTCATATTCACTAATGCATTTACAGAAAAATACTTAAATATGTTTAAGATAGATTGCTAGACTATAATAATGTGAAATCACGGAAGGGGGTGGGGGAAAAGGGACGGGGGGTTAAAAAATTAGTTTACAGGTAAAAAAAAATTAAAATTAAATAGTTTATGAGAATTTTTAATGCGTTTATTATTGTTACACTTTAATGCATATGTATAAAAATTCGTAAATTTAAGAAAATAATTTACTAAAATATTACATTTATGGGAAAAAAAAACACAGGATTTTTTGAAAGTGAAATTCATATACTAAAGTGATCTAATGAATAATAACACAGGTTGGCGATGATTTCTTTTTTTTTTTCTCTTCAAAACGATGTTTTTCTGGTGCATTTTTGGATACTGATTAAGAAAAATGTATTCAAAAATTTCCATCGCGTACAGTTTTGATAAAAAATGGTATTGTATGACCCTAAAACTCCACTTTTACAACTCCCATCTAAATTATTTCCCGTCAAATTAGGGTGATGTGTGGGAGGAACAACGAGAGCTATCTCATCAAGATACCAAAGAAATGTAGAGAAGGTATCAAAGAGACGATGGGATGTTAACATAATAACGGATTATTGTTGGATGCTGCATGGAGATCCCCCCCTCCCCCCCAACACACACACACAAGGCCTAGAAGCCGTGCAAAAGGTAAAATGCTCTAAAAGAACTTTCGATGTAAAGAAACACATTTAAAAGACAATGTTTAAATAATTGCCGATTTTAATGTATTTTTGACATAAATTGGTTCGACTTTGTTATAGCCTCTAGGTGAATTCTTCCGGTATTCATCTTTACTTTGTGAAATTTATTTACGTGATAGGGAAAATAGACAATCATTTTTTAATTCAGCGCATCAAAACACATTAGAAAATCCCAACGCAGTACAAAAATAAATAAATAAATAAAATAAAATAAATTTGATATTTTCGCAATTAAATCTGCATTTTGCTTGACTAGATTTATTATAAATTTCATGTTATGGAAATTGCTGTACGAAATAATATTAAAAAAATAAATATTGTTACTATAAATATTAAAAAAAAAAAAAAAAAAAAAAAAAAAAGTAGTGAGTATCTGGATGTGTGAAGTTTGCGTTGATGCAAACTCCATCTTAATAACTTAATTAGATAACTAAATGGTAAGTAAAAGAGTACAAGACTTGAATTAAACAATAAATAAGAGTTTATTTGAACAGATTGACAGGAGGGCGGTCTGGCAATCAAGCTAGCTCAGTCAGCGTATTTAGTTAATGAAAATATATGTATCAGAAATTAAATTAGATAATCTTAAATATCTCACCCCAGAAAATAGTCGAAGGTGTAGAGACGGTTGCACTCGTATACTCCGCTACTGCGACTTCTCCGTGGATCAGAGGATTCCCTTCAGATCCAACTTTACCTTTACGAATGCTAGCAGATACGCACACCAACACTCATCACTACTTAATCTTCACGCAACTAAATCTCCACTACTCCACGCTTCAATATTCGCCAGAACAAGAATCTCCGCAATTCACTATAATATACATCACCATCCACTATAATATACTCCAATATTCACACTAATCTACTAAAACCATCTTCATCTTATACTTTTTCCTCTAACCTCCTTTTTCTTCATTTCAATCAATACTTTTCAAATCACTTCTAATTCATCTACCTCTCACTGCCTAATAATTCCTTCGTTGCAGCACCCTGCCGACACAAAACTAACTCGACCAAAACTTTCGCCGAGTCACTGGCGTCGAAGCGATTTTAACCATCCCCACTTTCTACTTTGCTGGATCCAGCTTAAATTCAAACAACTGTGGAGACATTCTGTAGTCTCAGCCTCACAGATGTATTAAAACTATGGATGAAATTTTGTCTATGACAGAATTTAATTTAGTACGACAGGACTACTTATGTTTGTATTTTAAAACCCTTAAAAAAAAAAAAAAAAAATAGAAAACTCTAGTCTAAAGAATAAGGAAATATTCAGCCAAGACACGTTGGCTCTGTGGTCAGAGTACACAACTATGAACCAGAAGATTGTGAGTTCGGTCCTCACCGATGGGAAGTGAAAAAAAAAAAAAAAAATATCTGAAAACACTACTCTAAATAACCAGGCAATATTTAGCTAAGATCCGATGTCTCTGTGGTCAGAGTACGCAACTACGAACCCGAAGATTGTGATTTCAAACCTCGCCGAAGGGAAGTGAAATTATATATATGTGTAAAAATTTTTACGGATTTCACAAAATATTTTAAGATAGAGTAAGAAATTAAATGGTAAAACTTGATATTGGCAGGCATTTTCGGTTTGCAACACTATAAATTCGTAACGACGCAAAATGCCACATTGAAAGAAGTAGTCTTAATAAAAAAAAAAAAAAAAATGGAAAACTCTAGTCTAAAGAATAAGGAAATATTCAGCCAAGACCCGTTGGCTCTGTGGTCAGAGTACACAACTATGAACCAGAAGATTGTGAGTTCGGTCCTCACCGATGGGAAGTGAAAAAATAAATAAAATATCTGAAAACACTACTCTAAATAACCAGGCAATATTTAGCTAAGATCCGATGTCTCTGTGGTCAGAGTACGCAACTACGAACCCGAAGATTGTGATTTCGAACCTCGCCGAAGGGAAGTGAAATTATATATATGTGTAAAAATTTTTACGGATTTCACAAAATATTTTAAGACAGAGTAAGAAATTAAATGGTAAAACTTCATATTGGCAGGCATTTTCGATTTGCAACACTATAAATTCGTAACGACGCAAAATGCCACATTGAAAGAAGTAGTCTTAATAAAAAATAAAAAAAAATAAAAATGAAATGTATGGATTTTGCAGGCATGTGTACTAATAATAATAATTACAATAA
The DNA here is from genome assembly GCA_963930645.1 of Salticus scenicus. Lineage (NCBI taxonomy): Eukaryota > Metazoa > Arthropoda > Arachnida > Araneae > Salticidae > Salticus > Salticus scenicus. The sequence continues at coordinate 58,994,099 of OZ005662.1, read as the reverse complement.
CAAAAGCATTCACAGTTAGTATTTAATATTTCTTTTGAAATACATTCATTGTTTAGCACCTGAGCCTTTCTTATAGACAACTATAAAGCGCATGGAATTATGGGATATCAAACAGAAATTTTGAATCAAGTGGGATTTATAAAAAGAACTACACAGTTTTAAGACAAGTAAATGCTTCAAACAGAAGGAAATGATAAAAGTAAAAGCATTTATATGTAAGTAGTTTTCCTTCGGAGGCTTTTATATTTATTTTACTGTTTGGCAAACTTCTTTTGAAAATTTTGAGTCTGAGAGCTTTCAAGAAATACACGATTGAATAGAACCATAAAAGGCAAAATATTTTGTTCAGATGTCTGACACAACGATTTAGTATAGCATTATAAAATATAATATTTACAATTGTGTATTTTTTTTATATTTAATTCTGTTTATTTGCTTTGTTAATATCATGGATAACTTCATTTTTACCGTTATCAATATATCTTATTTATTTTATTTCATATTTTATACAGGGAAATGTTTCGTAAAAATTTTTCACTTCTGGTTTTCGAATGATTAACTCATTTTAAGAGGTCAAAAATATGATTTCACCTTTTTTCAGTAATATTTCTGTCTCTCTCTGTGTGTAATAAAATTTTGTGGAAACTCTTCTTCAAGAATTTATACTCAAAATTCTATACAAAATAAAATATATTTGCACTTTGATATAAATTAATGTGTCTAGGAAATTTTGGTAAAAATCACCCAACGGGTGGCGTTTCCATGCCGTTTTTTCTTTCTTTCTTTCTTTCTTTTTTTTTAATATAGCAATGTAGAAGAAATTTAAGATTTTTTTTCCTGTATGTGACTTCCCCTCTGAGAGGAAAGTACACTCCCTCTGCATGGAGTATAAATTTTCAATATAGGATTTTTTTTTTTTAAGAACTTGAGAGTACGTTTAAAAAAATGGTTGCACCTTAGATCTGTGAATATTTAAAACAAAGCTTTCCATAAAAAAAAAAAAAAAGTTGTTTTTACCGCAAAATTTATTTTTGTTTTTATTTTAGACATTACTTTCTCTGAGTAAAAGTTGTTTTCACTGCATGAATTTGTTAAGGATAATACAGAAGAAAGTTCTGTGATGGTCACAATATACTAGTTTTAAAATTATAGTTAGTAAGGTAAGGCACTTTATATATATATATATATATATATATATTCTTTTTTTCAATTAAAAAATTTTAAATATCCATTTTAGAGTGGGAAAAAAAATAAGTTATAAAATTTGTAGCTTAAATTTTTGTTCGAAAAACTCGAATAATTCTAAATAAATTTTTAAATGGCATTTTTTTCGTTTTTTTTTTTTTTTTTTTTTTTTTTTTTTTATCGTAAAAACGTTTTTTACTTTATATTTTTATTTGATCAGAATGTTTTTGGTTTTGTGTAGATTATTGTTTCTGTAACAGAAACACCAATATCATTGGAGTTTCCTCTGTTAAAAAAATAAAATAAAATAAAATAAAATCTCTAAATTTTATTTCAGTAGCTATCACGTGTAGTTGTTTACATTTTAATCCATTCTCCAAATAGTGATTAATGTTTCAAATATTCTATATTATAGATAATTTCTTGTTAATCCTGCCTTAATACAAAGCATATTGTTACAACGGATTAAGCCATTTCCCAGAATCGTTTGTCTTGTTGCCGTGAAAGTAGTTTTACATTTATGTGAAGAAAAGAGGAAAATAATTTAGTTTCAATGAGGTCAGCTTCGTCGTCAAATTTAGCAACTTAGCGACCAAATTTAGCGAAAAATAGTATCTTAGGGTTTCCGAAGTTTTGAAACTGCACGATGCACTGGAGCCGATTTCTAAAACTTTCCATGGAATTCTGGATAGAGCTATCGCCATACCCCATCACCAAACGGTATAAATAGGCGTGAGTAGACTTTTGTGGGAGAGTATGTATAATCACTGCGACTCAGAGTTTTTCAGAGATTTATTATGAGCGATTGCACTTTGGAGATTGTGCTCTAGGCGGCAGAACTTTATTCATGTTCTAGTGCAAATTTCTGCTCTAGAGTATTTGACTTTAATTGCTTTACTCCTGTGGAACAAGTGACTGTTTTCTTGAACTGTCCCAGAACATTCATCGGATAGTGACTTTTGCGGTACACTGTAAAAAAATAACTATTACCAGCTGCAAGAAACTCTCTGTTATTTTCTCCAATCACAGAGAGTTTCTTACAGCTGGTAATAGTTATTTTTTTAGAGTGTACGAGTGACAGCCTCATTGGATATTCGATAAAAAAACAGTACACTGTAAAAAAAATAACTATTACCAGCTGCAAGAAACTGTCTATGATTGAAGAAAGTAATTATTTTCTTCAATCACACACTGTAAAAAAAAAAAAAAAAAATTCAGTATTTTACAACAAAAGGTGCTGGCACCGCGGCTGCCAACACAGTTGCTGTAAAATTTACAAGCTGCTGTTTTTTATGGTGCTGTAAAATTTACTGCACTTTGCTGTAAATTTCATAAGATGCTGTTTTTAGTGGTGCTGTAAAATTAACAGCATTTTGCTGTGAATTTTACAAGATGCTGTTTTAAAAAGTGTTGTAAAATTTACAGCAAAGTGTAGTTAATTTTACAACACTTTGTTTGTGTGTGTCGGTGTGTATGTATGTCCGGAGCTTTTTAAGAAAACAGCTGAAATATGAAAATAATTTCTTTGAAATAAAAATAACTTCTTTATAATAGCTTTGAAATTAGCCATTTAAATATTGATTTTAAATTTAATTGTTGCAAAGTTTTCCAGTTCATTTTTTTTTTTTTTTTTTTTCGATAGAAAAATAAATATATTTTCACGCGAATAATGAAAAATTTGCTATTGAATAATGAAACTTAAATATGTAATAGATGCTGAGATACTGTCATCTTTGAAATCGTACTCCTTAAATAATAAGAAATCTACTTGCCGTTGATAAATACCCAAATTGAAGTACCCGGAAAATACCTTTCTGCAGGCAGTGTTAACCTGGACACGATGCAAGTGCGGACGAAAAAAGACCTGCCGTAGCTACAGGTACCCGAATCAAGGTATAAGGCGTTTTCAATGGTATTTTTTTTTTTTTAATCCTATACAAAAAATAAATAGTAATTCAATTCTATTGAAAAATAATTTAAATATAGTGACCAGCGAAGCGGGGATAGCTTGCTAGTAACAAATATAACCAACAGGGAATTTTTCAGAATTTTTAAACAAAAACTACATCTTCCTCCACATATGTATTGATTATAATTTAATTCCCATCATTTACTAAACTCAAAATAAAATTTCAAATTTCTACGAAGGAAATTTCTAAGTGAATAAAAATATCTATAAAACAGACATAAATTTATAGTTGGCTTTCCATTTTTGTTTTTTTTTCCTTTATTAATCCTTTTTTTCCCACTTTGATGTGTTCCTTCTTTAGCACCTGACATTTTCAAAGACATAGCGCATGGCATTATGGGATACCAAACTTAAGTTTGGATGAAAATGGAATTTCTATAAACATATACGTTGTTTTTTGAGACAAATAAATACTTCACATAGAAGGAAAAATAAAAAAAAAGAATAAAGAAACCAATTTTATACAAGTAGTTTTTCCCTTTTCCGAGTTTTATCTTTTATTTTTCCGCCTGACAATTTCGTAAGCTTCTTTTGAGAATTCCTAGGCACATAAGCTTTTTAAGAAATAAACAATAAAATTGAGACATAAAAAGATAAAATGTTTAGTTTGATATATCTATGACGATGTTTCCTTAAATTCTTACAAAATATTAAGGTATATAAAAGAGACAGTTTTTGATTCATTTTATTTTATTTTATGTGTTCCGGTTGCTTTTTTTTTTTTTTTTTTTTTTTTTTTTTTAAGTTGCCTAGTAAGCCTATTGTCGACTATAATGCTTGTTATAACATATAATAAATTTTTTTCTGGGATTAAAAATAATGTGTTAGATACGGTTTTTAATATAAGTAAAAACTATCTTTTTTTTTTTTTTTTTTTTTTTTTTTTTAAGGACTGAGGACCTATTAGTCTCAATCTGGGATTATTGCGTTGTCGTTTTCGATAGTTGGAGATTTGTCGAAATCTAAAATTTATCGAAAATATAATTGAATAATTTGAAAGCGATGTTATAATTTGAAAAAAGAAAGAAAGAAAAAAAAACTAATAGTCCTCCGTCCTAAACTAAATTCTGCTTTTGCCAGAATTTCATCAAAATCTTTATTTATTTATTTATTTATTTATTATTATTGAAAAAAAAAAAAAAAAAAAAAAAAAAAAGAAAATTAATAATAATCAGTATCGTTACAAGCGATATCGAAAAAGTTTATTTATTTATTTATTTATTTATTTTTTTTTTTAAATAATTTTGAATTGGCAAATAAGAAGTGCGCGAGCAATATGAAATAAAAATAAGTAAAAAAAATGAATTTAATGATTTAAATTTTATATAAAACATAATCACATACTATCATAAAAAAGTAGATGTAAAATTTAAAGTTTATTTATTTTATTTTTTTTTTTTTTTTTAATTTAAATACTGAAATAAATAGGATTTAAAAAATTTTATGAATTATCTTTTAAACATTTTTATGGTGAATCGATTGTTAATACAATGGTTATTTTAATGCTAGTTGGCTTTCAACCGCCTAGCGGTCGGTATTTCCAATTTTTATTAATATATTTTTTTGTCATTTATTAGAACCATTTTAACTATTTTTTTTATTTAGGTTTTTTTTTTCCCTCTAATTTCTTTTTATGTTTTGAGTATAATTTTAATAGTTTTCAGTGGAGATAAAAAATAAATAAATAAATAAATAAATAATAAAAAAAACTCCCGCTTCTTACATAGCATTACATCTATTAGTTTAAATTAACTTTTAAAAATGCTTCATTTATTCCAAATCATCGATAATTTTTTTTCAACACATTGTTGCAGTCATAACATGATATTTTTTCTGCTAAATATCATCATTCTTCCTTTATTATTATTATTATTATTATTATTATTATTACTAGCAGGCTACGCCCGCTTTGCTGGTCACTATATTTAAATGAATTTTCGAAAGATTTGAATTAATATTTATTTTTTTATACCACATTACAGACAAAAACTAAAAAAAAAAGAAAAGAAAAAGAAAAGAAACTGGAATTGCTCCAAACCTCGCTTCTGGTACCTGCTGTCTATGGCAGCTCTTTTCCCGACCGCACTGCAACAGGTCTAGGTTTCCCATGCCTGCAGAAAGATCTTTCCCGGGCACTTCAATCTGGATATTTATCGACGACAGGGGGGATCTGCTACTATTTAAATCTACGATTTTAAAGATGACTGTATCTCAGCATCTATTAAATATTGTAGTTTTGAACCATGTAATTTATAGCCCATGCTATTTACACTACATTACAATTTGATTCCGACCAATGTAATAAAATAAAATAAAATAAAATAAAAAGTAGATTAATATATATATATATATATAAATTTTAATCCATTTAATCCTTTTTACTATGTATATACTACCATTTTTCACGATAAATACTGTAAATAAAAAAATAATAAATAAAAGTATTTTCTTTTAAACGAATTAATTAAAAAATGGAAAATAAGAAGTTGTTCTACTATAAAAAATTAAACATAACTGTTATAAATACGTTTTTAAATTTAAAACTAATTATACTTAATTTTTGTCTACTGCATTACGATTTTAATTTCAATAAATATAACAAATTAAAAAAGAAAAAAAAAATCGCCTTCAAATGAATGCATTGAATAAAAATAAGTTGCGTAATAGCCGTTGCTAAGATACGCAGACGATTGAAGCAAAAGAAATCTATGAAAAATGAAGCATTAAAGCCAATATTTAAAATCGGAAAAACATTAATTTAAAAAATTCAAATTCGAAATTCGGAAAAATCTCGATGAGGTGCACACCTGCAGGGTCACAGGTACCTATATGCGAAATTTGCAGGCTCTGCGATTAGTAGTCTGAGCACCAGAGCGCAGACAGACACACACACAGACAGACACACACACAGACACTTCTCTTTATTTATATACTAGCAGGCTACGCCCGCTTCGCTGGTCACTATATTTAAATGAATTTTCAAAAGAATTGGATCAGTATTTATTTTTTACATCACATTACAAATAAAAACTTAAAAACTTAAAAAAAAAAAAAAACACTGAAATCGTTTTAGATCTTGCTTCTTCGGGTACCCGTTGCCTAAGTCAGCTCTTTTTTCTGCCCGTACTGCATCGGATCCAATTTCTCACTGTCTACAAAAAGGTCTTTCCCGGGCACTTCAATCTGGGTATTTATCGACGACTTGTGGATTTTCTGTTATTTAAGAACTACGGTTTAAAGATGACTGTATCTCAGCATCTATTATATATTTTAGTTTTTGAACCATGTGTTTTATAGCCCCCGTTATTTACACTATATTACGATTTGATTACGACCAGTGCAACAAAATAAAATAAAAAATTAGATTTTCTTTTAAAAGGAATTAAATACATGAAAAACAAACGAATTTTAATCAGTTTAATCCTTTCTACTATAAACTACCATTTTTTTCACCCAATAAATATTATAAATAATAATAATAATAATAATAATAAATATTTTTCTTTTAAAGGAATTAATTAAAAAAATGAAAAATAAAAAGTTGTTATACTATTAAATTTATACATAAACGTAACAATTTATTTCTATCATATTTTACCATTTTGATTTTCAATAAATATAAAAATAATAAAAAAAAAAAAAGAAAAGAAAATCGCCTCAAATGAATGTATTAAATAAAAAATGAATTGCATAACAGCCGTTGCTAAGATACGGAGACGATTACAATCGAAGAATAAATTCATGAAAAATGAAAAATAAAAGCCAATGTTTAAAATCGAAAAAACATTAATTAAAAAAATTCAAATTCGAAATTCGAAAAACTCTCGATGAGGGGCACACCTGCAGGGTCACAGGTACCTATATGCAAAATTTGGAAGCTCTGCGATCAATAGTGTGAACACCAGAGCTCAGACAGACACACACACAGACAGACACACACACACACACACACACAGACACTTCTCTTTATTTATCATGAAAAACGGCAGTTTTTCGAGTGACGCAAGCGGAAGCCCAAACTGACGCTGCGAACTCATATATACGGCTAGTTTGACTTCAAAGAGATTTGTAAAAGCCGACACTTAATATCTCAGCAAATATACCATATTTTGTTCTGATCTTTTCAAAATAGTCTTTTATCTTCGGTCTTAATCTATCCTGAAATTTTTACATTTCTACATGCAGTATGTTTTGAGATCTGAATCTCAATTTAAAGCCAAAATGGGAAAACGGTTGGAGTAATGGACTGAAATTCTGAAAAATATCTCTAAAACGGCTCGAAGGATTTTCATATAATTAATATATGTTGTTAATAGGATCTTTCTGAATCTAGTAACGTCTTCGTTTTTTTCAGGAAAACTCTTGTTTTTTATAAAAGTTATTTTAAAAATGGAACTATATTACTCCGCCAATTGCATGCTTTCCTTCGGCGAAAACGTCGTGATGTGGTTTTTACTAGCAAGGCTTGAGAAGGCCATGTTGGTTGGTTGACCAACGTGAATGCAGTCAATGAATTATTTAAAATTTCCTTTTTTTAACGCAAAAATACTTTATTGCATTTTTTATATATTTATTGTATATATGCTAAGTCAAATTCACTTAAATATATTTTCTCTTCTGCTATGAAAAAGATATTTTTGATTTCAAAATTTCATATTTAGTCAAAAAATTATTTAGATAATATTTTAAATAAGGAAGTATTTTGTAATTTTAGATATTCCATTTTATCATATTAATGATGAATTTACAATTTTTTTAACTGAAAAAATTTTTAATTATTCATGAACATTGATTTTATAATAACTCAATGATTTGCGATTCCTATTCATGTATCCTTACGCGCCGGGAATGAAAAAAAAAAAAAAAAAAAAAAAACAGCAAATAGAGTTTTGGCGCCATCTATCGTTTTTATTTAAAACATACTCTTTCGTAAATACATATATATACATATATATATATATATATATATATATATATATATATATTTCTTTTTAAAAATTAAAAATCTCTTTTTGAAATACAGTTAGTTTATTCATATATTTACTTTTCAGACTTTAAAATGATACCTATTTTAAATATTAGCATAATCAAACTAATTTTTTTATTATTATTTAAAGCTATAATGACTAGGGAATGAAAGAAAGAAAAAAAAAAAAAAAAAACATGAAAATAGAATTAAAATTCATGAAAAGTGTGTCAAATAGCAATTATTGAAAAACACGTCAAAATAAATAAATAACATCTTTACTTTGAAACCCATGATTTATTTTAAAAATATAATTCTCTCTTTCTTTCTTTTTTTTTTTTAATTAATTAATTTCTGCATGAAAAATTCCATTTCATAACTATATTTAAAACTACAATAAATAAAAAACCCTCCTTTAATTTTAAAAATTTATTTCTACATGTTTCTAAGCAATTAAAAGTTTTTTTTTTTTTTTTTAAAGAAAAATAGCTCAAATATGGGAATGTATGGTTTTATCATGAAGGTAATAATTTGGCCATCTAGTGGCGCCATCTTGTAGTTTGTATTAAAACCATATAATTCCTATATTTAATTTAATTTTCTTAAAAAAAAAAAAAAACACTTTTAATTGCTTAGAAACATGTAGGAATAATTATTTAAAATTAAAGGAGGGTTTTTTTTTGCTTATTTTAGTTGTAAATATATTTATGAAATGGAATTTTTCATGCATAAATTAATTAATTAAAAAAAAAGAAAGAGAGAATTATACCTTTTTAATAAATTATTATGGGTTTCAAAGTAAAGATGTTATTTATTTATTTTGACGTGTTTTTCAATAATTGCTATTTGACACATTTTTCATCAATTTTAATTCTAATTTCATATATATATATATATATATATATATATATATATAGCGTATTTATCCGATCGTTCATCCCCTATCCATTGTTGCTTTAAATAATAATAAAAAAATTAGTTTGATTATGTTAATATTTAAAATATGTATCATTTTAAAGTCTGAAAAGTAAATATATGAATAAACTCTAACTGTATTTTAAAAAGATATTTTTAATTTTTAAAAAGAAATATATATATAACTTGTATTTTCCACAAAACTTAAGCTTAACTTGTATTTTACTTATTAACTTGTATTAACTTTAGCTTAACTTGTATTTTCCATAATTTTTTCTCCAAATGATTTTATCTTATTTTTAAAATTATAGAAATAGAGAACTTAATTTATATTTTGTCTATTTTTTTCCACCAAATATTTTTATGAAATAATTTTTACCTGCACTTTTGATGAAAATTTAAATTGTGAATATTGGAGCTTAGCCTCAAAAGGGAAAAGAAAATAAATAAATTTCCATTTTTAACATTAACTTGATTTTTTTAAATTGTTTAATTTGCATTTGTAATTCTCTAAAAAGAAACTTGCAAAATGTAAATTACGTAATTCTAACTTAAATTTGAAATTTCCCACTTATTATTATTATTATTATTATTTTAAAGAGTTTGAGAATCCCACTCAATATTTTTTTCTAGTGCGAAGCTTCTCCATTTTGTTTCCAAGTGGCAGGCTACTTGAAAATTTGTCGGCATGATAACGTTTGAAATACTGAATTAATTCAAACTAAATTTGTAGTGTGGATTTATCTCAGAAATGTATTTGTTATGTTCATTTGCCAACTTAATCTACCCTCTTGCTTCCCTGTGCCAGCCCACTGAAAATTTCAAATTTACATTAGAAAGGTTCTATGTTAAAACTCCATATATACAAGACTTCATTAATAAATCCATCAAGTCCATTAATAAATTGTAGAATTGAAAAATTGTAGAATTGTAGAATTTTGAAAAAAAAAAAATGGTGGCAACTTCATTATAAAAGATAAATCAGTTTACCCTTCCTAGGAGCCAGAAGGACTTGTTTTAATTTTTTGATCAATAACCCCTAAAAAGTAATGATATCAGTACAAAAAACCCTTAACGGGTTAAAAGTTTGTGACGCCGCTACTTTATGGCTAGAAGAATTTGAAATATGAACCTTAAAAATAATGATATGAAATTTTAAGTGACGCTTTGCAATTAGTTAAAATATACATAGATTTTCTTATTTGATCATTTACTTTCTACTTTTATTTATATTTATAATGCAAACGTAATATTTTTAGCTTCAACATCAGACAGATATATAAAATACACTCACTGATGCTTTTTAATTCACATTTCAAATTCAAAATAACAGTTTTAAAAGGAATGATATAAAAATTCCAGTGGCGCCTCGGTGTTATTTTAAAAGATTTGTTTTTAGATTCCATTAAAATTACTTTTGTTTTGTCTAATAAAGTATATTTACATAGTGAAACAGTGCTTTTAATTTTCAAATATACTGTCAAATAATTATACTTTCACTGAGTTTGCATTATAAATTAAAATTATTTATTTCAATAAATTGATTTATCTTTTGCGTCACGCTATCCAAAACTGCAAGTAAAATCTGTGTAAATATTTTCCTTACGTCACACTACCTCTTTGCGCAAATTTTCACTCAGCTGGATACTATGATAATGATACTATGTTTTGGATAGCGTGATGCAAAAGATAAATCAATTTATTGAAATAAATAATTTTAATTTATAATGCAAACTCAGTGAAAGTATAATTATTTGACAGTATATTTGAAAATTAAAAGCACTGTTTCACTATGTAAATATACTTTATTAGACAAAACAAAAGTAATTTTAATGGAATCTAAAAACAAATCTTTTAAAATAACACCGAGGCGCCACTGGAATTTTTATATCATTCCTTTTAAAACTGTTATTTTGAATTTGAAATGTGAATTAAAAAGCATCAGTGAGTGTATTTTATATATCTGTCTGATGTTGAAGCTAAAAATATTACGTTTGCATTATAAATATAAATAAAAGTAGAAAGTAAATGATCAAATAAGAAAATCTATGTATATTTTAACTAATTGCAAAGCGTCACTTAAAATTTCATATCATTATTTTTAAGGTTCATATTTCAAATTCTTCTAGCCATAAAGTAGCGGCGTCACAAACTTTTAACCCGTTAAGGGTTTTTTGTACTGATATAGATTATTCATTCCTTCAAGCCAGGATTTTTTTTTTTTTTTTTTTTTTTTTTTTTTTTGTAGCAATGACTTAAGTTTCGAGCATTAGTTTGAATAAATTTTTGCTTTTATTATTAAAAAGAAAAAAATGATAATTATTGTACCAATAAACAAATGAATGTGGTATTTTATGAATTGTAGACTAAACATAAATAATTTTATGACTTGCATATCGTGTGAAATTCGGTACCCATGGTAACTAGAATAGTTCGTGAAAATTAATTCTATCGAAACTGATTCCAAATTGGTTTAAAACCAATGAAAAGGAGATAACATGTAGAGATTGCAGAATGAGATAACATGTACACTGTTAAAAAAAAAAAAAAAAAAAAAAAAAATCTGGAGTGACTCCACTCGACTTTCCGAACATTGAGTAATTAACAATTTTGTAGATAAAGTAAAAAAAGAGGAGCTGTTAAACAAACAAAAGAGAAAAAACCATAATAGAGTGTTTGAGTACTTTTCTCCATATATTACACGATGTTTTATTTAACGTTACTGAACTTTGAGCCCATAGATCATAATGATAAAGAATTTTTCGTTGTGTCTCTGTAAAAACCTATAAATGCTAGATTCACCAAAATGCTTAAATTTAGTGCAACAGCGATTTATAATATTCATATAAATTTTCAGCTCAATTGAATAAGGCGTTTAGATGCTATCGCACTTTTAAAAATTTGGTCCCATAGGCCATAATGATAAAGAATTTTTCTTTGTGTCCCTGTAAAAAAACTATTACTTCAAAATTCACCAAAATCTATACCGTTGGTGCAACTGTGACCTATAACATGTGTATAAATTTTTTGCTCAGATTAATAAGGCGTTTAGACGCTATCACACTTTTAAAAATTTGGCCGCATGGCCATAATGATAAAGAATTTGTCTTTGTGCCCCTGTAAAAAAACTGTAAGTGCTAAATTCACCAAAATCTATACAGTTCGTGCAACTGTGGCCTATAGCATGTGTACAATTTTTTTGCTCAGATTAATAAAGCGTTTAAACGCTAAAGCACTTTTAAGATTTTGGTCCCATAGACCATAATGATAAAGAATTTTTCCTGGTGTCCCTGTAAAAAAACTATAAGTACTAGATTGCTCAAAATCTATAGGGTTCGTACTATGGTGACTTACAATATACGTACCAACGTTTAGCTTATTCAAACAAAGCGTTTTGACGCTAGCGTGTTCAATCACAGACATACACACGCACATACATACACACATACATACACACATACACATACATACATATATCATCGTAAAAGTAGTGAAAACGAACTCAGGGGACCTCGAAACGTATAGATACATGAAAATCTCCCATTCGGTTTTTTGACATGATTACAATACTTTCCTCACTATAGTGTTCGGAAAGTAAAAAAATGCAACTTTGCTGGCAGAAATTTTCTGTAATTACAGAAAAATATGTTTTGTTATCGTAATTTTCCCGCAATTTACGACTTTTTTCTCAAATTACAGAAAATTTCTGGCAGCAAAGTTACATTTTTTTATAACAGTGACAGGAAAACGGGTGAACGTGGAATATCATTTCTATTTTAACTCACCATAATAAACTAAAATATTTTGGATCATTGTGGACTCGGCCATTCCAATTTTTCAAAAGTTATTAATGTATTTTGAGGGTTTAATATAAATAATATAAATAATCTGGTGTGTCATACACATGACTTTCTCTTACCCTGAAATTTAATACTATAAATACAGGTTAGAGATTAAGAGATAAGATAACGAGTACTGTTATGTAAACCTATGTTAAAAAACTCAAATTAGGCTTCGGAAGAGTTTTATATTACAATTAGTTCTGTGGAGGGGGGCTACCGCTCCCCTCAACCTCCCGTTTCATTAATGCACCTACATTTATATAGAATTTAATTAGGTTATTAAAAAATAATTTATTAAAATTATTATTTAAACAAATTATCTTTTATGATAATGCAGACGATTTTTATATTAGAGAAGTAGTATAACACTAAATATCCAAAAAAAAGTTGAATTTATTCTCAATATTACATTAAAAAAAATACGTGTGGCACTCGGGGACTGCCGCGGTAAAGCTATTGCATAGCATTTTTTATCAACTTATGCAATTATAAATATTTATTTATTTTATTTTTTACCCTTCCGCTCCCTCCCCCCTTTCCCGCCCCTCCCAATAATATAAAAAATTCAAAAATATCCGCAATCGATTTGTATGTATCGAAAACCTCGCTGTACCAAATTTGAATGATCTAACTCTATTTCCTCTGCTCCCACCCCTCCCCGACCCTTCTTATAACATTTCACTTTCAAAAATATCTCCATTCGGTTTGCAGGCCTCTAAAACCTATCTGTACCAATTTTCAATGGCCTAACTGTATTTCTATTTTTTTTTTACCATAGCCCCCCCCTTACCGCCCCTCCTAATAATTTTACAAATTCGAAAATATCCGCAATCGATTTGAAAGTATCGAAAACCTCTATATACCAATTTTGAACGATCTAACTGTATTTTTATTTTTCTGCCCCCCTCTCGCCTCCCCCTTCTCGCCCCTCCTAATAACTTTACACTTTCGAAAATATCCCCATTCGACTTGCAGGCCTCTTAAACCCATCTGTACCAATTTTGAACGGCCTAACTGTATTTCTATTTGTTTTTGCCCCATAGCCCCCCTTACCGCCCCACCCCCCTACACGCCCCTCCGAATAATTTTACAAATTCAAAATCATCCGCAATCGATTTGTAAGTATCGAAAACCTCTATGTACCAATTTTGAACGATCTCACACTATTTTTATTTCTTTGCCCCCCTCCCCTCCCCCCCTTCTTGCCCCTCCTAATAACTTTACACAATCGAAAATATCCCCATTCGACTTGCAGGCCTCTTAAACCTATCTGTACCAATTTTGAACGGCCTAACTGTATTTCTATTTGTTTTTGCCCCATAGCCCCCCCTTACCGCCCCACCCCCCTACACGCCCTTCCTAATAATTTTACAAATTCAAAATCATCCGCAATCGATTTGTAAGCATCGAAAACCTCTATGTACCAATTTTGAACGATCTGACACTATTTTTATTTTTTTGCCCCCCTCCCCTACCCCCTTCTCGTCCCTCCTAATAACTTTACACAATCGAAAATATCGCCATTCGACTTGCAGGCCTCTTAAACCTATCTGTACCAATTTTGAACGGCCTAACTGTATTTCTATTTGTTTTTGCCCCATAGCCCCCCCCTTACCGCCCCACCCCCCTACCCGCCCCTCCTAATAATTTTACAAATTCAAAATCATCCGCAATCGATTTGTAAGTATCGAAAACCTCTATGTACCAATTTTGAACGATCTGACACTAATTTTATTTTTTTGCCCCCCTCCACTCCTCCTCTTCTTGCCCCTCCTAATCACTTTACACTTTCGAAAATATCCCCATTCGACTTGCAGGCCTCTTAAACCTATCTGTACCAATTTTCAATGGCCTAACTGTATTTCTATTTGTTTTTGCCCCATAGCCCCCCCCTTACCGCCCCACCCCCCTACCCGCCCCTCCTAATAATTTTACAAATTCAAAATCATCCGCAATCGATTTGTAAGTATCGAAAACCTCTATGTACCAATTTTGAACGATCTGACACTATTTTTAATTTTTTGCCCCCTCCCCTCCCCCCCTTCTTGCCCATCCTAATAACTTTACACAATCGAAAACATCCCCATTCGACTTGCAGGCCTCTTAAACCTATCTGTACCAATTTTGAACGGCCTAACTGTATTTCTATTTGTTTTTGCCCCATAGCCCCCCCTTACCGCCCCACCCCCTACCCGCCCCTCCTAATAATTTTACAAATTCAAAATCATCCGCAATCGATTTGTAAGTATCGAAAACCTCTATGTACCAATTTTGAACGATCTGACACTAATTTTATTTTTTTGCCCCCCTCCACTCCTCCTCTTCTTGCCCCTCCTAATCACTTTACACTTTCGAAAATATCCCCATTCGACTTGCAGGCCTCTTAAACCTCTCTGTACCAATTTTCAATGGCCTAACTGTATTTCTATTTTTTTTTTGCCCATAGCCCCCCCTACCCGCCCCTCCTAATAATTTTACAAATTCAAAATCATCCGCAATCGATTTGTAAGCATCGAAAACCTCTATGTACCAATTTTGAACGATCTGACACTATTTTTATTTTTTTGCCCCCCTCCCCTACCCCCTTCTCGTCCCTCCTAATAACTTTACACAATCGAAAATATCCTCATTCGACTTGCAGGCCTCTTAAACCTATCTGTACCAATTTTGAACGGCCTAACTGTATTTCTATTTGTTTTTGCCCCATAGCCCCCCCCTTACCGCCCCACCCCCTACCCGCCCCTCCTAATAATTTTACAAATTCAAAATCATCCGCAATCGATTTGTAAGTATCGAAAACCTCTATGTACGAATTTTGAACGATCTGACGCTAATTTTATTTTTTTGCCCCCTCCACTCCTCCTCTTCTTGCCCCTCCTAATCTTTTTACACTTTCGAAAATATCCCCATTCGACTTGCAGGCCTCTTAAACCTATCTGTACCAATTTTCAATGGCCTAACTGTATTTCTATTTTTTTTTGCCCATAGCACCCCCTACCCGCCCCTCCTAATAATTTTACAAATTCAAAATCATCCGCAATCGATTTGTAAGCATCGAAAGCCTCTATGTACCAATTTTGAACGATCTGACACTATTTTTATTTTTTTGCCCCCCTCTCCACTCCCCCCTTCTCGCCCTTCCTAATAACTTTACACTTTCGAAAATATCCCCATTCGAATGCAGGCCTCTTAAACCTATCTGTACCAATTTTGAACGGCCTAACTGTATTTCTATTTGTTTTTGCCCCATAGCCCCCCTTACCGCCCTACCCCTACCCGCCCCTCCTAATAATTTTACAAATTCAAAATCATCCGCAATCGACTTGTAAGTATCGAAAACCTCTATGTACCAATTTTGAACGATCTGACACTATTTTTAATTTTTTGCCCCCCTCCCCTCCCCCCTTCTTGCCCCTCCTAATAACTTTACACAATCGAAAATATCCCCATTCGACTTGCAGGCCTCTTAAACCTATCTGTACCAATTTTGAACGGCCTAACTGAATTTGTATTTTTTTTTGCCCATAGCCCCCCCTACCCGCCCCTCCTAATAATTTTACAAATTCAAAATCATCCGCAATCGATTTGTAAGTATCGAAAACCTCTATGTACCAATTTTGAACGATATGACACTAATTTTATTTTTTTGCCCCCCTCCACTCCTCCTCTTCTTGCCCCTCCTAATCACTTTACACTTTCGAAAATATCCCCATTCGACTTGCAGGCCTGTTAAACCTGTCTGTACCAATTTTCAATGGCCTAACTGTATTTCTATTTTTTTTTGCCCATAGCCTCCCCTACCCGCCCCTCCTAATAATTTTACAAATTCAAAATCATCCGCAATCGATTTGTAAGCATCGAAAACCTCTATGTACCAATTTTGAACGATCTGACAGTATTTTTATTTTTTTGCCCCCCTCCCCTACCCCCTTCTCGTCCCTCCTAATAACTTTACACAATCGAAAATATCCTCATTCGACTTGCAGGCCTCTTAAACCTATCTGTACCAATTTTGAACGGCCTAACTGTATTTCTATTTGTTTTTGCCCCATACCCCCCCCCCTTACCGCCCCACCCCCCTACCCGCCCCTCCTAATAATTTTACAAATTCAAAATCATCCGTAATCGATTTGTAAGTATCGAAAACCTCTATGTACCAATTTTGAACGATCTGACGCTAATTTTATTTTTTTGCCCCCCTCCACTCCTCCTCTTCTTGCCCCTCCTAATCACTTTACACTTTCGAAAATATCCCCATTCGACTTTCAGGCCTCTTAAACCTATCTGTACCAATTTTCAATGGCCTAACTTTATTTCTATTTTTTTTTGCCCATAGCCCCCCTACCCGCCCCTCCTAATAATTTTACAAATTCAAAATCATCCGCAATCGATTTGTAAGTATCGAAAACCTCTATGTACCAATTTTGAACGATCTGACACTATTTTTATTTTTTTGCCCTCTCCCCTCCCCTCCCCCCTTCTCGCCCCTCGTAATAACTTTACACAATCGAAAATATCCACCATTCGACTTGCAGGCCTCTTAAACCTATCTGTACCAATTTTGAACGGCCTAACTGTATTTCTATTTGTTTTTGCCCCATAGCCCTCCTTTCCGCCCCACACTCCTTCCCGCCCCTCCTAATAATTTCACAAATTCAAAAATATCCGCAATCGATTTGTAAGTATCGAAAACCTCTATGTACCAATTTTGAACTATCTGACACTATTTTTATTTTTTTGCTCCCCCCCCTCCCCCCCATCTTGCCCCTCCTAATAACTTTACGCAATCGAAAATATCCCCATTCGACTTGCAGGCCTTTAAAACCTATCTGTACCAATTTTGAACAGCCAAACTGTATTTCTATTTGTTTTTGCTCCATAGCCCCCCAACTTGCTGCTCCACCTGGGGGCTGAATTTCTAAAATTCAAGAAACTGGTTTTTAGATAGTTGCATTAGCTATATTTTAGAGCAAAAATTTCACGTTTATCTATTTTTTTTGTTTGAGATATATAGGATTATGCGAAATCACGTTTTGCCACCCCCCGCCCCTTTTGGGGACCGAATTTCAAAAATTCCTGAAACCGATTTTTAGACATTTCTATTAGCTATATTTTAAAGCAAAAATTTTACGGATATCTGTTTTTTTGTTTGAGAAATGAAGGATTTTGTGAAATTACGTTTTCAAGTGCCGAAGTCTGGCGAAGTCTGCCGAACTAACTGTCTGCCGAACTAACTGTCTGCCGAAGTCTGCCGAACTGTGTTAGGTTTTTTTTCGTTACGGAATTTCTTGATTCGGTTGTCGCGCTCAAAGCCCGCGATAGAAGCTATGCAATAGCTAAAAAAAAAAAAAAGTTAAAAATGAAAAAAATCGATAACTTTATTTTAAATTATCGCAGACTGATGGTTCAACTATTCGTTTTAAAAGTATTGACGAGCTCTTTTGAAAGATACCCATCATGAAAATTTACTCCCCTAGAGGGGGAACTTCTCCCCCAGGGGGGAGGCGAGGCTCCAACATACACAAAATTTTTTCCCAGTTGACTATCTCTATTACAAAAAATATATATTCGTTTCATTTGGTTTAGTGCAGTCTATAGATGTTAAACTCTACTTACCTGCAATTTTCTCCAATGACGTAATGTATTTGAATAATTTTGAGTGTCCGTGTACACGAACCATTTGCTTCATCTCAACGAAAAGCTTACTCTAGCATCCCTATATGATACACATTTAGAATACCGAATTTGGAATTTCTGCTACTATTTGTTCTTGAGATATGCTTATAACAGACACACAGACAGAATCACAGGCAGACCATTCGCTAAAATCATGATTTTCGTATTCAGAGACCTCAGAACATGTAAATATAACAAAAACTCACGTTCGAAAATTTGACCCTAAAACAACACTTTCCGGACCCTTTGAGTGAGAGAAAGTAAAAAATGGATTCTACGTGCAAAAGTTTTAGCAAAGAAAGAAAAAGCTGTTTTCGTGTAGTATGGGATCAAGCGGGTAATGTGGAATATTTATGAAGGAAATTATGGAATACTTCAATTTTCTTAAACTTTAGTGTGGAATAGTGTAGTAATTTTACAGAAAATCACGAATAAGAATATCACGAAAAATATAAATATTATACTTTGAAATTATTATTGAGAATAAAACAATATTGAAAAAAATATCAACATTGAAGTTAAAAAGACATGGTATAGTTGATACTCCATATTACCCGAATTACGATTTTTGAGAATAAATACACTGTAAAATATAAGTTCTTAAAAATAAGTATATATTGTCTCAAAATAGCTCCGAAACAATATATACTTAAATTTGAAAACCCATGTACTTATTTTTGAGTACATTGACACGTCAAACATGGGGATATTGGAATTCTTATTGGTCAACTCCATTTTTGAGCATGTCAATATACTCAAAAATGAGTACACGAGTTTTCAAATTTAAGTATATATTGTTTCGGGGCTATTTTGAGACAATATATACTTATTTTTAAGAACCTATTCTTTACAGTGTAAATCTCAACCAACTATTAGTAAAAATAAGTTCCTGGGTATCTGTGTATTAACTAATTACACTTCTCTACTAGAAACGATACAAGGTTTTTATTTGTTTTACGGCTTCGCAAATAGATTACAGAATTTATAATACTTACCTCTAAAAAGATCTGAATCTTCGCGAACCAAAGAAGTTATATAACACAAAAACTGTTGTTCTCACTGACACAAGGTGTACTACCGTCCATATCTGAAGTCCAGTGAAGACTTTTGACGTATTTCCGGTAGGTTGCAGCACCGTACAGGTCAGATACGACAGAATTCCATTTTACCCGAGTATTCCATATTCCCCATTGTTCTTCTATAAAATTCTGTATGCCTTAAACGTTTTATAGTCCTCTACACACTAAATATTTTAGAGAAAATGAATTATCGATTTATTTACGGAATACGATTTATAAAACTGCATACTAAAAATAATTCTGTACATTAATAATTCTGTGATTTTAGATAATAACACACAATGTGCTGTGTCGCAAACCAGCTGTTGATCGAACGACAGTCGGTATAAAAAGCTGTACTAAGACAAATATTAAAATGTTTTCATGTGCAGGTAGAAAAGGTTAAAATCTTGCTCAGTCATTCCTTCTTAAAATTTCAAAAATATCGAGCGTCACTGGTTTATGATCCTCGATAGAATATCATACACCAATATTGAGCATTTAAGAGATTATATACACATATTTGTGAAAATGGCAACACCATAAAGGAATGAGGCGATTGAGTTGAAATTTTTAGCAAACGAAAACTATAGTGTGTTAGGTAAATGTTTAACATTTCAGAGTCCCACGCATGCGTAAGCTGAGCAGCGCCCTCTGGACTGCAGCTAAAACGTCGGGGACTTTAAAAACAGCCTATGGTTATAAATAGGCTAGTGGTAAGCGTTAGGTGAAACATTGCCTCTTCGACGAAAGAATGTGACATTTCAACAACTTACAGGGTTTGAATGGGGAGAATCGTTGGCTTTCGTTTCTGGAATTTCCTGACGAGGATTTCCCTGTCATGCGGTAGCAGCTCGTGTGCAGCGTAACAGCATCACACTGATACGAGTATGGAAGCAGTGATTTGACGAGAATCAGACAACGCGAAATCCGGGTGTGGACCCTGAATGATGACGTAAAAGCTTGATGATAGGCACCTGGTCCGCATGGAACTGATGGACTGTATAGCTTCATCTAAACAGTTGGCAGCAATTTCGACCACTGCTAGAAACATAACAATGTCTGCTTCATAAATTCGTCGACGTCTGCTGCACGGTGGGCTGCGTGCAAGAACTTCTTTATACAGATCTCCACGCAAAACCATCGATGCCTGCGGCTACAATGAGCGCATGTATATAGAGATTTTGGGCAGATTGACAGCATGTGGTTCTTTCTCACGAATCTCACTTTAATATGCGGTACCACTATGGTCATATACGCCTTCGACGTAATGCTGGTGAATGCTACTTTCCAGAGTACCTTATCGAACGGTATAGTGGACGAACATCTGGTGTTAGAGTCTGGGGTGCAATTATGTATCATGGACAATCTCAGTTGGTACCATTTGTAGGTAATCTAAATAGTAACAGGTATATCAGTGAAGTGCTGGAACTCAAAGTCGTATTTTCCTTCAAGGCATTCCTGAAGCTATATCTTTCAACAGAAAAATGCCCGCCTATATGTTGCAAGGAATTTTCAAAACTTCTTTTCAGCAGAAATCATACAGCTTCTTCCTTAGCCTGCTCATTCGCCGGATATGCTGTCTATATTGCATGGGATTTCGTTGGACACACATACACACACACATTGGCTAATTTCCGAAAACCACATTTCTGGACTCAGGGGACCTTAAAACAAATCAGGTGAAAATTCGATATTGAATTATTGGACCGAATACAATACTTCTATTACCTTCGGTACTAGGGTAATGGAAGTAAAAATTCTATTAAAAAACAGAAAACTTCTATAACTTTCCTGCAGAAAATTTCTGTTTTTTAAAATTACAAACATTTACCATAAAATTGCATCTTAATTTCTGAAAATATATATATATATATATATATATACTGTAACTATATAAAATCATGTAACCATATAATTTTTCTGTAATCATTGATACAGAGTTTATTTGTTGGATACATATTTTTTCGGTTTTCCGAACGGGAAAATGGGTGTCAAAGCCAGATTGCCAAATATTAAGTAGCAGTGGCAAATGTGGTCACGAGGCTGATAGGTAATAGAGTCACCTGCTACGCGGTGGTACCTAATTCGATCCTGGCTGATCAAAGTAAGGTATTTTATATGATGCAAGTTTTTTGCCAGGGTGCTTTATGCGAAACAACTGTTGGGGTACAAATATTTTCTGTATTGTTCCGTTACGAAAAATTTCTGTCAACGTATTTTTCCCATAACATACGAATATTTTCTGGTAGGTTTGGTGCCAGAATTATTCTGTAGTATAAGATGATTTTTTATTTATTGTTTTTATTTATTTATTTATTTAAGTAATTTTTTAAACAAAAATCCCTATCCTATTTACCCATAAAAATCTGCTGTACAATTTCGATAAACATTTCTGAATGCTAATAAGAGAGAGAGAGAAAAAAAAGGGGGGGGGAAGGGGGATATGTTTTCCTTTTGAGTGATTGCTTCTACATTCTACTCTGGACATATCCTCCTCCTCCCCTCCTCCCCGAAATTATTAAATAGATTTTTTTTTTTTTTAATCAAATTAACTATTATACTTCTAAAACACACCAAAAAGCAGTTTTAGAGAATGCCTTTTTTAGAACTGCACAGAAAATTTAGTTCTCATTAGATTTTGTAAACCGGTTCCACCAAAATTGATTCTTGATTTAAATATTGTTTTACAGAATCACAAGCTATGCATAATTTTGTATGCATCATGAAAAGATATGTTACAAACTAGATGTTTAATGAGTTATACATCATATGGTATTTTCCAAAAACAGGTTCTTCATTTATAGATCGGTTCACGTCTGCGAAAGTAATAAAAAGTGTTTTAAGGGGCAATTTGAAAGAAAATTGATAAAAATAGGTTCCTGAACTGTAATATATACATTATTTATGTATAAGAATAAATAATGTTTGGAAGCTAATAATGGTATAACCCTTTATTAGGAGAAAGAGTACGAAGGCGTTGCGGCTTTTATGTTGCACTAATGCCTAAAATTTTTCTCCTGATATAGAATCATGCTATTATTCTAATCCGACATATATTTACAGTTTTATTTTCTCTTACCCATAAGGTCGAGAAAGTATTGTTTTAGGGTCAGATTTTCGAACGTGAGTTTTTTTTATATTTACATGTTCTGAGGTTCCCTGAATACGAAAATCATGTTTTTAGAGAATGGCCTGTGTGTCTGTCTATGTGTCTGTTATGAGCATATCTCAAGAATAAATTGTAGCAGAAATTCCTAACTCGGTATTCTAAATGTGTATCATATAGGGATGCTACAGTAAGATTTTCGTTGAGATGAAGCAAATGGTTCGTGTACAGGGACACTCAAAAGTATTCAAATACATTACGTCTATGGGGGAAATTGCAGGTAAGTAGAGTTTAACATCTATAGACTGCACTAAACCAAATGAAACGAATATAAGTTGGTTCTCTGTTTAACGACTTTCAAAGGACCGTAAAAAATCGTCGTTAAGTAGAGAACGTCCTTAAACAGATTATGTGAAAAAATTATGTGCATAATATTTTCCTTCACACTTTACAGGCTTAGGACTGTCAATACATTTCTCTATATATTGGCGTGTTTAAAAATGTTATTTATTTTTTTATTTTTTTTTAACAATTAATGTACTTTATTTTCAAAAATTACATTTTAAATTACATTAAAAATGGGTAAGAAAAGTACAATAAATTAACTTTTAAAAAAATTAAAAAAGTGTTGATTGCTTCAACTCTGGCCTGGTTTTCATTATTCTTTTTTCAAGATTGTCTAAAATATTAAATATGTCGTCATCCACATTCGATGAGACAATATAACGTCGGAGAACATCTAGAACCAAAGTTGGCTCTTTGAAAGATGGTGGCGGTATTTTATTTTCCGTTTCTTCAACTTATTTTTTCGTCTAACACTGTAGTTTCGTTTACTAAAGCCTCATAAATTTGTTCTACTTTTCTACAGTCTGTTTTTAAAACTGATTCATCACACTGGAAGAAATCTTCAATTGAAATATTTTCACCTTGAACAACACTTCTCCATTCTTCATGGGTAATGTCATCTTCATTGATTTCTCTATCCATACATTGCAACTGTATGTCAAGTTCTTTGTGAATGCCGGCATTGCGAAAGCAGTTTTTTATTGTGGATGAAAAAACTTCTTTCCAAGCTGATGTTATCATGTGCATTGCTTCCAAGATTGTAAATTTTCTAATTTTCATACTGGCAGTTGAATTGTTTATCAACTTCTTAATTAAAGACTTTCTATAGAGTGCTTTCACGCTGCGAATGATACCCAAGTTTAATGGCTGCAGCCTGCTAGTGCAATTAGCTGGAAAGAAATGAATAGTCAAATTTGTAAGTCCAGGTATATTTGAAGGGGGTGCAGTGCAACGGTCGAGTATAAGTAAAACTTTTCTGTTTTCTTTATGCATTTTTGCATCGAATTTACTGTTCCAATCAATAATAATTTCTGATGTCATCCAGGATTTTTTGTTATTCTAGTAATCACAAGGTTTTTTTGCAATATCCTTAAAACATCGTAGTTGCCTCGATTTTCCAATAAGTAGTGGTGGAAATTTCTCTGAGCCATCCGAATTAGTGCAGAGTAAAACAGTCAATCGTTCTTTACTGTGTTTTCCACCAAAGTACTTTTCGGCCTTGTATGTTAGAGTTTTACTAGGCAACATATTGTAGAATAGGCCTGTCTGGTCAGCATTAAATATGTCCTTCTCATTATATCCATCTAATATCCCTTTTAACTGTAATTTATATTCTTCTACACTTTTTTCATCTACAGAAGCACTTTCACCACATATGCTTTTAAATTCAATCCCATATCTTTCTTTAAATTTGGTTAGCCAACCACTTGAAGACTGAAAAGTTTTCAATCCAAATTTTTCAGCAAGAATAATAGCATTTTCTTTAAAAATTACGCCAAAAATTGGAATATTAGATGATCTCGTTTCGTGAAACCACTGCAGCAGTGCCTTATGAAACTTTTCCGATGGACCACATTGAATTTTCTTACGTTTAGATGTGGATCCGAAACAGAAATTTTGTGTTGATTCAAAAAAATTTTCTCTGCTTGTTAAAATGCCTTTGAGAGTAGACTCAGGTAATTCAAAATTTTTTTGCAAATTCCACTTTCGTCATTCCATTGCTTTTTTCCCATTCTTCAATAATTTTCACCTTTTCTTGCAGATTGAGATGCTTTCGCTTTGATGCCATAATGTTCGGCTCACTTCGTACTTCAATATAACACACTCGCTATGTCTCTAAACATAAACACACACATAAGCAAAGACCGCCTTATCGGAAGGAATGGGAGGCAACCGCTATCGGACCCTTCAGAGACTGGCAACTCTGCACAGCTTCAAAAGTCATAAATTATCCATTGTCCGAAAGCGACCTTTGGAATTTTGCACACATTTACAATGAAGGACATTACTTTTTATTGCTCTTTTACAAAAGAGACCCAATTTCGATCGCAGTAGGAGGTTTGTCAGCCAAGAAAATCTCTCTCCTGCTTCGCGTCAACTCGATTCCCACAACAAAGGGATATCAAAAGAAACCGCAATTGAAGCTAGTCTCTGAAGGGTCATTAAGTCACATGACAAGGGGTTAGGGACAATGAGTGATTGTACTCCTGCACAGCTCCATTATTCGATTTTCCAAGAAACAGTAACCCCCACCCCTTTTTCTTGTAAACCCTGCAACACTTTTATGATTGCAACATTGCATGTATGAAAGAAACTTTCTTTGTTTGTTGAAAGTTTTTTTTTTCTCCTACAGAAAACTTCTCTATTACAGATAAGAGTTTCAAGGGGGGAAGATATCGTCGTTAAATAGAAACATCGTCGTCTTTAAATAGAAAATTTTTGCGACAAAGAGGGTAGGGATTGTGAAATATTGTCTTTAAATAGAAATCGTCGTTAAGTAGAGCGTCGTTAAACAGAGAACCGACTGTATATATTTTTTGTAATACAGATAGTCAACTGGGAAAAAAAAAATTGTGTATGTAGGAGCCTCGCCCCCCCCTCGAGGGGAAGTAAATTTTCATGATGGGTATATTTCAAAAGAGTTCGCCAATACCTTTAAAACAAATGGTTGAACCATCGATCTGCGATAATTTAAAATAAAGTCATCGATTTTTTTCATTTGTAACCAAAAAAAAAAAAAAACATTTTTTTTTTTTTTTTTTTTTTTTAAATAATATTGAGAATAAATTCAACATTTTATTTATATTTAGTGTTATACTACTTCTCTGATATGGAAATCGTCTGCATTATCATAAAAGATATTTTTTTTAAATAATAATTTTAATAAATTATTTTTTAAAAACAGAATTATTTTTTAATAACCGAATTAAATTCTATATAAATGTATGTGCATTAATGAAACGGGGGGTTGAGGGGGGCGGTAGTCCACCTCACACAGAACTTGCTATCATATAAAACCCTTCCGAAGCCTAATTTGAATTGTTTAACACAGGTTTACATAACAGTACTCGTTATCTTACCTCTTAATCTGCAACCTGTATTTATAGTATTAAATTTCAGGGTAAGAGAAAGTCGTGTGAGTGACACACCAGATTATTTAAATTATAGAATTACTAGCTGTAAACGACGTGATAAATCAACAAAATTTTCAGAATACTCATTGCTGGTCCAACTTAATTACCAAAAAAATTGATTAAAAAAGAAAAAAAAAAAAAAAAAACATAAATATTAACATTTATTTATGTACATAAAGGGAAATCTAAATCCTGTTTTATGTCATTTGTTCTTAAAATTCCAAAAATATCTATCATTAGTTTATGATCATAGTTAGATCACCATACGCCAAGTTGCTCGTTTATGAACACTCCTATATCAAAATAATATTTCGTTGATTATTTTAATATCAAATCAGCTATTATCCTTTTCAAACACATCATAAAAAATTTAGCACCCATTCGATTTTGGCTGGCTCTTGAAAATCGATTTTACCGAAACTGGTTCTTGATTTACTTATTTCTTTGCAGAATTACACACCATGTATCATATCCACATTAACTAATTCTGTACACGCTGTTCCATGTACTATAATTTATAAATTATTTATTTATAAATGTAAATATTGTTTCCAACCAAAAGAATTGCTCTATCCTTCATCGGGAGGAAAAGCATAAAAGCGTTATCCTTTTCCTTGACTGTTATTCTCATTCTTGGCTGTTTCTTGAAAATCGATTCCACCAAAACTGGTTCTTGATTTACTTATTTCTTTGCAGAATTACACACCATGTATCATATCCACATTAACTAATTCTGTACACACTGTTCCATGTACTATAATTTATAAATTATTTATTTATAAATGTAAATATTGTTTCCAACCAAAATAATTGCTCTATCCTTCATCGGGAGGAAAAGCACAAAAGCGTTATCCTTTTCCTTGACTGTTATTCTCATTCTTGGCTGTTTCTTGAAAATCGATTCCACCGAAACTGGTTCTTGATTTACTTATTTCTTTGCAGAATTACACACCATGTATCATATCCACATTAACTAATTCTGTACACACTGTTCCATGTACTATAATTTATAAATTATTTATTTATAAATGTAAATATTGTTTCCAACCAAAATAATTGCTCTATCCTTCATCGGGAGGAAAAGCACAAAAGCGTTATCCTTTTCCTTGACTGTTATTCTCATTCTTGGCTGTTTCTTGAAAATCGATTCCACCGAAACTGGTTCTTGATTTACTTATTTTTTTGCAGAATTACACACCATGTATCATATCCACATTAACTAATTCTGTACACACTGTTCCATGTACTATAATTTATAAATTATTTATTTATAAATGTAAATATTGTTTCCAACCAAAATAATTGCTCTATCCTTCATCGGGAGGAAAAGCACAAAAGCGTTATCCTTTTCCTTGACTGTTATTCTCATTCTTGGCTGTTTCTTGAAAATCGATTCCACCGAAACTGGTTCTTGATTTACTTATTTCTTTGCAGAATTACACACCATGTATATATACGATCATATCCACATTGACTAATTCTGTACACATTAAGTGTTTCATGTACTATAATTCATACATTATTTATTTATAAAAAATAAATGTTGTTATCGATCAAAATAATCGCTCTACCTAGAATCGGGAGGAAAAGCACGGTAACGTTATCCTTCCATGCTGCCCTCATGCCTACATTTTTTTGTCTGATCAAGGGTCACATGATATTACTTCAACCGAGAACATTTGTTATTGTAGTTTTTAGGTATTATGGCTATAGAGGACATGAAAAAAAAATTGTAGAAATATTTTGGATATATTCAATGGTGGTCCTACTCAGTTGTAGTAAGAATAGAATAAGTAAGAATAGAATAAATATTCATTTTCGATCGGAGCAGAACTTTTAACATTTTTTCATTTCTCCCTTTTTAATTTCTCTTACTTATATGGTAGAGAAATTATTTTTTTGTGTTCAAATTTTCGAAATTGAGTTTTTTTTTTATATTTACAGGATTTGAGGTCCCTTGAATCCGAAAATTATGTTTTTAGTGGATGATGTGTGCGTCTGTGTGTGTGTATCTGTGTGTGTATCTGTTATCAGTATATCTCCAGAACAAATAACAACTGGAAGTTCAAACTCGGTGTCTTAAATCTGTATCATATAGAGATGCTACACTAAACTTTTTGTTGAAATCAAGAAAATGGTATGTATACAGAGACATCCAAGAGATTTCAAATACATTACGTCTATACGGGAAATTGCAGGTAAGTAGAATTTAACATTTATAACGAAATGAAAGAAATATGTACTTTTTATTTTCGAAAAATATGTTTCATATAGAATATAATATGAGAATCATTCACCGCTTCTTTACAGGGCCACACACACACACACAAAAAAAAAAAAAAAAAAACTAGATTACAGTGGGACAATACTTGAAAATTGATGGAAGTGTATTTCAGGTTGTGTAGTGTGTTATTAATGTAGGATTATATTTATATTCACCATATGGTGTGTATATAAAGCTTCAGAAGATATACACAGCAGCCAATATTTAAGCGATAACATTTTTTTTTATGGTTAGTGGAAGTGTTTCACTCTAATATTTTACCATGCCCAGGAAAGCTGCTCAGAAATTGAAACTAATTCCTCATAGCCATGTGGTAAACAATATATTTTTTTAAGCTGAATATTCATCGCTTCTTTTTGTATATTTAAACATTTTGCGGCTTCCTGAATACCGAAGTCAAGTTTTTAACGTTTGAACTTTTCATGTATCTCTTACAATAACTTAAAAACAAAAGATTTCAGACGATCTAAATGTTGTATTTTGAAGTTAATATAAGTTTGTTACTAGAAAAGTTTAATAAAGATTGATAAATTTCAAGGAATGTTGCGTGTGAAAGTTATCTGAATAATTTTAAATATCTTTTAATAACAGATTTACATTCTATGTAAATGTAGGTAAAATAACGAAACGGGAGGTTGAGGGGTAGAGCCACTCTTCACACAGATTATTTGTCAAATAAAGCTTTTCCGAATCCTAATTTGAATTGTTTTCACATAGGTTTACATAACAGTACTCGTTATCTTACCTCTTATTCTCCAACCTGTATTTATAGTATTAAATTTCAGGGTAAGAGAAAGTCGTGTGAGTGACACACCAGATTATTTATTTTCTCTTATCCATAAGGTAGAGAAAGTACTAATGAAACGGGCCCCCCCCCCCCTCACACAGAACTAATTATCATATAAAACTCTTCCGAAGCCTAATTTGAATTGTTTAACATAGATTTACATAACAGTACTCGTATCTCACCTCTTAATCTCCAATCAGTATTTATAGTATTAAATTTCAGGATAAATGAAAGTCGTGTGAGTGACACACCAGATTATTTGAAATATTCTCAAGCATCAATAAATAAATTCTGTGCGATGACGTTTACTTTGACAAATATTCGTAAATCGATTAAATAATAATGTATCGATTTCTTCTTCTAAATATTTAAAGAACTAATAGAATTGCTGAATATTTTAAATTTCTTACGTACTAAGAAATTTAACAGATAATAACTTTATATAACATTTAGAGTAAAATTAAAAAATTAATACATTTATTAGCATAAATAAAAGTTTCACAGAATGTGGCACTTTACCTTGAAATTTAAAGTAACCATGTTCTATACTTTTAATAGTCATTAAGTGTACTTTAAAATGCTATTTTTATAAAACTTTAAATGTCGTTCCTGGAACCTGATAAAGGTCATGAATGAAGGAGGGCAAATTTTCTTGAACGTGATGTATCTTAAGCGGAGCTAATCATTTAAATCAGGTACCGTATTAGAATTTCATTCGGGGGTCAGGGGTCAAGATGCTTAGCTTTGTCCCTATTACGATTTGATAAAGGTCTTAAGATAGTAAATGAATGTTATGCAGTAGTTACTCCCCAGACATGCTTAGTTAAGCATGGTTTGTTAGATTACTACGAATAGTATTTTTGTGATGAGCTGACATTTCCAGAATCACTATATGTTGTAGTATAAAAGGACACGACTAATTAATTGAATATTGCACTGAGATGAGTATTTTTGTAAGATAAATATGATAAAAAAGTGCGAAATTTACTAAGAGAGTAATAAAAAAGAAGAATTTCTCAAATTAATGATTTTATATCAAAATTAGATTATGACTATCTAGTTTTTTTTTTTTTTTTTTTTTTGCATTTGCATTTGCAATAGTAGAAAAATGGTTAAAAATGTAGAAAATTATATTTTTATTAGATTGTGTTATATGATTTCTATTAAAATTTTACGTATTTTAACTAATTTGGAAATATGGTGGTGTTCATGTGGTAAGTATTTATTATACATTTTCGTAAGAAGACAAGCATAAAGCCTTAAATAACATAAATATTTTTTTATTTTTTCGCTGTTTTGAAAGGGAAATAAAACTGATAATAAAAATCATAGTTCATAATGAAAATCATTTGTGCTCAGAATGGTGGCATAAAAGAACTAGTTGGCATAGGTGGACTCTGCTCAGTTCCCCATCATATTTATATTCTCATAAATTTCTAGTGCGAGACATTTTATAATCATGTTAAAAGAAATGAATTTGACCAAAGCTTGATACAGTGACAGAATGAAATCCCCGCCTAATAGGCTATCCACCGTTCACTTCGATATATTTATCTTATTCTAATCTATTAATTTTTTTATCAGGGTCAGATCCATTGTTCAGTTTTCATGCTACTATTTCCAATGCAATAATCCTCAAAATTCATATTTATATGAAAAATTTACAATTTCGCTTTGTTGATAAAATCGTAAATTACGAATAATTTACGAAATTTTCCTATTAGAATATTTATATTCAATTATGTTCAAACAAATATCATAAAAATTTTGAAGTTGTCTAATGTATTTATGATCCTCCAAATGGAAGTTTATGCTCAATTTTTCCTTATTCTGACATGTTATGTAAATCGTAAATTCCAAATAACTTACAAATTCCTTAAATTGGAAAAATCATAGTCTATGATATTCATGCCAGTATCCTAAATAATATTTCGAAAGTGGTTTGACATCTTTACGATGAAAATATCACTCAAGATTCACGTTTATGTGAAATTTTGCTATATTCTGCCATGTTAAGAAATTCGTAACTTTTCCAATAACTTGCGAAATTTTCAAAGTAGCATATTTATAGTTACTGATGTTCATTCCGGCATCAAAACTGATATTTTAAAACTGGTCTGACATTTTTACAGTAAACAGTTTCCATTTAATGCACTTTTAAGTGAATTTTTGCCTATTCTCCCATGTTAAGAAAATCGTAAATTTCGAATAACTGCTGAAGTTTTTAAATTCGAATGTTGCAAATGAATAGGGTTCTTGCCAGTGTCGAAAGTAATATTTTAAAACTGATCTGACCTCTCTGCGACAATTTCTTCTTGAGATATCGTGTACACAGACTAACAAACTAACGGACTAACACACTAACCCACTAAAAGACGAACACACTAACAGACTCCCTACAGACAGACACCATACAAATTTTGTCATTTTCGGATTTCTCACACCTGAAAACGCGTAAAAAAGTAAAAAAACTGAGGTCGAAAATTTTCACGATTACTTAAGTCCCCCATACCTATAGTATGATGGGGAACTAAAAAGTATCCATTTATTAGTCAATTTTTTTTCCTCTTCTTTAATGATTTCATTCTTTTCATCTTCTTTTCATCTCCTCCGATTTTAATGTACTTCTGCCAGCGTTTCTTTATTCATCAAAACATGATTTAACCCGTTAACGTCCGAATTAATTTCGCTAAATATATTT
Organism: Salticus scenicus; assembly: GCA_963930645.1. NCBI lineage: Eukaryota > Metazoa > Arthropoda > Arachnida > Araneae > Salticidae > Salticus > Salticus scenicus. The sequence continues at coordinate 58,962,128 of OZ005662.1, read as the reverse complement.
TGATGAATATTTCGAATCTAAACTAATGTGGACTACTGAGAATAAAATATATTAAATTCAAACAACACTTCTGTTAGTTTTAAAATTAAAGTCTATCTTCATTTGATGACGTTTGGCGCTTCAGTGAAAAAAATTTCAGATAAGAAAACTTCGAGATAACAGATTAGTTTTCTATACTATATGTTGACAAAGACCTCGAAAGTAAAGTATTACTATTATATTATTATTAAACTTCACTTAATTTGGTATATCTCTACAAAAAAGCAAATATATCTGCGATGAATGAAAAATTAAAAAATAACTATTCAAATTATGAAATAATAATTGATATCGTATACATAAAACTGTGTGGAATCATCTTTCGGGATGCCATAAACTGTCTCTAAAAAGCAGAAATCATTTCAAGAAACCACAAAAGATAAACGCACTATTTTATTAGCTGACCTCAAATCAGTGATGCCAGATGGTCGAAAATTATTTCTCCAAACAGGTCTTAAAATTTCCCCAAATCAGGGGGATTTTCGAAAAAATCCCCAACTTGATTTATACTAAAAAGGGAAAATAAAAATTTTTTCAAAAAAAAAACAAAAACAAACAAACAAAAAAAAATACCAAGCAGATTTTTCAGGTTTGAACTCAGATTTTTCCACAAATGAAGGCAATTTTTGGAAAAAATCCCCAAATAACATTAAAGCTATTGAAAGTCTCTAGTCGTAGGGATAAATCATTACGTTGCCAACATTGACAGAAAGTTGAAGAACTCCCCAGATTTGTCCCCAAAAATTTTAGAATTCCCCAAAAAAGTCCCCACAAACATTTGGTCCCCAAAATTGTCCCCAGATGCCTCAAAACTTCCCAAAATGGGTTGGTTGGTTGGGTTTTACGTCGCACTAGTGCTGCGCAGATGGGCAATTGGCGACGGTCTGGGACACACTCCTAGAGGTGGTCCGGAGACATGCCATCACAATTTTGATCCTATACGGAAGGTATGGCGCTCCCGCTTCGGTGACCCCCAGAGGTGACTCCCATCATTTTTGATGGGAACATGGAGGGCATTGTGGCCATGACGGATTTTACGTGCACCAGCCACCATTAGTGCACACGACGGTCTTTGGCCGGCTCGAGTACCGAACCCGCAATCTTCCAATTACGAGGCCGGCGCTCTACCGACTGGGCTACCGCTGCCCTCCCAAAATGGGAACAAAATCCCCAATCTGGCATCACTGCCTCAAATGAGGACGCTGGGCGTTAACGGGTTTAATTTGTGAATGCCCTTCAAAGCTCGTAGTGAATGTTCTTTCATCGAATTCATGAACTAAAAAGATGACCTGGAAGAGGCAATTTTAACAGTTGAAATAAGAAAAAGTCACAAGGGGTTATATCAGGAGAATTCGGTGTTTGTGGGGCTGTATTTGTTGAATATTTGATTAAAAATTGACAAATAATAACTGTGGTGTGAGCAGGTGCATTATCATGGTGCAAAATCTATGAGTTTTTTTTTTTTTTTTTTTGCCATATTTCATTTTATTTTTAATGAATTGCATTCCGAAAATAGCGCCAAAAAATGCACTGCCAGTGGGATACAGCCATATTTAAAATCGTACTTCTTGAATAATAAAAGCTGGTTCATCTGTCGCACGATATATGGACAGCTCATTGTAAAAGTGGTGTAACTACACATTTTTTAAATATATATATTTTTGCTTAATTGTATCACATTTTGTCACATCTTTCATTATTAAAAAAAAAAAAAGAAAAAACTCCAATAATTGCATTAAAATCCCATAAATGGCATTACATGTCTTTCTGAATAAACTAAAGCATGTAAATATTCATTATAAAAATGAAGTCACTAAGTTACTTCAAATTATTTTTCATATAATTTATAAATTCTTATTACTATGATTCGTATTAAACACAAAAATCGACAGCACTTACTGAATCTTGACCATTTTTTCCTACGCATCAATTTGAAAAATGCTCGTTATTTCAAAATCAATTTCCAAGGAGATAATTCACTTTTACAATGAACGACCTATATATCCAAATTCAAGTTCCCGGAAAAGGCAATGCCCATGGCAGTGGATAATCCAGATCCGATGCAGCGCGGGCGGGTTACCCAACATGACGTTCAGAGCGGTTTCAGTAGAATTTTTCTTTCTTTCTTTCTTTATATATATATATATATGTAACGTAAAATGGGTCCGTATTATTAAGAGAGTTGGTATTCCCGTGATGTGAACATCTTAGGAAGGATGAGGAGTCCATCAGATTAACTAATAATCCTTCATTAAATTCAAGATGCAGTCTTGGCCTGAAGTTAGACATCCTTAGCGTCATATGTCCCGAAACCACGCCGATGGTCGGCAATTCTCCGAGAGGCTCCCCTCCAGGCCCGCGGGTTTAGTTAGTGAGCTTTTACATGATGAGAGTAATATTTAACGTAGATTCATTAAGCAAATCAATATCGAAAAAGCCATGATTTCTCGTGTGTTCCAGTTTAAATACCTTGTATTTGGGCGTGAATATTTAGTCCTCCTCTGCTTAATCATTGGTTATTAACATTGTGATTGACAGTTTCGCTCTGGCCCGGATCTCCGGGATTAATTAATAAGCATTACTTAACCACAAGAAACGGAGTTGCACTTACTCAGCATTTTTATTGTAAAAGTTGTCCAATTTTTCTGACTTTCGCGTTATGAAAGTGCATTGTCATAAAACGTATTTTACAGGGGAATCTTTAGAATTACTTTTCAAGTTAAGGATTTTTAATGGGATTTTACTTTAAGTTATTACTCACTATTATTTTAAAATACTAAAATAATAATTTAAAATCTTACCTCTTCTTATCCTTTCATATATATATATATATATATATATATATATATATTACAAGACACTAAAAGCATTTAAAAAACGCTTTAAAACACTTCATATTCATTTATTAAAATTATATTTACAATTTTTATATATATATATATACATATATATATAAGCTCTTCGCCATGAATACATGGGATCTTAGGATTAAAAGCGATTTGGGCGAAGTTTCTACAAAATAATCAACTATATATATTAAGATGATTGGTGATGGAAGGAGATATACCAGAAGATGGATCCAGGCGTAATTTTACTTGCAGCAGAAACGTAGCAAAGATTCGTACACGAGATCTATTCTAACACTGTGGAGATATCTAGAGATATTCTTCCACAAAAAGGAAAAAAACTGTAGACTTGAAGACGTGGGTTGGCTTAATAAAGGTTGGAATGGGTAAACAGGAAACTGTATAACTGCAGTGAAGAATTAAATAGGTTTTTGTTTTCTAAAAGTATACTAAAAAAATATATCAATTAGTTAATTGTTGGATTCAAAGAGAAAATATCAGAATTGCTGTAAAATGGTGGAATCTTTATGATTAATTGCATTTTTACATTTTACAGTATTTATGGTTTCAGAGAAAATTAATTCTTGAATGTATTTGTCATAGACCATAAGAATGTGGCTCCAGAGTTACTGATATGTCTAGAGTGGTAGACCATATCAAGATTAAATTTGAAGGTGTAAGACTAGATGTTATAACAGTCACAACTATAAATTTGCAACAATTTAGAATCAAATCTTATTACCAAAACATGAAAAATTACAAAGAAAACGGTGGTCAACTTGTGAAAGTATCCAAAAAGGTTCTGTCTTTCTAAATTAAATTCTGCCACTGAAAGAAATTAAGATTTTATATCTTTGTTACTTAAATCTCTGATGACGTAACTCCACTCCTAACATCTTACTGCATTGTCCTGCTCATATAAATTTATTTTAAAAAGGAAAAGACTTCTTTATATTTTCTTGGAAATAAATCTGCATATTAATTCTTTTCTCATCCAGCGGAATTACGGTTGATGTCAGACTTTCACTGTACGTTTAAACGAAATAACTATTTTTTGCTAATCAATATTAAGAAACTTTCTGGCAAATATCATTTAATGGAATTAATTAGATCTATTGCACCTCCTACCTTCTTCACTGTAAAATTGTGTAAAACACGCTTTCTAAGTATCAAAGTTAATAGTTTAAAGATTTCAGAGTTAAACCATAGCCTCCTAAAATAGATGCCAGTCGCGTGGCTCGGAAACTTGGCAACAGTTCAAGCGGTAGACAGCACAATCTGGTACAGATTGTGCGACTTTTTTGTTCAACTGTCACCAATAATTTTAAGAAGTGATATATGATACATATAATCGACATTTCTTCGATTCTATTTGCCATTTATGTGTATCAAATTCAACAGCCATAAAAATATTTAAAAGTGACATATGATATATATAATCGACATTTCTTCATTCATTTTTTCTTAATTTCAATTTTATTCTCCTTTTATGTGTATCAAATCCCACTTTTAAAAATTTTTTGGTGGCTGTTGAATAAAAAAGTCTCGCAATCTGTACCAGGTGGCGCTGTCTACTGCTTGAGCTGTTGCCAAGTTTCTGAGCCACGCGACAGGCATCTAGTTTAGGAGGCTATGATTAAACATAGGGATTGAAGTACTTGACTAATTTTTCACTGGAATAAAGTTACTGATTTTCATATTGCAATTGTGCCTAATTTTTTTTTCGTTTGATATTTCATTGTTTCGTACCAAAATAATTGTCCCTATCAGCAAAATGTAATCGGCCATTGAATGGCCACTCATTGCATCGATGAATTTATGAGCGTCCGATAGTTGAAATATTATCAAGAAAGACGAATTTCATCGGGAATTTATCCGAAATGTCTGATCGGAAATAATTGAATCCTGTGATCGAAATTGAATACATTTTAGAAATTTATCCTATTAAATACCAATGAAAAGATGTGATTTTCATCGAGTTTCACCATGCTTTATTATCGGTTAGATATCTGCTTTCGGTGAATGGGTGACCTGTCTTAGATACTGCTCGTAACAATGTTATTACTAGAGCAAATTTCGAGAAGTAGATGACTGGTCGAGTAAAATAGTAAAATATGATGGATCAATTCTACTAGGAGCATTTTATTTTTGTTATGATGTTTACTTAACCAATTTTATCCCATTGTCCTATTTAAAGGACACCTGAAAAATAGCATATAGAAATCAGAATTTGCTTGGTGCGAATATTTTGTCAGCTGGAATATATAATGGTATATATAAGCTTCTGCTAGCGTGTTATGTGTCTCACCTCCTCCTCCTCCGCCTCCATCTGGAATCTTTGTTTAATCATGACATTAGGGGGCGTGGTTTATCTTCTCTTTGCGGTTGAAAATTCTTTCTGGAGAACTATCATGTAAATAAGAAAGTATTATACAGATAAAGCAAAACTTTATACTCAGAAAGTACTTTTCACTATTGAAGAGGACACTAAAACATATAAGTGCAAATTTCATCCTCTTTATTTCAATGTCCTGCGTACAAGGTGGATAAGATTTCTTATACAGAATATATATATATTTCAAATCTTGATGTATTTAGTTTATTTAGGTTTAATTAACCTTAAAAAATATAATTTTTCTCAAATTTGAGCAAAATAAATAAATTGGGATAAAATGGGTTTAAAAGTATTTTTCATCATCATTTAATGCTAATTTCATAATACATATTATTGACGATTACTTTTGCTAGTAATTAAAAAAAAAAAAAAAATCTTATAGTGTGAAATAAAGGTATATGTCATTAAGTATAACATAAGTTACACATAGTTAAACTAAGTTATACATAGAGATGATAATACTTGACTAACGTTCCACTAGATTAAAAAATTGACTAATTTATGCGTACTCACTTTTGTGCTGCAATCGTGCCTAAAATCTTCCGTCTGATGAGAAGTAATGCTTAATTAATTTGATGCAAAGTAATCGCTTGGTATTTTTGCAATTTATAATGTTTGCTTAGAAAATTCTTATCTTTTATTATTCAACATCACTTTTTACTGCATTTTATTCTGACTTCTTAAAATGGCAACTTTAGAGACATCCTGTAGAAAAAGAAATAAGTAACTCATTCAGTATTAAGATTGGTAGCTGAAAATTTCGTGTTTCACATATTCTAAAATGGTAATATAAATTCCCAAACGGGAATATGAAGTAGAAGCGAATTTCGATATGAGAAAGCTTTGATATAAATATCTGCATTTTATGATATATTTTATGTATTTTTGTGCGAACTTAAGCACATTTCAGAAAAAATATGCATAGAAATCTCCGTACTTTGCTGGATATTTTAGAGATTTTTTTTTTTTTTTTTTTTAATTCTCTAAAGATACTATAGATCGAGATATAAGCGCATCCTATTTTCCGTGAATCAAGTTTATTGGTGATATTTTGTTGCCAAATTCGAGTCAATAAAAATTTCAGACATTTTTTGCAATATTTTATTGCTGTATTACTTTCTCTTACCCATAGGGACGAGAAAATATTGTTTTAGGGCCAAATTTTCGAACGTGAGTTTTTGTTATATTTACATGTTCTAAGGTCCCCTAAATAAGAAAATCATGTTTTTAGCGATTGATCTGTGTGTGTCTGTGTGTCTGTCTCTTATCAGCATATCTCAAGAGCAAATAGCAGCAGAAATTCCAAACTCGGTATTCTAAATGTGTATCATATAGGGATGGTGCAGTAAGGTTTTCGTTGAGATGAAGCAAATGGTTCGTGTACAGAGACACTCAAAAGTATTCAAATACATTACGTCTATGGGGGAAATTGCAGGTATTAAGTAGAGTTTAACATCTAAAGACTGCACTAAACCAAATGAAACGAATACATATTTTGTGTAATAGAGATAGTCATCTGGGAATAAAATTTTGTGTTTTTAGGAGCTTTGCCTCCCCCCTCGAGGGGAGTAAATTTTCATGATGGGTATCTTTCAAAAGAGCTCGCCAATACCTTTAAAACGAATAGTTCAACCATCGATCTGCGGTAATTTAAAATTAAGTTATCGATTTTTTTCATTCTTAACAGATTTTTTTTTTTTTTTTTTTTAATGTAATATTGAGAATAAATTCAACTTTTTTTGGATATTTAGTGTTATACTGCTTCTCTAATATGGAAACAGTGTGCATTATCATAGAAGATTTTTTTTAAATAATAATTTTAATAAATTATTTTTACTGAGTGAATTTGTATAGGAAAATATAAAAGAAAGTCGTGTGGCGGCTACAACACACTAGTTATTTGTTGTTAGTGGATGTGCTTTACTAATAATATTTTACCATATTCAGGAAAGCTGTTCGGGAACATAAATAAATTCCTCATACAGTTATGATAATTAATGTATGTTTTAAGCTAAATATTCATCGCTTGTTTTTTGTACATTAATGAAAGGGGGGTTGAGGGGGGCGGTAGCCCCCCCTCACACAGAACTAATTATCATATAAAACTCTTCCTAAGCCTAATTTCAATTGTTTAACATAGGTTTACATTACAGTACTCGTTATCTTACCTCTTAATCTCCAACCTGTATTTATAATATTAAATTTCAGGGTAAGAGAAAGTAGTGTGAGTGACACACCAGATTATTTTCATATGCTTAGTAACTATTTTGTTCATATTGAGGGGTTTTAAGAAAGAGATGCAATTGCTTAGTATTTATTATGCATTAGACAAAGTAATGAATGCATCAGAGAGTAATAAACCACACCTTTAAAATGAATAAAAGTATACGTTTTAGAACAAAAATTTTCTAACACTTCTCCTGACAATAGTATTTAAATATATTTTGGTTTTGCAGAAATATTTATTTATTTATTTATTTATTTTAACCAGAAGAGCGGAGCTGCTCGGGATCATCTGTAGAGCATTAACACTCCTCGCACTCAATAACGCAGTACCTTTAGGAATGATCTTGCTGAACCACACCTCAAAGCGTAACAATATAGGCAGGTACGAAGGTGCTGGAAACTTAAGTGACCCCAAAACGAGCAAACGGTACCTTTACCACCAAAGAATGGTCTAAGATAGCACTGGGCATGATATGCAAAAAAAAAAAAAAAAGAGCTGTAAAGAGAGAATGATTGCAGCACTGCCCAACGCGAGCACTGGGCAAGAGCAGACTCCAGATAAGACCTATCGCGAGCATTGGGTGATTTGCGGTGCCGAAGAGAATTGCTACCAGCAGCTAGGGGGGGGGGGAATAGCCTTGAGAACTTGTGTTTAAATTATTGCAGAGAGTTCATTAACGTAAACTAAAGCTATTTAAAGGAATATACTATTGATTCGTCAGATTTCAGCGATAACATTATTGAAAATTCAGGGTTTGTTTTGGGGTGTCACTCTAGGGTCTTTTTTTTTTTTTTTTTTTTTTTTTTTTCACATTACGGCATTTTAAACATTAAGAATTTTAATTCGAAAACTGAGATTTAAATCTGGAAACTAAAGGACAAAGGGCTAACTATTCGGCCACTACATGAGCTTGAAAATTCAAGATCTGACTTATATTTTCAAGAAATTTAGTTACTCTGAAGCTACTTAAGACTGCTTATCAATCGACGCACCTTTTCTTCTTTCCCATATAATATCATATAATAACGTTTACTATAAGGATATTTCATTCAAAAATGAAGCCTTTTTTTGGGGAGCGGGGGAGGGGTGTCCCTGACAGTCACCAATTGCCCATACCGTAGCACTAGTGTGATGTAAAAACTGACTCACTCAAAATTGAGTTTTTCAGTATATATATATATATATATATATATATATATATTGCATTCTTTGATTGAAATAAAATTCTGTGACTATCATCTAGAATATAAATTGTGGCTCTAATAATAATTAAAGGATAATAATTAAAAAATTAATTATTATTCTAAATAATAATTAAAAAATAATAATTTGCATTATGCGATCTTGCAGTGAAAAATATAGAAAAAAGTTATTTAGAGAAAAATTACTAGGTAGGCAAAACATACTAGTTTTTTTTTTTTTTTTGCTACTTAATATTAAAAGCAAAGAAAAAAAGACAGAATATTCTGAATATACAAAAACATATATTACATTAGAATGCAACCGGTTAGTTAAAAAAAATATTCCAATGCATGAATGCAATTAAATTAGAGCCATTTATTATTTTGCTTATTATGCAAGAGAAAATTGCTTATTCTCTTATGCAAGAAAAACCAGGGGAAAAAAAAAATGCTTTTATCCAAATTAAATAATGGCTCAGAATGTATCTTTCGTGCGAGTTTTTTTCTTATTTATTTATTTACAAGCTACTTTCTAATTGTTTCTCTGTTTATTAAGATAGATTACTTTCTCTTCCCCATGAAAAATTATTCTTGGAATAATGTCGCATCTTTTTTTTTCTTTTGCATTTATGACATAAAAAATAATGTAGACAAAAGTTTTCATTCCATCAACAGTATTAACTTAATAAGTATTACATATTCAATGAGCATGAAGTGGATTAGAAAATACGCTGCATTAGATTCTCAGTACATTAAAGGTAATTCTTAGAAGTGCGTATAATGACGAACTGTAACTTGTAATTCTTGCATAGTTTGTATAAATAATTACTGCATTAAAACATTATGCAGAAATACTTAATACTTTTAACTAAATGGTTAAAATGAAATCTAAATTAGAACGGTGTTATGTTTAAAAAACATTTATTTATAATGTAACCACGTTTCCTAAGACTAAGATTGAGGACGAGTCCAAAAGCTTAGAGGGTTGCAAAATTGATCGACAGGTTGGGATTTGGAAAACGTTTAGTCATTCCGCACTTTCTTATCCATTATTTCCTTTCGATCAGATGACTATCACCCCTATTTTAATAATGGACGCGTTGTGTCAGTCTCACTTGCGCAGAGACTTCCATGGTTTCAAGAAGTGTGGTTGAAGAATATTTCACTGAGTCACGGTGGTATATATTTTATACCACCTAGTCTTTATTCAAAACTGCCGAAATTCAGTCTGGATTTTTTTTACAAGATTTTCCGTTTAAAGCTTAGTGATTAAAAAAGTAAATTATTTCTTTATTCTTAACTTTGATTTTAGTTTCTTGTGGCTGTCGATTTTAAATGAGCATAATGACTATGGGCCTCAAAGTATTAAAAATAATCGAAAATAATATATTTTAAATTAGAGCTTAAAGTGTACGCTCTTTTTGCTTCCTTATATAAACATAAAGTATGAGGAAGTACAATATTCCCGATTTGCGAAATGGATTTTGTACTTCGAATAGCTGAAAAACGAATGTTTGAAGAATGTTGCAAATTTATATGTGGGACTGCCATGATGTCAAGTTGTACACCTGCAAATTTGGTTTTTATACGAGCTCCAGTTTCAGAGATTTCAACGACTTTACACTGATTTTCGTGACGTCTGTATGTAAAAGTATGTATATGTGTGTTTGTGTATCGTGTATAACTCAAAAACAGTTGGACGTAGAATGTTGCAAATTGGTATATAGATTTGTTGTGACGTCTAATTGTGCACCTCTCATTTTGGGTTTTCTGTTATTTTCCGTTTTGAAGATGTTTAGAAAAATCATATTCATAATGACCAAAAATACAAAGGTTTTGGCCATTACATATGACCTACCATCATAGAGATTTCAAAAGAAGCTAATGATAGAGCCAGTAATTATATTGTTATGAAAGTTGAAGACATTTTTGCATGTAGAAAGTTATACTTAAAGATATAAACAGGTTCTAGTCGACGAATGCATTTTATTTAATGAATATTCAGCCCGTAGATAGACCCCTGAATGATAGTGTTAGGAAACTTGTCGACATTTTTTACGCATAGAAAGTAATTTCTTAAAGAGATAAGCAGGTTCTTGTCGATGAATGCATTTTATGTAATGAATTTTCAGCCCGTAGATAGAGCCCGTAATGTTGTTGTTGTGAATGTTATCGATATTTTAGTTTGTAAAAATTCATTCTTCAAGACAGAAGTAGGTTCTAGTCGACGAATGCACTTTATTTAATGAACACTCAGACCGTAGATAGAGGTTGTAATGATATTGATAAAAAAAAAAAAAAGTTATTGAGATGTTAGCGTGTAGAAATTGATTCTTAAACACACAAACAGGTTTTAGTCGACGAACGCATTTTATTTAATTAATATTCAGCCCGTAGACAGAGCCCGTAATGCTACTGATAAGAAACTCGTCGACAATTTTTACGCATAGAAAGTAATTTCTTAAAGAGATAAGCAGGTTCTTGTCGATGAATGCATTTTATGTAATGAATTTTCAGCCCGTAATGTTATTGTTGTGAATGTTGTCGATATTCTAGCGCGTGGAAATTCATTCTTCAAGACAGAAGTAGGTTCTTGCCCATGATTGCATTTTATGAAATGAATTTTCAGCCCGCAGATAGAGCCTGTAATGTTATTGTTGTGAATGTTGTCGATATTTTAGAGTGTGGAAATTTATTCTTCAAGACAGAAGTAGGTTCTAGTCGACGAATGCACTTCATTTAATGAATACTCAGACCGTAGATAGAGCTTGTAATGATATTGTTAAATATATATATTAACATGTTAGCGTGTAGAAAGTAATTCTTAAAGACACAAACAGGCTTTAGTCGACGAATGCACTTTATTTAATGAATATTCAGTAAACAGTTGAATAAATCTCTTTAAAATTACAAATTCTTGAAACAATCCAATGAAATGGTCATTTTTACTATAGTTATCAAATAAAAATTGTTAAATACACTACAGAACATAAATTTCTGTAAATCAGGAACAACCGAATATTTCAAAGTCTGAGTGGAATTCTAATTCACTGACGGCCTTATTCACCAAATCAGTGTAATCCCATGGTTCACGTAACGCTTGTGTTAGAGTTAACACTCTCTTAACCCTGGGTTAGAAAGTATTCGTATTCATCATCCGTGGATTAGTTGACTCTAGTGTTATCTGTATGAGTCTCGCTGATTGGTCAATAAAAACGCAATGCATTAAAAAAGTAAACAAGAGTGGTTTCGCTGTGACTGTAACATGCTCATTTAACACCGGAGTTAACCCACCAATTTAGGAGGATTAAAAAAGAGGGTTAACTCGAGTGTTAAATCGCTGATTTTTGCGTGGTGAATAGCGATTTTGAGATAACCTAGCATATTCCCGGGTTAACATCAGTGTTAAAAATTTGGTGAATAAGGCTGTTAGAGTATTGTCAGCAGTTTATAGAATTTTCAAGGTAGTTCTGATCGAGAAACAAATGCATCATTACAAAATTTCCAGAATTAATTTTTTTTTTTTTTTTTTAGGACTGAGGGCCTATTAGTCTCAGACAGTGATTTTTGCGTTGTCGTTTTCGATAGTTGGACATTTGTCGAAATCATTTTCGATAGTTGGACATTTATCGAAATCTAAAATTTATCGAAAATATAATTGAATAATTTGAAAGCGATGTTATAATTGGGAAGAAAAAAAAAACTAATAGCCCTCCGTCCTAAACTAAATTCTGCTTTTGCCAGAATTTCATCAAAATCTTTTTTTTTTTTTTTTTTTTAAGAAAAAGAAAAGAAAAATTATTCAGTATCGTTACAAACGATATCGAAATAGTTTTTTTAATAATTTTGAATTAGGAAATAAATAGTGCGCGTGCAATAATTTAAAATAAAAATAAATAAAAATATGAATTTAATGATTTGATTTTTATATGAAACACGATCACGTGCTATCTTAAAAAGTAGATGTAAAATTTAAAGTTTAATTTTCTTGGCAACAATTATAAATTAAAATAAATAATTTAATGAAAGTTAGTTCTTTAGATATACGTCCGTGTAAGATGTAAAAAAATATACGACAAAGTATTATATCTCTTTATTCTTCTAATAAATTGTCGGTGAGAGAAATTGCTCAGAAATTGAGTATTCCTAAAAGTAATGTTTTTTTTTTTTTTTTTTTTTTTAAGGATAGACTTTCCAAATTTTGTGAATCCCTTACTACCATTTTTCAGTACATTTGAATGCCTAATTTGTCGTTAAGTCAAAGGCAAAGCCACCTTCGTGGAAATGAAAAAACTTTCATCTGTTTCCACTTTTACTGTAATACCATATAGAAAGTAACGCGTGCAGATATAGGCAAGTTCTAGTCTAAAATCATCAACAAGCACTCTTCATTTTTTTATAGTCTTTGTGAGTCATTTATAGAACTTTCGAAGAATTTAGTTCTGCATTAGAAACCAATTAATATTTCCGGAATATTCCAGAACTCTTTTCTTATAGTCAGAGCTTACAAACTTTGGCAACCCTAAACTACAAAATTTCGCCAAATTTGGTCGCCAAATCGCTAAATTCGATGCTGAATCGCCAAATTCAAAGCCAAAACAAAAGTTCTAAGCTAGTTACTGATTTGCGGCTTAGCGAGGTATAGCGATATAATTTTGCGGCAAATATTGTTTTAGAATAGCTAGAAACCCTTTATAATTTTTAACTGAGTTAATTAGTTTGATAAAATTTATTGTTTCTTGCCACTAATTTTGCCAAAGAGAACAAAACTGGGTAATTTATATTCGAATCGTTTTCATTGTACTCTCAGATGTACATTTGCCAATGAGAGATTCTGTAATAAGCGGTGGGGAAAATTCCTCAAAAAAATACTGTATTTGTCTGGATAGTATAAATCGAGACTATTATCGTGACTATTTTGGTTGGAGTAGCAGTTTCTTTTTCTTCTTTTTTCCTTTTTTTCTTTTTTTTTTCTTTTTCTTTTTGTTTTAAGGAATGTTCATGCACTGGAAATTACCTGTTTATTTACTAATCGGTTAATTCACACAAAACTGTCAATTTTTTATAACAATATGTATTTTACTATGGTTGTACAAGAAAATCCAGATCCAAATTTTTTCAGGACGTTCACTGAGGAGAAATTTACGCCTATTTTATAATCACTATTTTTATGCAATAATCGTTATTTTGTTTAATCATGACACTTTAATATAAAAAACAGTAAATATTTCTGCATAATTATAGTGGTGGCAAAGAAGCCAAAAATTTTTCATTTCTGAAAGTGTCCTGTAAAAAGGCGAAGACTTCGAGCTCTAAATTTTGTAGATAAAGGTATTAAATTGTACTGCTTAACATTTTAGAGCATAGCGGTATGGAAAACATACCACATATTCAAGCTCTTCCTGGATGATTAAATGCTGGTTTATTTCTGAAACCAATTGTTATTTCAATGCGCGTTCTTTTATTTAAAAAATTATGTAAATATTATGAACTATATTTAAAAAATATATTGTTTTTAGTTTTAATAGCATTCTTCACTTTGTAAATATAAATTATTTTGTGATCGTGAATGAAACAGAATTGTGAGTACTAAAGAGTTAACAAACAATGCCTATTTAATAATATTATATTTAAACACTATTGTTAAAAATTTTTACTTATTATTAATATCTTCGTTAAAATCAATCAGTCACGAAGAACAGCTATTTAATACCTTCACGTCTGGCGACATAAATGAATATTTCGATATACACAGTAATATACAATGCATCTTTATTAAGTAAATGACTTGATGTACACAATACCCCTCTTTATTGGGTATTAGTAAATGACTTGACTGACCTTCTCAAACAAAAGTTTTATTGATTTACTTTTATTTCCATTTTTGAGAAAGTGACGACTCTCTCATTTTGTGAGAAAAATCTTATGAAAAGGCTCGTTTTCTCCAAATTCTTATGTACTTACTGTCATTCACTATGGTATGTTTGTGAATCTCAACATAATTTAATTGTTGCCAATTTTTTTTTTTTTTCTTTTTTCGACGGAATAATAATAATAAAAAATAGTATATTTATTTAAAATGAGGAAAATAAATTAGAAAAATTTAAAAATAAAATAGCAATATCAGTCGTATCGTTACAAATAAGGTACCAAATGAAAGGGAAAATTTTTGTGAATCCGGTGGATTAACGGCTTATTGATCGGACAATTAGATTTTTTAAAAATTAACAGGGAGCAGCCCCCGCTCATCACTCTTGGAGCGATGTAGAGCGCTTCTAAGGGGACTACTCGCAGTTTATTGAAAAACTCAAAAAAAAAAAAAAAAAAAAAAAAAAAAAGAAAAAAAAAAGAAAAATACAAATTTCGCCAGGCGCAATCCGGCCTAAGCCGACAGTGGGCGATTATTCAGGTGCTAAATTTCCGGGCTATGCCCCACGCGACAGGTGGCATGAAGTATACGAAAGTTCTTGATTGAAAAGTCTATATGAGTAAAGTCTCTGGGAAATGAAACAGATTGCTAAATACTGGTACTCCTGCAAGTTTCCAGGATAAGATCCCATCGCGACAACGGGCAAGAGCAGATGGTGGAAATTATTGCCAGGAAATTATTATCCTTTCGCGACAAGGGGCAATACTTGTGTAATGAAGAAGACTCTGTTAAATAGCCACGGAGCAGGCAACCAAGTGCTATTGATATTAATTAATCAGTTGAGTTAACTAAATCCATAAGAAAAGAAAATATTTTATTTAACTTATTTATGAGTAATTTGCGCGATATTATATTTTCCAACCAATTATTTGGTCGTGGGGAAGGATTTCTTAAGTGAAAATTTTTGGTCAGGGGACAATGAAAATAATAATGGCTGGGAATACCCTCTTCGCCACAAGGACACAAGGGAGAACGCCGACGACGAAACCTGTGGAGATAAGAAGGAAAAGGACCATGACCGGTTAAAAAAGCAGTAATGGGTGGGGTAAGGGTCCAAGAGTTAGGGCTGGCCTGTGCAAAAGATTAAAAGTATATCTGCCCTTTTCAGACACACTCCACAGGTCTTGCCATTTTAAATTCAAAATTTCCTTTATTCGAAGTTTAACATAAGAGGGAGGGGCGGGGAGGGAGAAATTTACATTTTGGAACTCTGTGGCTTCTTTTGCCAAAGAGTCCGCAAGTTCATTGCCGGCTACTCCCCTGTGGGCAGAAACGTGTGCCAGGGATATTTTTAATTTTAAGTTAGATAGGAGATTTTTTATTTCTATAATCTGAGGATTTCTGCTCCTGTGGCGAGCAATAGCAAGCAGACCTGAGAGGCTGTCACTAAAAATGCTTATTTCTTGGTAATTATGATTATTTGTTGCCCAATCTAGGGCTTGTTTAATTGCAAAAATTTCAGCCTGAAAAATTGTATTATAGTTCTCGAGCCTGCCCGCCCACCGATGGACAGTCTCACCAAACGCAATAACACAGAATGCCGCAGCGACACCCTGATCGGTCTTGGATCCATCGGTAAAGATCGCCACCGAAGCAGAGGGAGAAAAGCTATTTTTAGAACAATTGGTTAACAGGGAAGCAACGTCCTTACCAGGGTGAATATTCCAGCTGCAGGTTGTAGTTTGGATGGGGATATTGGGAAAGACTATTGTAGCTAGTTCAGTATCATTAAGTTGTAATATTTTGGTTTTAATATATGTCTGGGAAACCTGCAGGTGGGCATGAGGAATTCCAGTGATAACGGTGAGGGCATCAGTCGAGATAGTTTTATAACCTCTTGCAATTTGCAAGAGGAAGGGCCTTTGAGCAGAATTTAGTAGAGCTATTGCGTCAGTTCTAAGATGACCACCCCAGATGCCGGCACCGTATGTTAATATTTTTTCTATTATAGTAGTGTACCATGTTTTAAGGAAAGAGGTGGAGATACCCCACCTCTTCCCCACCATCTTCATTGAATTGTGGTAAAAAGTTAAGGTTTTTAATTTGAGATATTTGACGTGTGCCAGCCAGTTGAGGCGATCATCAAAAAAAATGCCTAGTAATTTCAGTTGTTTTACATGATGAACACTGATGCCATCAATCCTCATCTTGGGACTCCTCTGCAAGGCTTTAGGAAAGGCTAGGGTTAAAGCGTTAGTTTTTGAAGGGGATAATTGGAGATCTAAATCTTTAAGGAGTTTACTAAAAAGGGTGAGAGCTTCCTGGGCTTGTTCCTCCAGGTCTTTCCTTCTAGGCCCCGAGAGAATCAAGGAGAAGTCATCCGCATAGGCGAAGGTGGTAAAGCCCCCAGAGGCCATGCCGCACAGGATTTTATTGGCTATAATTGTCCATAAAACTGGACCTAGACATGAGCCCTGAGGACAACCTTTCGTTTGAGGAAATTCAGACATACCCTCGCCCCAATTGACGAGGATTTTCCTTGCTGAAAGATAACTACGGATGACCCCCGCAAGATTACCCGGGCAGTTAAGTTCTTGTAGTGCTTGGAATATGTGTGGCCACTCCACATTATCAAATGCTCCTTTGATATCCAGAGAGATGATAGTGGTGTAGTTCTTTGCATTAGAGCTGAAGGCGCAGGAACTTTTAATTGCATCTAAAGCCTGTTCACAGGATCTGCCCTCTCTGAACCCGTACTGATTTTGGTGGAGGAGTTGGTTTGTTTCAAGATGATAGTTTAATCTGGTTACTATGAGTTTTTCGAGCAATTTTCCTAAGGTGGGAAGTAGGCAGATCGGTCTATAGGAAGTGGGTTCAGAGGGAAGTTTCCCTTGCTTTAGGAAATACACCACTTCACCTCTTCGGAGGGATTCTGGAAAAAATTTGAGATCTAAGCATTTGTTGGTCCAACCCACGAGAATCCGTGGCATTGTGTAAAAAATGTTTCTTAAAATTTTGAAATCGATATTGTCAGGACCAGGGGCCTTGTTTGTATTAAAACTATGTAGAGTGGCTTTAACCTCGGTCTCCGTGAAAGGAACATCCAAGGGAGCCGAGAAAGAAGGTTCTGGAAAATGTGGGTAGATTGTTTTTGGGAAAAGTATTTCAGTTAAGTGTTCTAGGTTATTTTTCTTAGAGGAAAGAGCTGGAGGACGTTCAAGTTTCAGCTCAGTGGGTGTAAAGAATTTATTACTAAAGAATTTCTGTGCTGTGCCAAAAACATTTGTTTGAAATGAACAAAATTTTTTCCATGCGATATGTTTTGCCAAGTTAACTTGTTTTTTAAATAAGGCCGCATGACGTTTGATTTTCAAATTGTGTTGCTGTGTAAGTGAAGGGTCTAGGTATTTGAGCTGTCTTTTTAGTGCTGTAAGATGATTTCGCATGGAACGAAGCTGGGGAGACCAGAAGGTATATGTGAACTGCCGGCCCGACTTCTTAAGTCTGAAAGATGAAGCAGCAGCGGATTGAATAGTTTTAACAAGAGTTAGGGTGAAATTTTCTAATTGAGTTGTATCTGTTATTGAATTTAGGTTATCATTAAGGGAGGAGATATGTTTAGAAAGAAGATTATTAAATTTCTTGAAATTGCCATGTTTTGTTGCAAATCTTTTTGAGTAAGTTAGGGACGGAGTTGAATTTAACGTATAAGTTATATAATTATGATCTGAGTTATTAGCGATATCAAGGACTGACCAGTCATTAATTCTTGCAAAAGTCTTAGGATTACACAGAGTAAAATCTGGCCAGCCCCTGGCATTATTTTTGAAGAAAGTAGGTTCGGAATTCTCTATGTTTGCCAAACATATGTTATTTGAAGTTATGAATTCTATGAGGCTGCAACCCCTGGCATCCTCCCGTGGGGAACACCACAACGGGGAGTTAGCATTGAGGTCACAGCCACACAGAAAGAGGGATTTTTGAGAGATTAAATGCTGCCACTCCAGCAGACAGTCATCAAAGTCTGCGGACGGGGGGAGCATAGGCGCTGCCCAAAATCAGCTCACCCTCCTTCGTAGTCAATGTAACGAAGACACAAAAGTCCCCAGTGAAAAGGTGTGTGAAGTTGAGGTTTTGGGTTTGAATTACAAGATGTGCTTTGTTGTTTTTCGAGCTGAACTTGGACCAGGAAGAGGGGAAGTCGTACAGATGACCCCCAACAGTGCAATAGGCGTCCTGCAACAGCCCGATGTCTATGGAGTTCTTCTCCATATATTCCCGAGCCGCTGAGTTAGCCGCCATGCATCTGTTGAGGTTGATCTGCAGGAATTTAAGGTCACTAAAATTTAGTTGAGAGGAAGAAGACGTTGCCTTTTGGGAGTGGGAAGAGAGAACTCTTTGTTTTTTCTTTCGTGAATTACCCATTCAGAGAAAAAAAAAAAAAAATAGGCGAAGAAAAGGGGAATAACGATAAGAAATATTTACCCCCGTACTCCTTGAGCTTCTTGTTGATTACCAAAGGGACCCGATGGCGATAGGTACCGATTGTTACCTTCATAGTGGCAGTTAGGTGTAAAGTTGGTGCTACCTCCTCCGTAGATATTTAAGTGTTGTCCCTGTTGGAAGGCATTCTGTTGAGGCATGAATTGTGTGAAGGGGTTAAATAGCCATGGGAAGGGACTTGGTAGAGCTTGAAAGTTGGATGGCTGCTTGCTGCGTTTCGGTCTGGAGTTTGAGTTAGGTGGACCGTTAGTTCTTGCATTCGTTGACTGTTGCATACGGGGTGGTGGTTGAGTGTTTTTAGCTTCTATCTCGTTAAACTTTTTGTCCAATGCTTCCCTGCATTTCCTGTATTCTTCCAAATGAACTGGGCAGGAGGGGGAATATGCAGGGTGGTTCGAGTTGATTGGGCGGATGCCTTTGTTTGCATTTTTTAAATTTAACCTATCACAGTTTATGCAGTTTGGCTGTTCTTGGCAGTTATCGTTTCGATGCTTTTGAGCACAGTGTGAACAATAGAGTTCCTGGTCACAGTGTGATGGTGTATGATCGAAGCTTTGACAATTTGAGCATCTGGACACTTGAGTTTGCGGTTTAATCGTGCACCGCATTAGGCCTAGCTGAAGAAATTTGCGCTTTATAATGGCCTCAGCTATGGGGAGCGGCGCTTGAAATATGCTGTTTTTGAGTCCCTGCACCTTTGAAGGAGACTCTCTGACTAGCTTGAGTACTGACGTGGTGGATTGGGTGAGGAAACCCGAATCTTGAAGCTCTGATTTTATTGTTGCTTCTGACTGCTCCTCTGGGACTCCCAGGACGATAAACCTAAGTTGTGGGCTTGGCTTCGTCCTGAAGGTGAGACTCTCCGTGAGGGCTTGGTTACATGAGTAGTCTTGGATAAGTGTTTGTGCTTCCTCCTTGGTGTGGCATATGATGTCTAGGGAGCGTCTGTAGGTATTGTACTTGATAATTTTTGCAGCCGTTGCAATTCTTGAATTGCGCATAAGCTTAAGAATTTCGAAACCACTTAGTTTGGAGTCCTTGGATGTTACATAAACTGTGCTTAGCATTCTGTTATAGGCGTTGAGGGCTTTGGAGTTGTTGCTGTTGCTATGAGACGTTTGTTGGAGAGGTCGGCTGGTTGAAATGGAGTTGTGGTGCGCCAAATGATGAGCTTCTTCCAGGGATGGGAAGGCGGGGTCAGAGACTTCGATGGGCCGTTCATTGGTTGCCAACTGTGCTGTGACAGTGTTTTCATTGGCATGCTGTTGCTGTGTTGTTGTTGATGGAGCTTCGATGTTTCGCAGGTGGATGTGCCTTGTGAAATTCCTCAGAATCTTTTCTTGCTGTGCTGCAATGTGGTCTAGTTTCTCATGGATAGATAGTTGGTGATCCTTCTGGAGGTCCTGTATTTTTTGTGTGTGTTGTTGTTGGGAATTTAAATCTTGAGTTGATGTTTAGGGGCTGTTTGCTGCTTCTGAGTGATGGCTGGTGGCTGGTGCTTCTTCTACAGTTTGTGTATCGTTGTTGGTAAAAGTTTTGAGTCTGGCCTTTTTGTTGATAGATCGTATTCTTATGAAGGCTCTGTTGAGTAGGGCCAGAGGTGCTCTGCCTCCCTTTGCTCGGACTGTGGCAATTATTTCCATGGTTGCCTTTGTGACGGCGACTAAGGATTTGTATTCCTTAAAGTCCTCGTGTGGGTTGAATGAGTCCTTTGAGGGGGTGCTGCTTGTTTTCAAAAATTGTTGTTGTGTCATCTGTGGTATTTTAGTTTTTTTCTTTCGATTTCTTCGTGTCTGAGACCTTGTTAAGGTCCCAGATTTGATGGAATGGGTTGATGTGTCTGATGAGAACGAGGAGTCATAGTCGTCATTCTGATCTTCGTTGATTTCTAGCGTTGGTTGGGTTTCCTCCTCTGATTCCGACATCTTGCAAGCTTGCAGAGCTGGTTGCTTTGATTGTTTGGGGAACAATTGGAGATTGATCAAAATTAGTGATAGTGGTAACACTTTGTACCATATAGGAACAGAGATAATTTTATAGCTTTAATAAAAGCTTTTGATGTTTAAATTTGAAAAAAGAAAATCTCTAAATAACTAGTAAGGTGTTCCAGATAAAATAAAAACGTGGGAGGGCTTTCCCAGTCACGTACACGCACACCAGACGCTGAACGTCCAAGCTCAAAAAATTAATTAATTAATTAATTAAAAAAAAAAAAAAAAAGAGAGTATAAAAATAAAAATTTAAATAAACTTAAAATGAAATTTAAGTAAAAAGTACCCTGTGAAGGTGGGGGGAAAAGAAGAAAGGTGAACCAGCTGTCATTAAAAAAAAAAAAAAAAAAAAAAAAAACGTAGGGGCAGGGGACAGTGCTGAAAGGAAGGGGCAAGCCAAGATCTATTCAGCGAAGTGAAGAAAATTAAAATCGGATAATTTGGGGCCGAGAAAATAGCGGAAAACCTAAATTCTGAAAATGCCAACAGAAACGGCGCCAAATAAAAGGTCCAATGTGAAGATTAGAAGCACTTAATTTATAAAAGAAAACCAGGTAAAATAAATAAATAAATAAATAAATAAATAAATAAATAAATAAAAATAATTAAAATGGAGGTGTTAGAAAATTGGCGCCCAGGTTGCCAAAAAGCCAGAAAAGAAAAGAAAGAAAAAAAAAAATGTTAAGGAAATATAAATAAATAAAATAAAAGGCCACAAAATTGGAAAGGGTGGCGGGTAAAAAAAAAAAAAAAAAAAAAAAAAAAAAAAATCCTACAACTATTAAAATTTTCTGGTTTTCGGTCGCCAAAAGGCCAAATGTGTGAAAGGGCGATATGAAAATTAAAGTTTAGTAAATTTGGTCTAAATACAACCGGAAACGCAAAAATCCAAACGTTGGATTAAAGGATATTGAATTTGAAGAATAGGGAATGCGCCCTCTGGCGGGGAAAAAAGGAAGTTAGCTCAGAGGGTGGGGCATGCAAAGACCTATTCAACGGTATAAAGCAATTTGAAATCGTACTATTAGAGGCCGAGAAATCAATTAAAAACCATAAAAACTGAAAAAGTCAAATAGAAAGGCGCCAATTATTTGGTTAACCAAAAATGTCGATAGCACTTGAGTAGTTAGTTAAGTTAAAGTCCCATATAATAGAACAAGTTAAAATTATGAATGGGGAAGGTGGTAAGTTAAAAATTACAAACTGGCAGTTATTAAAAATTGGCTCCCTGGTCGCCAAAAAAGCCGAGGATAAAAAAGCGCGATTTGGCTACAAATATTTAAGTAAAATAAAAAAGGGGTAACGAAAAACGCGAAAATTCTATCAAAAATTAAAAAGATGTAGAAAAAGAGGGATAGGAAAAGCGCCCTCTAGCGGGGAGGGGGGAGGGTGAGCTAAGAGGGTGGGGCAAGTCAAGACCTATCCAACGGTATAAGATAATTGAAAAACCGACAACCGGTTCACTCAAAACTGAGAAAAATGTAAAGAAGCTGTGTCCTTAGGATATAACTGACATAGGAACTAACTCAATTGTTTGAAAAACAATGCTAAACGTGCCCGACCCAGGGCGCAGCATGGTTAGGACAGTTTTGTGAGACAATAGAGCCCCACATATACAAAGGAAATTACTTAATCTCCCATAATTAAGGAAAACGTATTTAATTAAAACAGGTAGCTTTAGAAACGGTTAATAACTGACATAGGAACTAACGCTATTGATTGGAAAATGATGCAAAACGTAACCGACCCAGGGTACAGCAAGGTTAATACAATTTAGGGAAGCATTAGGGCCCCACTGATTCAAAAAGAAATTAATTAATCTTCCAGAATTAAAAGGAAAACATAATTATTAAAACAAGTAATTTTGAAAATGGTTGGCCACCTTAATAAAGCGAAAAAACGAGTGAAATTTAGAAACAAAGTATGGCAACGAGTTTACCGTAAAAAGCCATGCCCGCGAAATCGTTAGGGATTAACCAATCATAAAATACTCGAAAAACATTCCTTTTTTTTTTTTTTTTTTTTTTCAGTGGCAACCGCATAAAAGTTTTGGTTTGATATTGGAGAAAAAAAAAAAAAAAAATCTCCCGATACAAAAAGAGAAAGGGAAAAACGATAATACGAAATACAATATTGAAAACATTTAAGGGAAAAATAGAGGGAAGATTAAGAATGAAAAACGTAATATGAAAGTTATATAATTGTTATTTACACCCATAGAATATTTACAAATTTGATTACAGTTGCAAAAGAGGTTTTGGATAAGTATAGTAGACATCATTAACTTGATTATCATTAATTAACTATATTATATAATAAGAAAAAAGCCCCTACAGAAGTTCCGTAGAGGGAAAAACACACTGAAAAACATAACATTAAAAAGATAAACATAGAATACGAACCAGTGGGGCTAGAATTAAAAATAGGATAACTACAAAGAGCTAGGACACTCACGCATCCAAAACAGCATAGTACGCAACCGGTACTCACCCCTGACCCTAGTAGATTAGCCGATCATCTGGAGCATCAAAACACACGTCTTAATACTTCAAAGGCAGGGGCATTACATCTTTTTTAAAAATTAATTAAAGTATGAATTTTTGGTGGCAACAGCAGAAGGCTGTATGGAAACCGTTAGGAGAAAAAGAAAATCTACTTCATATTAAGGGCCCGCTTCACTCACCACCGCCGGAAGCCGAAGCTAATGTTATTCTATGGGAAATTTTTCTTTACAAATAACTTATTAACTAATACATATTTTTAAATTCTGTTTTCACATTCTGAAAATTCCCAGCTGTTAAATGGACGGACCTTTTTTAAAAAATTATTTAAAAAAAAATTTATATTTAATTTTGAAGCTCAAAATACGAATTTTCAATATGTGAATTTTTTTCATTCTGCAATTTCAATTTAAAAATTAAAACAAATACATTTTTAAAAAGGTTGTTCATTTCACAATTGGGAATTTTCTGAATGTGAAATCAGAATTTAAAAATATGTATTAGTTAATAAGTTCTTTGTAAAGAAAATTTCCAGATAGAATAACATTGTCTCGGGCTTCCGGCGACGGTAAGTGAAGAAGGCCGTTAAGTCACATGTTTTTGAAGTGGGATTAAAAATTGCAGTTTTCAATTTTTTCTTTCTTTTAATTTTCTCTCACGAACGCAAAAATATAATATACAGCCTGTACCCCACAAGACCAACTTGCATTTCAAATTTCATCAATTTTTTTTTTGGTTAATAAACAAAAAAGTTAACTTTTCGTTTTTTTTTTTTTTTTTTTCAAATTAAATTTAATTCTAACTTCGAAAAGATTTAGTTGATACGATACATTAAGAATTTAGGTTTTAAAAGTTTTTTTTTTAATAGGTTATTATGTAGTTCCTCTTTAACAGTGTGTGAAATCGATCGTTGACTGGATGCTAAGTTAGTCTCAATACCAGGACACGTTGGTATATGAGAGTAAGGCCAATTGACTACACAAGAGTCGTAGGCCTGGCTGCAATGCACATCATCAGATTTTGTGTCTTACGTGCATTTAAAAGTTTTTCGGAGAAAACTTCAGAAATCTCCTAACGGCTAAGCTGAGAAGTGCGACGTGGGTTCAAATCCATTACTTACCATATAGCAGCATTTATACACTGTTAAAAATTTGATGTTACCACCAAAATTTGGTACTGAAGTAGCTGCAATCACCCGATGTTTTAACCCCTTACCATTGTTTGGTAATTTTACGTTGAACCAAATATTGGTATTATATTAATAATAATAATGACCATCTTCTGTCAGGAACAATTCCGATTAGACCGCTTCAAAACAGAGACTTTTGGTAGCCTTTTTTTTTTTTCCTTGGAAATGCTATGTATTTTAATTTTTAATTTTTTAATTAATCTGCATAAATGTTACATCATTAGAAAGATCTTTCAAAGCTGAACATTTTTTATGCTTACACCTTTTCCTTAATCTCAATATGTAAAAAGATTTCAACGAAAGTTTATAACTACCATTGCAATTCTAAAATACCCATGAAGGATAAAATTAAAATGTAATATAAAATTCAATCATAAAAATTATGGGCTAATAGTTATTGCATCATTTCCTTGCAATCATGATAATGTACTTATCTGATATAAACAAACAGTTGATTGTGACGTCATATTTATCAAATTAGTTAAAATAAATAAGGTTACAAATAAGGTACCTAAAGTTACTTAGTTACAAATATGGTACATTTCATTCGGTACCTTATTTGTAACGAAGTTTTGATTAGATGTTTTAGAATTAATTAAAATATGAAAATAATTACAAAATTGGACATTTAAATTTATGATTGCTGCCAAAAAAATTTACCAGTTATTGTTATACATACATATATATATATATATATATATATATATATATATATATATATATATTTGAGGAGGGGGGGGGGGGGCATAAGATAAAATAATGTTCCCACGCGAAAAATTAAAAAATACTAAATTTGCCCATGCATATAAAAATTACTTATTAAAACGAGTCGAAGAAGGAAGCGAAATAAGTACTGAGTTATATTACGATAAATACCGTATATAATATGATTCGTAATATTAGACCTATCGTCCAGTACAGGGTTAGTAGGTATTTTCGTTAAAAGAATTATTTTGTTCGTTCGGTACAACTTGCATATTAGTCCCGTCAGGTGAAACTTGCACATTAGTCCCCTTTAAATATAGTGTCCAGCGAAACTGGCAAAGCATTCGTTGATACACTACCTTAACTAATTTCATATTCCGTCATTTTTGACGGGGTTATATACTAGTGTTTTAAATAAAAAACAATTCAAAATTCGACCGAGAAGAGGATCGAACTGAAGACCTTCTTGTCTCAAGTCAAACACTCTGGTACTGTGTCACGTATTCTTGCTCGCAAATTCTGTTTCGATGATTTTGATAAAATGAGCTAAATTTTCTAGGGTCTCACGTTGCCCCATGGGTGAGTTGTTGAACAAAACTTGCACTTTACCGTATGTTTTCGACCACGCTCTTTAATTTAAACTTGGTTTGATTTCTATAGGAATTTTACTGATTCATACTTCCTTCGTGAGTGGATGTATGGTAGCTCCAAGTTTTGGTACAACTTAAATTCATTCACAAGAACTAGAAAGCATAAAAGTGAGGTTGAACCACCTTCTTGTCTCAAGTCAAACATCCTGGCAATGTGTCACGTTTTCTTGCTCGCTAATTCTGTTTCGATGATTTTGATAAAAGGAGCTAAATTTTCTAGGGTCTTATTTGCCCCATAGGTCAGTTGTTGAACAAAACTTGCACTTTACCGTATGTTTTCGACCACGCACTTTAATTTAAACTTGGTTTGGATTCAATACTAATTTTACTGATTCTTACTTCCTTTGTGAGTATGGTATCCCCAATTTTTGGTATAACTTAAATTCAATCACAAGAAGAAGAAAGCTTAAAAGTAAGGTTGAATCTCATCTTATGATATTACTTATAACTTTACTCCATATAATGGTTCAAGTTTGAACTGAAATTTTTAGCCACTTCATCGGTCATCCCGAGATAACTCGGGGTAAACGTAACCTTCCACATACTACAGTGGCCGGTGAAGTGGTTAACAGTGTATCAGAATCTTTGCGGGACACAAACAGAATAAAGGTAAAATCGAAAAAAAAAAAAAAATATTGCAATTTAAATATTTTTCAGTTGATGGCTAGTTCTTTTAAATGTCATTTGTATCAATTTCCGATTTTTGTAAATGGAATACTTATCAATCTCTCTATATTATACATATATATTACGTTTTTAATAAATTTGCATATTTAATTTATTATGAAAATATTAATTAGGTTATTTTTCAACATTTTGAAAATTTTTATTTTATATTATATATAAAACAAACTTTACAAATGCTATATATTCAATTAAATTGACTGTATTATATAAAAAATTATTTAAAATATATTACTAATTCCACATTTTATATTGATAATTATACTGATGCAGCATAAATGAATGCTATTCATGTAAATATATTTTGTAGTATCATTATGGTATCATCGTTTATATTCGTCGAATCATATTCAAACAATAATAAGATAAAATGTAACATTTTTCCTCCGAAGCGAAAACCGCATTTCCATTCATATGATAAAAATTTGAGAGCTTTCTGTTATGAATATATTAAAGTCATCTCAATGCTTATTAATTTGCATGAATACATATATCATTAAACCACACTTCAGAAATGTCTATTGAAACCCTTTAAAATATTAATACAAATTACGTTTAGTATAGCAAGCAATAGATATTATCTAGAAATATTTCACGATAAATATTAATGCCAGTTATATAAATATTATTTAATTATTGTCGTTGAAAAATATGCATTCTTTCATTACTATCGAAATATGTTTATCAAATCATTTTTACATAATGAAAAATTATTAATTTGATCGCTTTTATACATAATATTTTGAATAATAGACGCATTTGCTTTATATATTTATACGTTATGTATTATTACGTTTTATATATTTATACATTATATGCTAATTAATCTACACAGAGTTATTATATATGTATAAATAATGATAATTTTGTTTTCGGAAAT
The DNA here is from genome assembly GCA_963930645.1 of Salticus scenicus. Lineage (NCBI taxonomy): Eukaryota > Metazoa > Arthropoda > Arachnida > Araneae > Salticidae > Salticus > Salticus scenicus. The sequence continues at coordinate 58,934,468 of OZ005662.1, read as the reverse complement.
TTTCAATAAATAATCTGGTGTAGCATTCACACTACTTTTTCATGCCCTGATTCATCTGATTAACTGTTGAAAACAACACGGATATGACGATATTTCACTAAGAAAAAAAAAATATATGTATACCGCCTTCCTCTAGAATGAATAATTAGCCATTTTCTAAATCCCTTACCTAGAAATATACACTGTCAAAAAAAAAGTCCTATTTGCTGCATTTTACTGCCAGAAATTTTCTGTAATTCAGAAAAATACGTTCTATCAACGTAATTTCTTCGTTGATGGAACGCATTTTTCTATATTACAGAAAATTTCTGGCAGCAAACAGGACTTTTTTTTTGACAGTGTAGATTTCCAAGCTATGCGCATAACGCACGCCAATAAACTGAATAGACGAAATGATCCAGAATTTCGAATTTACACATTTCTAGAAGGGGAAACTGTATTCTGAGTATTCCGAATATTCTGAATCTTTTGTATTTCGAGAAACTCTTGCTTGATTTTCTAGAATTGGGTCATAAACCAAGATTATAGTTGCTGAAACCCTCCTCTTGTAGTCTCATTTATTTGCAGAGATTTTATAATAATTTTGCCCTCGATAATATAGATAAACGCTCTAGAATTCTAATAGGGGCTTCTAGAAATCGCTTTCCAAGGGGACTAGAATTTATAAGGATGACATGGAACTATTTTTTCTTGAGCCACAATTTAGATTCTATATGTCAGTTACAGAATTTATTCTCAGTGTTCAACAGTCAATCAGATGAATGAGCTTTTCATGATAACGGACTGTTTCTAGTTACCCGCATGGAGGTGGCGAAAAACGTTTTTTAAGAGACTCAACTGATAGAAAGTAATATCTTGAATATTAAAATAAATCCGTAGTTCACACACACACACACATATATATATATATATATATAGATAGATAGATAGATAGATAGATATAGATATAATTATATTAACCCAGCATAAAATATACTTTGAAATATTTTTGTGGAAAATATATTAGTCACGTTATCTTAAAAGTGGTAAAACAGGATGTAACATTTTTCCATCCCAAACAAAGTAAAGTCGCAATTTACTTGCTGAGTTGTAACATTTCTATGATTATATCAGATGATTCAAAAGTCACAGAAAAAATATAAAAAATATATTATTCAAAAAGTACTGACTGTAGCTCGATGCAGTTTTCATTAAAATGCACAGAAAAGCAGGGGAATTCTTTTTATTATTTTTTCCTTTTTCCCAAATTCTAATGTACTTACTGTCATTCACTACAGAATGTTTGTGAATCTCAACCAAATAAAAAATGCGCCTCTATTTTAAGGTAAATACAAGCTTTTCTATCTGTCTCTCCGTGGCTCAGGTGTTTAGAGCGCCATGTTAGTAATTCGGTGGTCCTGCGTACGATACCCTGAAGCTCCGGAGTGTTAAATTTTGCGGACAATTAGTAGAAAAGATGTCAATTGATAAAAGAAAATTTATCGCTGACTACACAGTATCCTAAGAATTTTTGAAGAGTTTTTTTTAAGAAGCCTTTTTCTTACATCTATTTTTAGAAGCAAAAAAGAGATTTTTGTGGACTACAAGAGCACTCTATTGGGCGGAATATTCACTAAAATGTCAATGAAACAATTAACAATACAAAATAAAAATGATTAGGAAAAACACATAAACATTAACCAAATCAGTAAAATGTTAATTTATAATATAAAAAAATAATAATAAACTAAAAGAATAATAATAAAGGTGCCTCAAACGAATAATTAAATTGCAGATATTGGCCTTTAATCAGAAAATGAAATCACAAAACTTATAGGCAATCGAGTAGTGCTGCCATCTGTTGTGAATTTTAAGAAATTATTTCTCTTTCCTTAACACAGTTCAAATTTCCCCAAATTTTGGTTAATAAACAAAAAAGTTACTTTTTTTTTTTTTTTTTCAAATTAAATTTTATTCTAACTTCGAAAAGATTTATATGATACGCTATAATAAGAATTTGGGTTTTAAATGTTTTTTTAAATAGATTATTTTTTAATGTAAGGTAAACGTAGGAGAGATTGCGCACATAGGGGATCGGCAGGAAGGAGTACAATGGGCGCTCTGAAACTTCAGGGAGTTCTATAACATCGATAGCGAAGTGCCCACTCAAATGTGCATGTTCATTGCTTGAACAGTCTAAGATTAAACGTGGTTATTTTGTCTCGTTTTCAAAAATGTTTGCTTAAAATTTCAAAACACTTTCTAGGAATTTTTATAGAATGGTAGTATTGCGAAATATTTTTTAATTAAACGATTTCCCATGGACTCGTTTGTAAATTTTACTTGTTGCAGGTGGTTGCATGAAAGTTGCATCGTTTATAACAACGAGTGCAGCGATTATAGACAGCGGCAGATTAGACCAACAAACAAGAAACCATTCAAACTGAAAAGGAACTTTATTAATTTTAAGTAAAATCCATTATCTAGTAACTAAATGTTACTTTTTATTAGCTAGTCTTGTTTTTTGATCTGCTTCTGTAATTCCTTTTCTTTAAATAAAAATTTTTAATCCTTTTTATTTATTTAATTTTTAATTATTAAATTTTAATACCTACATGTAATACAAAAATATTTGTTTACAAAAACCTTATGCCAATATCATTTAAGTGCAATTATCATTCTTAACAATTTAATTGTAGTTAAAATTAAACGCAATCTCTCCTACCCATTTGCACAATCTTTCCTACCCTACAAAATAGCTCTCTTAGTTTTATTACAGCTGTTGCTTTAAATCATAGTATAACAACAAAATAGTAATGGAAATGTGCAGAAGAAGGATCAGTTCAAAGATATGCACCAACAGTTTAGCAAAAAATTAAAATTTAGATTTTTTATAACGTTTTGTTGAATTGTACGCAACCTCTCCTAGCCTTACCTTATATAAATATGAAAAAAGTTACATTTTTTACCCTCTGTATTCGTAGTACCTTCTCCCATTTTAAAGAGATCTGCCTTCTCAAATGATGCCATATTGCGATTACTGAAGCTTATTTTTATTTTATTTATTTATTTTTTTTATAAGAGTTCCCAGTGTGTAGCGTCTGACGGCCATTCTCATGAATGACAGCTGAAGTTGTACTTATCATTTATTATTATCATAAAATAACACTATTTCCGGACTAATTTTTGTTTAAAGACTAATTTAGAAAAGTTTTAAGACTAAAATTTTTCTAATTTAAGACTACACTGCGCGACAAAAAGATAGGAACAAAGTTTTTTTTTTTAAATTTTCATAAAATAACATTATCTAAATTTTGCTGACCATTTATTATCATAACAAAATTTATCATATCAAAAACATATTAAATATTTGAATCATATTCAAAATATTCATATTAAAAAAAAAAAAAAATCTTTGTTCCTATCTTTTTGTCGCGGTGTGTAGTCTTAAATTAGAAAAATTTTAGTCTTAAAATTTTTTTAAATTAGTCTTAAAACAAAAATTAGTCAGGGAATAGTATTATTTTATGATAATAATAAATGATAAGCACAATTTAGATAATGTTGTTTTATGAAAAATCAAAGAAAAAACCTTTTGTACCTATCTTTTTGTCGCGGGGTGTAGTCCTAATTATATTGTTGAATGTACTGAGCTACTGCAAAAAAGTAATTTTACTATTAAAGCGCTACCTGATGGAGACAATTTTAATCAATTTGCTAAAAAATCTTTTGTTACCTAAAAATATCCGATGTAGTTCTGTGCATTTCGGTGTTAACCGCATAGTGCTACGGCAAGTAATTTTTTATTAATATATTTTTTAATTTTTTCTGTGACTTTTAGATAACTTGGCACTACTGCTATTTGAATAACATATTTTTTAATTTCTTCTGTGACTTTTGGATTATCAGGTACTACTTCTATTTATTAATATATTTTTTAAATTTATTTTGTTACTTTTGGATCACCTGTACTACTGCTATTTAAATAATATAACTTTTAATTTCTTCTGTGTATTTTGGATTACCAGGTACTACTGCTATTTAATAATATATATATTTTTTAATTTCTTTTGTGACTTTTGGATCACCTGTACTACTGCTATTTGAATAATATATCTTTTAATTTCTTCTGCGTATTTTGAATTACCAGGTACTACTGCTATTTAATAATATATATATATATTTTTTAATTTTATTTTGTGACTTTTGGATCACCTGTACTACTGCTATTTGATAATATATCTTTTAATTTCTTCTGTGACTTTTGGATTACCAGGTACAACTGCTATTTAATAATATATTTTTTTAAATTTATTTTTTTACTTTTGGATCACCTGTACTACTGCTATTTGAATAATATATATTTTAATTTCTTCTGTGACTTTTGGATTACCAGCTGCTACTGCTATTTAATAATATATTTTTTTTAATTTCTTTTGTGACTTTTGGATCACCTGTACTACTGCTATTTGAAGAATTATTATTTTACGTGAATACGATTATGCAGATGTATTTTTCGAAATAATTTCAGACATTAATAAAATAAATATTAACACAAAAAATAGCATTTAGAATAATAAATAACATATAATGGCATGACATATTTTATATAAATAACTGTATCTATGTAGGTGAGATAAATATTGTGCAATAATTTAGATGTAATTTGTACTGTTTCGAAATTATTAAAAGGTATTTATACAAATCTCTTTCACATAAAGTTAAAACATAAATTATTTATAGATAAAAAACTTCGAATAAAAGATAAATTTTATAAATAATGGCTATTAATAAACAGTTATTTTGATAAAAAGAGATTATTATTATTATTATTATTATTATTATTTTAACGGAATTGAAGAATTCTATAGTAGAATGTATTATAATAGAATTTTATTGTAATGAAATGCTTTCTGTAGATTAATTAATAAATAAATTCAGTTTTAACCCGTACCTTGACTTTCCTTATAAAGTTCATCATTTATTTCTCATGTTTATGTTTTGATAGTTTTAAATGCATAGTACAGGGTGATTTTAATTAAAGTTACGATTTCAAAGCACTATAAGGGTAAAACTACCCATCAGAGTGATCTGATATTTTACCAGAGCAATCGTAAAGGAATGAGATTTTGTTTGGGGAGGAAAAAAATAGTTCCAACATGTTCCTATAGATGGCGATGTCAGGGTAATGTCAGGGTAAACGTCTAAATGGACTCATTAAGCACAGGAATGTTGTTAACAATACAGTGGAATAGCAGGAAACAATAGACTTTAAGGGTTTACTACAATTATTTTAGCAAAGTGACAAGAATACGTGTTTACAGCGGAAACAGTCATAGTGAAAAGAAAAAAGAGGAGCTTCATGAAACAAGATTTTTTTTCAAAGATTTACTTTATTTCTGTTGAATAATGATAAAAAAGTTAATTAAAATTAAATTTATCGTATATTTATAAAGCTTTTAAAAAATAATAATATGAGCGTGTCAACATTTTAATTTATTCCGGAGTATTGTTAGTACCTGCCTTCTTTTCACACCACTTTATTTGTAGTGAAATTTTATCCAATATGTATTTTAGTATTAAATAGGAAGAAGATTACCCTTTAAGAAATGCGGTGTGAAAAAAAGGCGGGTAGTGACAATGCTCCGGTATAAATTAAAATGTTGGAATGTCTGGTAATGGAATAAAACATGAGTTTCAAAAAACGTCATTTTAATAATTATAAAAAAATGTTTAAGTTATAATTAATCAATGTCATTATGATTAAACTTTTATATTATTATGATATTAATCTCGAAGATATTTAATTTTAAAATGATTAAAATACATATTTTCTGATGTACACACACACACACACATACACACACACACACATATATATATATATATATATATATATGTGTGTGATATACACTTGCTATTGTGAGTTTCTTTTCGTTTTCGTCCCATGCTATTTCTATGGTTTTTAGCTTTTTTCTCCCCTCGTTTTCTACATTCTAAAGTGCAATGGTTTTAGCTGGTGAATTCACACTTTTATGTTTTTACGTTTATACCTTTTTTCACTTCATGAAAGATAGAATTTATCTATTTCTACCAATAATTTTGTTGAGTTATTTTTAGTTTCATAGTATTTGATTCGAAGATTTTAGTAACTGTATTATTCTCCAACATAAATTTTAGCAAAAAGATTTTCTAGAGTTGAATAACAATGATAAATAAATAAATAAATAAAAACATAAAGCATAGATTTTTAACTGGGCGTGATTCCTAGAAGGCTTAATGACATTAAGTAGAGGCACTAGCATATCTGAAAGAAAATATTGTTGTAAAAAAATAAGATTAATTTACCTAAAAGGATATAACAATATATACGCTACTTACTCACTAGTTTGATTTTATGTTTCAACAAAATGACACTCTTGAGTTTCCGAATTTTCGTAATTCAAATTAATTTCAATTTTTAATCAAAATTTAATTTTAAATTATCACTTTTAGGTTAATTGTTAAAAATCAAACAGTTCACTCAACTTTATCGTTAAGTTGACAAATACAATTCCAAAAATAAATTAGGGCCGCGGTAGCCCAGTGGGTAAAGCGTCGGCCTCGTAATTGGAAGATTGTGGGTTCGGTACTCGAGCCGGCCCAAAACCGTCGTGTACACTAATGGTGGCTGGTGTACGTAAAATCTGTCGTGGCCGCAATGTCCTCCATGTTCCCATCAAAAATTATACCTCTGAGGGTCACCGAAGCGGGAGAGCCATCCCTTTCGTGGAGGATCAAAATTGTGATGGTATGTCTCCGGACCACCTCTAGGGGTGTGTCCCAGACCGTCGCCAATTGCCCATCTGCGCAGCACTAGTGCGACGTTAAACCCATCCATCCATCCATCCAAAAATAAATTAATCGTTCAGTTATTTAATACGATTCCAAAATTAACTGTGAATTTAACTGCATACAGCCACATGTTTGTTTAGTGATCAAGCAACTTGTACCAGTTTTTCTTGTGTAATGCATGTTAAACTTTAGTTTTATTAATTATTACTGGTGATTCATTTAACTATTATTATCAGTATTTCAATTAGTAATTTTGAAATTGCTGCTCGAATTTAAATATGTTTGATTCTCATTTGTTTTTTCACATATTATTCTTTCAGTTTAAACTTTTCCCTTTTTTTTTTTGGGGGGGGGGGGGTGTTATTGGGTATAGCTTGTTGTAAATGTTCAGTAATTTACATTCAACATGACAGAAATAACACCTATTTTACATGCAATATTCATTCTATACCCTTGAAAACGTAATGAATTTGCATGTTTCATTTTAAGGTTGCTTGATATTCGTAATCTTTTTTTGTATTTTTTTTTTTTTTTTTTTTTTTTGTTTCATCTTATTCAATGTTCCTTGTTTTCATCTATTCAATGTTTGAAAAGGTTTTCAATATATATATATATATATATACATATACATATACATATAATAATAGTAATAATAAGAATAATAAAATGGTGTACACGTTTATCCTGATGCAATAAACGTATAAATTGGATTGTATTAGTTATACACAACATACTTAATGAAAAAGGAAGCATATACTAAAAGGTTGAGAAAAGCTAACATAAAATAACAAGATTATTTTGTTTGTTATACTGAATAACAGAACATAACAGACGTCTCAACCTGACACATATAAAATATCTTACATAATATTTCTTATATTTTTATATGTTTTCCAGACTGTTTTAATTATGAATACTCTCTTGAACTTCAAATAATAAGTTCCATCTTTTTTCATTTTAAATATATTTTCGGGATGTTAAAAGAGGAATAATATATATATATATATATAAAAAAAAAGGATACGTATGTGGTCGGGAGGAGAAGGGGTAAAGAGATGGGTAGAAACTCATTTAAACCTCGTGAGGCATGTAATTCACGGAAAGATCAAAAGAGAGAGAAAAAATATATTATTCAGCCGCTATCTTTTGATCTTTTACAGTTTCGCAATTTTTGAGACAATCAATTTTCTTTAAAAAAAAATTTTCTGTTGAAGATCTAAAAGTTAACGCAGATGGGCGAAAATTATTTTTGTCATATGACGCATATTAAGTGAGATCATATGTGTCTTAATATAAGTGAATGCATGTTTAATGCATGTATAATGTAATTAGAAACGTTTATTTCCATTGTAACATGCCCATACTTGTATAGACGTAGTAAATTTTTTGCTATGCTCCTGGTAGATGTACAGTAAAAAGCAACACATGCAGGTATTGAATGATAAAGAATTAAATTTATAAAAACATAATAAATTAAAAAATAATATTAAATTAAGAAATGTATAAGCATAGAGATTAACTATTTTACATGTAACATATTTACTTGTTTAAAAAAACAGAAAAGAGAAGAAAAAAATATATTTTTTTCGACCATTTTCTTGAGACCATGGAAGCTTCTGCGCAAGCACTGACCCAACGAGTCCAGTATTCAGATAGGGGAGACGATCATCTGATTCAGAGAAAATAAGTCATAAGAGAGAGCGCCGAATTACTGAATGTTTTCCGAATCCCAAGCTGTCGGTCAATTTGGCACCCCTTCAAACTTTTGTACTGTTCCCACTGCTAGATTTAGGAAACGTGGTTACACTATAACAATTTTGATATAAATAGCAATTTTGATATTTTGCATATTTGTAAGTTCCGCGACAGTCAAATTTCCTTTTAAAACCTTCATCCAAAAGATCTAAAAATAAATGCCGATGACGAAAATTTTTTGCGTCATATGACACATGTAATTGAGAGCATGTGTGTCTTAATATAAGTGAATGTTTAATGCGTTTGTAATGTAATTAGAAATTAATTAAAAATGTTTGTTTGCTTTGTAATATACTCATGCTTGAGCAGAAGTAGTAAATTTTTTGCTATGCTCCTGATAGATGTACAGTAAAAAGCAACACATGCATTTATTGAATGTTAAAGAATTAAATTTATATAAACATAATAAATAAAAAAATAATATTGATGTAAGGAATGTGTGAGCTTATAGATTAGCTATTTTTCAAGAGGTATGGTTAATTTTGCCTGAAAATTTGAATTCAAATTGCAAAATAATAATAATAATAATAATAATAATAATAATAATAATAATAATAATAATTAAATTATTTATTTAAAAACAAAAGAGAGAGAAAAAAATTTAACAGTTTAATTATAAGTACCAATTTTGATAATTTTTATATTTCTAAGTTCCACGACAATTAATTTTCCTTTTAAAACACTTATTCAAAAGATCTAAAAATAAATGCAAAAGGCGGAAATTTTATGTGTCATGTATTTAATTGATATATGACACAAACGAATATAACTGAAAATTAGAGTATCTCGGAATAACTGAATGCATGTTTAATGCATTTGTAACAAAATTAGATTGCATGGATTTGTTTTGTATGGCAACATATCCTAGCGTGTACACAAATTGGACAATTTCGCTATGCAATATGAAGATGTTCGCCTCCCGCCTTTTTATGGGTCGCGGTAGCCCAGTCGGTAGAGCGCCGGCCTCATAATTGGAAGATTGCGGGTTCGATACTCGAGCCGGCCAAAGACCGTCGTGTACACTAATGGTGGCTGGTGCACGTAAAATCTGTCGTGGCCGCAATGTCCTCCATGTTCCCATCAAAAATTGTACCTCTGGGGGTCACCGAAGCGGGAGAGCCATCCCTTCCGTGGAGGATCAAAATTGTGATGGCATGTGTCCGGACCACCTCTAGGGGTGTGTTCCAGACCGTCGCCAAATGCCCATCTGCACAGCACTAGTGCGACGTAAAACCCAACCATCCATCCATCCTGCCTTTTTATAGACTAAACATTTTCGAACGGAATGAGATTAGGACTGTTTCCATGTCTGGTAAAAAAGAAATTCTACGATATTCTTTGTGGAATTTAGCTTAAGGTGAAGAAAGCTATGATTACTTACAGAATTATAGGTGCTCATGGGAATGGATAAGCATTTTTAACAATTTGAATCAAATAAACATACCACAGACGCCCTTTAGCAAGATTGATTATCATCTTGAAGTTCTGTTTACGGAAAAGTCTGAGATACTTTCAAAATAGCTAGTCAGGCGCCACTTATATAACGAACTTTTTTTTATTTTGAGTTAATTCATCCTTTGAGTATAAAAATTTGCCCGACTCCTCGAAAAGTTATCCCCATCGGTACCATAATATATGGAGAATTTGTCACTGTGTGTTAAGAGTGCAATTTGCATTAAGTCGGTCACATTTTCGTCGTCCTACTTACTTTTTTCAGCAGCTCGAAATAAATCAAACTCTACGTCTTCGTTTCTTTTAAATCTTCTCTTTAATAATGGCTTTTTTTTCCAGATCTTATGGTTTTAACCTGTTTTGTTTAATTGTTCCTGCACTTTTATTGAAGAAAGCATTTTGCTATACACCTTTTTAATCTTTTCTAAGTTCTGAACATGATACAAATCGGTTTTTAAACATTTGCTTTTTAACTTGCGGTCATCTCACTTGAATAAGCAACGTGGCCACCTAAGGTCAAATTTCCAGAAACAGCCAAAAACTTTTATATCTTGCTAAAAACAATCTCACCAATATTTTGTTAACATTTAATTACTTTGCCATCTCACGCATTAAATTGTTTTTTGATTTTCTTTCTAAAATTAATACTTTCGTGGCATCGTTAATTGCCTTATCATTGCGTTTTTGAAACACTTTCTAAAATTACAATTTTTCTGACAATTGCATTTTGTTTTTAACACTGGGCTCAATCCTAAAGTGCAAGTGGGGGATGACGAAATAAAATCTGTTCGAAAATTTGCTTTTTAAACGATAAAATTGGCGGTTGCAGGAAAAAAAAAGAAATTTGGTCCCTTAGTGTGCATACCCACATACATATAAACAATGACTTTTATTTATATTAAGATTAGCTATACGAAATCGCCTTGTAACGTATCTTTGTTTACTTTTTTGCAGACGATGTAAATGTTCTGTGTTATGGACGTGGTATATACAGGGAATATAAAAAAAACCTGCCCCGATATATGAGCCCATAGCTACCACACCGTTCCGAGAAACTGAATAAAATTTTGGTGGAAGAGGTATGCGCTCAAGAATTATATAAAAAACAACAGTTAAACACTAACAGTTACGGTTACAGTGACAAAATTTCGAAAATTTCAAATGGCAACACCATTTCTTTTTATTGGAATGGGATCTATATAGCAAAAAACTATAAATATCGTTAGAACGTTACCTCCAGCATGAAAATCACCAACGCTAGGCATACTAAGAAAAAATGAGAAAACAGCTGTCATGTGCCTACCAGAGCACAACTTTCATTTTCTTAATGACTTCACATTTCACACTGAGTCTTCGGCTCTCACTAAAGTCTACTGATTCTGCTTCGAAACGAGAAGAAGAGACCATGGTGTCCTTAATTTCATGTAGGTCTACTGAATAAGGGTTTTAATTTCGTTGTTAGTCGTAATGACTGACGTCATCACACTAAGTGAAAAATAAGGCATTGTAAAATGCGTGATGTGTATTTGCTCTGTGAACAATATGCCGCTTACTGGGAAACATCATTATCATCATCAAAATCGATGTTGATGGCTATTTCACAATTCCTTGTTTTTCACGTAGTGTGATGTCGTGATGACGTCAGTCATGACGGCGTCTTACGACTAACAACGAAATTAAAGCCTTTATTTAGTAGCCTTACACAAAATTAAGGATACCGTCATCTCTTTTTTCGTTTCAAAGAAGAATCAGTAGACTTCAGTCTAAACCAAAGACTCAATGTGAAATGTGACGTCATAAAAAAAAAAAAAAAAAAAATGGAAGTCGCGTGATCTGGTAAGCACATAACAGTTTTTTTTTTCCCTTCTTTTTTTTTCTCATGTGCTAGCGCTGGCGATTTTCGTGCTACAGGTACAGTCGGTAACAAAAGTGTCCGAACACTAGCAAAAATTCCTATGTAAAAAAGTACACTTCATACGGTTTTGTTAAATAAATCCTTATCGAATCATGTTCTTAGACTGACTAGGAACAGGATCCGACAAAGGTTTAATTAACAAAACCGTATGAAGTGAATTTTTTTTACATAAGAATTTTTGCTAGTGTTCGGACACTTTCGTCACCGACTGTACCGTTCCAACGCTATTTATGCTTTTCTGCTATGAAGATTCCATTTTAATAAAAAAAATTAGGTGTTGCCATTTGAAAATTTTTTAATTTGTCACTGTAACCGTAACTGTTAGAGTTTAACTGTTGTTATTTATATAATTCTTGAGCGCTCAAAATACCTGCCACCAAAATTTTATTCAGTTACTGTGAACGGTATGACAGCTATGGTCTCATATATCGTGGTAGTTTTCTTTTTTTAATCACCCTGTATATATGTAATAAAATGTACCAAAAAACAAAAAAATTGGATGTTGAATAATGCAAATTAATAACAACAATAATAATAATAATTAAATATAATAGTACAAAAAATAAAGCATGCTTATAAAAATGCACTTTATTTTTCACGTAGTATATCTATTTCACTAAATAGTAGGGGAATATTCAGGGGAAAATATTATTCGGCAACAATATTTATATCTTTTGCAATTATAAAAGTTATGAAACAATCATTTCCCTATTTAAATCTTTTCTACTAAATATCTTAAAAATTAACTTAGAAGACTACACAGATCTGAAACTAAAAAAATTTAATGAATTTTTTTCAACCGAAAACAATTTAAATTATTTTCCATCACGTCATATATGTATAATATATATATATATATATATATATAATTTCTTTTTTCAAATCTCACATTTTTAATTCAATTTTGTGCGAAAACATAAAATCAGGTATTCTGTCCTTTAAAAAAACACACACACACACACATTCAATAATGATTTCTTACTTTAAAACAATATATATAAAAGTAAATCTGAAAAAAAAAAAAAAAAAAAAAAAAAGAGGAATACAAGATTGAAAATAGGCTGCATTATATGAAGGGGGGGTGGGGGAGTAGAAGGATTGAAAGTGTAAGTGCATTTTTACGGGCATCAAAAAGAAGAAAAGAGTTCACAGGTAAGAAAGAGTGAATGCAGAATGTTAAATATATGACGGAGAAATTATTTATATGTTTTGTACAATGTAAGAAAATCCCGTTTTTTTTTTTTTGACCCTTATTATTAAAGAAATAGTCTAGTGTGTCACTCACACGACTTTCTCTTACCCTGCATTTCGATACTATAAAGACAGATTATAGTTTAGGACATAAGATCAATAAGGTAAGATAACAAAGTTTAATCTATTTTTAAAATATTCTAAAATATTTTTAAAATCAGTTTTATTTCACATAAAATTCTGTGTGAGGGGGCTACCACTCCCCTCAACCCCCTATTCAATCACATTGCTTGAATTTATTTAAAAAATAAAAATAAAATTCATAGCTGTTATTATTTTGCCTAGAAACTTACCAATATTGATCAAACTATTCAAGCGGTGACCTAATACGAACTTCAAAATAAAATATTTGAAATACCTTAACAGATATACTTACAAATCAAACGCTAAAAATTTGTCTTTCCTATTCAGGGGACCAGAAAGCGTGATAATATACAAAAAACCAACGTGGAAAATTGAGCTTCAAGAAATACTTTGTTTACAGCATGGGTATGAGAAATTAATTTAACTTCAGGTACAGTATTCGTTGACACAGTAAAATGTAGCAAAACACTTCCATCAATTCCATTGAATAGAAAAGAATGTTTAGCTTATTTTTGAGTTGCCATGTATATTGTCTGAAAACTATATATACAAATGGCATTGTGTGATTAAATCTAGTCTTATATGGAAACGCATAACAGAAAATGGAATATACTTCAAGGAATTTCCATGTATGCCTCAATAGTAAAATCAAATACTTTGGGTAGCCCTGTAAATTAATGATGTGAATGATTTCTCTACCACCATTTACACAAAACATGCATATAAAAAATATGTCCGTTCGATTTTGTTTAGGGTAGTGTATGTATGTTACACTGTACTTACCAGAAATTTTGTCGATACACTTAATGTATTTCAGTTCTCTTCTATGTCCCTGTACACAAACCATTTGCTTAAGTGCAACTTTAGTGTAGCATTACTATATGATACAGAATTAGAATACCGAATTTGGACCTCCTGGTATTATTTGTTCTGATAACAGACATATTCACAGACACACACATGTACAGTCGGTAACAAAAGTGTCCGAACACTAGCAAAAATTCCTATGTAAAAAAAAGTACACTTCATATGGTTTTGTTAAATAAATCCTTATCGAATCATGCTCTTAGACTGACTAAGAACAGGATTCAACAAGGATTTATTTAACGAAACCGAATGAAGTGTACTTTTTTTACTTAAGAATTTTTGCTAGTGTTCGGACACTTTTGTTACCGACTGTAGGCACACAGTCCAGCAACTAAAAACAGGATTTTCAATTCAAGTAACCTCAAAATGTGTAAATATAACAAAAACTCTATTTTGAAAACTTGACCCAAAAACTTTCTCCAGGGACGGACTGGCCCACCCGGCTACCCGGCGATCGCCGGGTGGGCCAACTGCCAAATTATGTAGGCTGTGGGCCAGATGAACAGGGGAAAAAATGCGTTATTGGTGCTAAATTTTAATTCTTCAGGAAAAAAATAGTGACAAGGTACATATGATGACAATGAACATTCATCTAAACAAATGATGGAATAGTACAAAAAATTATATGATACAAAATTTAGCCCAGAAAAATTTCAAAATATTGCTTAACTTTTGGCCCATATATATATATATATATATATATATATATATATATATATATATATTTTTTTTTTTTTTTTTTTTTTGAGTTTAAGTGAATGCTGCACTTCCGAATTGTGGAAGCATAGATCACGAATTTGCACCTGTTGAACATCGCAGTTTTCACGTCGGGTGCTTTCCATTTGAAATCTGTGAGCTCTTACTCTTTCTGACTTATGATTTGCCATGAATACGTGAAAATTTCTGGCTTAAAACATGCATTAAAGATACTTATATCAGAAGTTTCATTCTCTATATTCTTCAAAAACTTTTTTTTTTTTTTTCCAAGTAATTAAATACTTTTTTTAAGTCTTAGGTTCAAAATTAGAAAAGCATTTATCATTTCAAACTATTCATAAATCTCATCCATATGTGTTATTATTATATTTATGACATTAAAAGGATTCCAAAGCGACACGCTGAAAATTACGTTTCTTAAGTTAATTCAGTAAACAAATAGTAATAACGTTGACAACTAGAGATTTCAGTGTGTCATCATAAAGTTAAATATATTGCTTCTGCACTTTAATTTAGAGTTTTTAGACCATATCTGAATACAATGTGATCATATCACTATAGAGAAATTATTGTCTAGTTAAAAAAAAAAAAAAAAATATGTTTTCTCTCACCCATATAGATGGCAAAGAAAGTACTGTTTTTAGGTCAAATTTTCGGAAGTGAGTTTTTGTTATATTTAGATGTTTTAAGGTCCCCTGAATACGAAAATCATGTTTTCAGCGGTTGGACTGTGTGTGTGTCTGTTATCAGCAAATCTCAAGAACAAATAGTAGCAGGAATTCGAAACTCGCTATCTTAAATCTGTATCATATAGGGGCACTAAACTTTTCGTTGAGATTAAGTAACTGGTTCATGTACAGAGATATTCAAAAAAATTCTTGTACATTACGATTATGGGTGCAATTTTTGATGGGTATACAGTTTAACATCTATAGGCTGCACTTAATTTGTTGTATGCATAAAAGCATGTTTTGTGTGGAGCCAGCTATAAAAAAATTTTGTGGGATTACGTTAGGAAATTGCTATAAATGCATTTCAAGTTGTGCTGTGTGCAATTAATGTGGGACTATATTTACGTGCACAATGTGATGTGTACATAATTTATAGATGACATACAGATCTACCAAAAATTAAGCAAAAGCATTATTTTCCATTGTATGTAATTGGTGGAAGTGCTTTCCTATATTTTACCATGTCCAAGAAACTGCTTAGGAATGAAAATTACGCGATGAGTAAAGTATTTTTTTTAAGTTAAATTTAAAGTGTTTGCTTTTTATATAGTTATGATTTTTGAGGTTCTTTGAATACTAATGTCAAGTTTTATAACGTTTGATCCTGTATGTCTGTTACCAGTGTAACTTAAAATAACTTAACAGTCTTGAATTCTATATAAATATATTTACTATTTCAAACGAAGGTTGAGGGGAGGCGGCAGCCTCTATCACACAGATTTATGTTAGTATACAATTCTTGTTATTTTACCCCTTAATCTGCAATGTATCTTTAAAATATTGAAATGCAGGATAAGAGAAACTCGTGTGAGTGCCAATTCAGATAATTAACGTAATTCAAGAATTATTAAATTTTTAACACCAGACTGTATTTTTAATTATAGAACTTTATTATATAAAAGAGCTCAATTACAATAATAAAATCACATTCATCATTTGTCATGATTTTATTTTATTTTTACCATATACAATTCGTATTTATCAAATAAACTTGTACGTTGTGGCCATCACAAAATCTTCTTCTATATTTTCCTATACAAATTCACAAAGTACAAATTGTTTATTAAAATTATGTTTCATGATAAATGCAGACGATTTTATCAGAGAAAAGTATGACTTAACCTACAAAGAAAATGAATCTTATGCAATTCAGAAAATAGCTCAGAAAATGCGTTTTTTTCCCCTAAAGACCTTTTTTGTATTAAATATGAAAAAAAAAAAAAAACATAACTTTGTTTAAAATTATCACAGATCTATGCTTCAGCCATTCGTTTTAAAGTTATTGGCGAGTTCTTTTGAATTCTACACATATTGAAAATTTACACCACTAGGGAAGGGGGGGGGGGGAAGCGATGCTCCTTCATGCCCATGAATTTTTTCAAGTTCATTACTATACTATTATCAATAATTCATATTAATTTCAAAATCACTCGTTAAAAATAACTTTCATTATGTAGTACATTTATACGAAATTTTGTCCTGTAGTGCTATGTTAAAATTTTTGAAAATAAATTTGATGGCAGAGCTACCTATTTAGCGATTGATCCCAAAATGGATTCAACAAGGTAAAGCTCATATTAAATATCAAGTTTGGTTAAATTTCGTTTATTGGTTTGGGAGTTGTAGCGTCCACAAAATTTATTATACTCACGCACCAACACATATAGAGGCAGACAGATTGACAGACATTTTCCGAAAATGATCAAATCATTTTCTGGACATCTCAAAACGTGTAAAACAATCGAAAATTTTCACAAATCCAAAATTACATTCTTTTTTTTTTTAAGAAAGAAAGTAGAAACTAACACAAAATTAATTTGGCGTTTTACTTTTACATTTCATTTTATATACCTTTAGATTATAATGTGAAAAATTTAAAAGTATAGTTTGTGATAAAATATGCAAGATGCCATAAAGATCACCATCATCCGAAGGTGTAGGTGTAGGCGCATTCATTAGGATCCAAGACAGGGAGTAACCGACGTCGGGAAACTTTCTCGGGACCCTAGCCCTTATTTACGCAAGTATCGGAAAAAAAAAGCAGTCTTTGGGGACTGCCGATAGAAGTGAAAACTAAGTAACTTGTGAATTGTATCGTCGAGCTATTAGATTATTATTTTCGAATTATTTTTGGTTTGTAAAGAAGTGTTTATGATCTGTATTATATGATTCGGCACAATATTTGTAGCTACCCAAATAAAATGAACTAAGCCTTATATTAGGTAAAAATATTGATTACTTATGAAATTATATTAATTAGTAGCTGAAATACAAAAGAAAACCGATTCAGGAGACCTCAAAACGTGTAAACCAGGAGAAATCTCGAATTTCACTTTCGATATTATAAAAGACTTTAAAATGTCTTTCGAATGATGTATTAAAAATAATTTAATCATAATTAGAAATTGAAATTTTAAAATATTACAGCGCCATCTGGTGGTAGAAATTTCTGTAAGCTACTGTTCGATTCCAACTCAACAAAGCTTTCAAATGATGTATTACTTATGAAATTAATTTAATTAGTAGCTGAGATACAAAAGAAAACCCATTCAGGACACCTCAAGTCGTGTAAATCAGCTGAAATCTTGAATTCCACTTTCGATAATATAAAAGTACTTTAAAATATCTTTCGAATGATGTATTAAAAATAATTTAATCATAATTAGAATTTGAAATACGCGTATTAGAATTAAATTTAATTTCCAATTAAAATGTAAATTTTTTCCAAAATCGATGAAATTTGAACTGCAACTATCCCCTGTGCTGTTAATGGCGCACAGAAAGTTTGAAAGAATTTAGAAGAAAATTGAAGCATTTTGAAATTTGCAATTTTTATTCCTGGTAGAAAAACCATGTGATGTCAGTTGGTAAAAAATATGTTTCTTCCCGACCAGACGGAGTGAATGGGTTGTCATGGTAACGAACGCCTGCTGAATTTCAAAGCGTTCGCTGACGATGACGCGAGTTCCATGATTTTTGTTCACCCAAAAATGCTCAACACACCTAAAGAAGTTTTCACTTAAAAAAAAAAAAAAAAAAAAATGTAAAACTCCAAAGGGCTACGTCAGTGAGTGCTATATGGGATTGAATCCAACAACGTCACGTCTACCAGATTTGAGAGCAGAACCTCTCAGCCACTGGTGAGGTGCACCATCATCCTAAAAAACTCATTAATATGAAATTATTCTGATAAAAGCAAATAAAAAAATATACTACTTTACATTTTAACATAATTGCTTTGATGCTATATTTTATAACTGAATGTATTCTGGTATTTTTAATTTAGACCTCAATAATTATCTACAAAGTAAATAAAACTCGTTTAACATTACCATCTGCATCAATTTATCTTAAAACTTTATTAACATGCCATTTAAAATAGTTATTGTTCACTTTCCTGCAGTAACTTCAGAGAACTACTCATATAATTGAAAAATAAAATAAAAATGGCCTAATTGAGTTTTTTTGTCATTGAGCATCATTTAGTAAATTGAAAATCATTGTGTAATTTTAATACTGTTGTGAACAAAATTTTGTGCTGAAAATATATTTCCTGAAGATTCAGAAATGTATCCCATTAACGTTCTAGTGTTAGTCTTCTAGAACATACTGTATTAGGGGCTAA
Organism: Salticus scenicus; assembly: GCA_963930645.1. Classification (NCBI taxonomy): domain Eukaryota; kingdom Metazoa; phylum Arthropoda; class Arachnida; order Araneae; family Salticidae; genus Salticus; species Salticus scenicus. The sequence continues at coordinate 58,915,258 of OZ005662.1, read as the reverse complement.
TCGCTGATCCATGGGAAAGAAGAAATCGATCACAATTTCAAACATTTATTAAAAATATGTTTGTATTTATAAAACTTATATTAATGTGAAAGGTTAAGTAAAATGCTGTAAAATTATGACTTTATTAAAAAATAACTGAGTTTCTGTGACTCTGTTTTGTGCCCCGATGGAGAAGGCTTCTTTATATCCGTTATGGAGTGAGTGGGCCAAAATATCTTGTAGCCGGGTGGGCCAAATTGAGCCAGTCCGCCTCTGACTTTCTCTATCATATATATATATATAGGTAAAAGAAAGTAAAAAAAAAAAAAAAAAAAAAAAAACTACGTGTGTACAGAAATGGAAGCCTTTTATAAATTAGCATCCTCAAAGACATAATTTACCAAAAAAAAATTTCATGGAGCTGACATTCTTTTTGTGTTTCATACCTGTGTTATTTGAATCATACATTCATGTGGTACACGAATGTATTTGAGTATAAGGGAATGTCAGTTTAAAACAACATAAGTTCTAATATAAGTAGATGCATAGATTTAATATATGCTTGCATAATACAAAAATTGTAAAAGTTTGGTGCTGTGTAAGTGGTTTATAAATAGATCACAAAATACTCATATTGAATAATTAAAAAAAAAAAAAAAATCATACACGCCTTTTTAAAAACGCAATAAAAAAGGTGGATTCGCTCCATTCGACTTTTCGAACCTTTTGTAATTGTCAAGTGTTTGAACAAATTTGAATCATTGAAAAATTCAGTAAATAATCAAAAGGGGCGCGTATCAATAGGGTGTATCAATATTTCTTCTCAAGTTTGTAAAGTGGAGGGTAATGTATCTGAATATTTTTCTGCGTCCCTATAAAAGTGTATAAATCTTAAGCAAGCAAATTTCTATCAACGAGCACGGTGTAGCTAAATTGTAAAGCAAATCTCGATTTTTGTCTTTTTGAAGTAAATCACTGAACTTTATTTAATTATTTCTAATAGAACGTAATACAAGAAGTCGACAGTCGAAATTTTTTCCCTGATTCTTCCAGCAATATATTCATGTAATAAATTTTTATTTAATCGTGCAAACTTACTAACCGAATGAAAAATACTGATGGAAGAATCAAGGAAAAAATTTTGACGGTCGACACCCTGTAATATGTGTAAATTGTTTATTACTTCAATGTAAAAGACTTATCAGTAGTACGCTGTTAAAAAAATGCAACTTTGCTGCCAGAAATTCTGTGTAATTTGAGAAAAAAGTCGTAAATTACGGAAAAATTACGTTGACAAAACGTATCTTTCTGTAATTACAAAGAATTTCTGGCAGCAAAGATGCATTTTTTAACAGTGTACGCAAACCATTTCTTATAATGATTGTGCATCCGTAAAGTAATGCAAAATATCTCAATCTTCTTTTGGCTTAATCATTTATTCTACCACATTAGGAACCACACAAAAAACGTATTTGAAATATACAGTCGGTAACAAAAGTGTCCGAACACTAGCAAAAATTCCTATGTAAAAAAATACACTTCATACGATTCTGTTAAATAAATCCTTATCGAATCATGTTCTTACGCTGACTAAGAACAGGATTCGACAAGGATTTATTTAATAAAACCGTATGAAGTGTACTTTTTATACATAGGAATTTTTGCTAGTGTTCGGACACTTTTGTTTCCGACTGCACTTTTTTAGTCATTTAAGAGAATTTTTTTTAAAGTTATCTGCAATAAAAATTATGCACATCACTTTATCAAAATAATTAATGAGGATTTAGTGAGGTAGTGTTTCAGTGTACCTTTGGTACATACACTTAAACAAATATATATACAGTCGGCTGCAAAATCATTCGAGCACTAGCAATAATCCTTGCCAAAAAAAAGTACACTTAATACAGCTTTGTTAAATAAATCCTTGTCGAGTCATGTTCTTAATCAGTCTAAGAACATGATTCGACAAGGATTTACTTAGCAAAACAGTCTTAAGTGTACTTTTTAAATATAGGAATTATTGGCTAGTGCTCGAATAATTTTGCAGCCGACTGTATATCGCCTTCATCTAGAACGAGTAAATAGTCATTTTCTGAAACTCTAAAGTAGAAATATAGATTTACGAGTTATGCGTATAAACTAAACAAATAACTTGGATAGACGAAATGATCGGGAATTTTTAGATAGTGAAATAATATTACGAATATTATGAAGATTATGAATCTATTGTATGGCGAGAAATTCTAGCTTGATTTCCTAGAATGGTCATAAACCAAGATTATAGTTACTAAAGCTCACCTCTTGAGTTCACATTTATTTGCATAGATTTTTAATTAAGTTTGACCCCACGATAATATAGAAAAATGATTTAGAAGATTAAAGTGGGATATAAATACTATTCTTATAAATACCTTTGACATTTTTTCTATAAATTCGATCTTATATGCTTTTTAAACAATTGGTGCTTTAATGTACCGTCGGTAAATAAAGGGTTAAACAATTCAACATTATTAAAGCACATATCAATTAATTTGAGTCCATAAACCGCAATGTATAAGAATTTTCTTTTGTATCCTTGAAAAAAAAATTATAAAAGTTTCAAGATTTATTTGTTCAATATACCAGTAGTATGATGAGGAATTAAGAAAAAAAATTAATTTCAGAATATGAGCAATACTTAGTGCAAATTTATTTTTTATGCAGTATTTATATATATGTATATATAGAAGGATCGACGAAAAAAATATTATGCGGTAGACACCTTTTGACGTTTTCAAGTTTTTCCAGTTCCAAGACAATATCATGTTGAAAACTTTACGGTTAAAGATCTAAAATTGAACGCAGATAAGAAAATTATTTACGTCATGTATGCATTGTCAGCATTGCATGAATAAGCTTGGATATAGGTGAATGCATGGCCAATGCCTTTATAATATAATTATATACATAAATTGGCACTGTAATAGATTGCTGTTCATGCAGAAACTGAAAATGTTTGGGGTGTGATATACATGTTTCAGTATAACTATATACTCATATTTAATACATTCAATCGTAAATTGAATTAACATTATAATATAACCTTGTTGCATTTAGACGCTGAAAATTACTTGTGGTGTGTACTGAATGTGGCATATGTATGAATCTAAATTATATGTATGTTCATTATATTTAATACCTGGCTAGATACAATATATTACACTGTTAACATGTTAGTCGTGATAAAGATGCATGTTCAATTACTTGAAATCAAGTATTGCCACCATTTATTTATTTCGTTAAAATATATATATATATATATATATATATATATATATATATATATTTCTGTGCCATTATTTTTAACTAGTTGATTGTAGTTCGTCTAAGGCGCCCATTGAAAAATGATCATTTTATTTTATTTATTTATTTCTTACTCATGCAATGAAACATTTTAATGTAATAACAATTTTTTTTTTAAATAATTATTCAATATATTTTAGCGTAAAATTATGAGATTAGAGGACTAAAAATAATTATGTTTAGAGACATTAATTACAATTTTGTACTAAAGCTCGAAAAAACAACTCTCTTCTCGAAGGTGGTACCCAAGAAATACAGGGTTTGATGCAAGGTTCCACTCGTCGGCCTAGTCATTCATAATTTTCCGTTCTTTTCTCCACAACTAGCGTTAATACGGACTAGGACACCTGGGTAGAATGCTTTCTAAAATTATTGAAAATAAAATAAATATTGTTGCCCAAAATAAATAAATAAATGTATTTCACTTTATGTCAGAAAAAATGAAACATTATTTTATTTTTATTTTTTACTTTTATATATATATATATATATATTATTGTTTAAATAATTAAAATAAAACTGATAAAATCGTGCTAAAAAAAATGGAACAGCTTCAGCATAGAAGCCCTTGGTTAAATTTCAAAATTTTCACCGAAGTAGCTCAGCTGTTTCTCATTATGATCTTTAATACTTACGCAATTGCGAAAGTCGTTTTAAATCACTGCCAAAATGACCATAAAAATTTTATAGCCGCCAACGGGCTCCTATGCTAAAGCTTTGCTAAAGAAGTTTTAAGAAATGAATACAATAACCGATGCTAAGGAATGAAACACAGTTACTGTATAATTTTTATTAAAATCACACAATCAACTGTGGAAGAAAATCATATTTGTTGAAATTTTATTTTTCCGACTGAGTGAAAATAATGCCTGGACCCGGAGTCGAACCCCGGAACTTTTACTTACAAGGTCAAGGCTCTACCAATTGAGATATCCAGGCCGACACTCCGGTCAGCATTATTCACTCAGACAATCTTTAGGCAGAAACATCTTTGGTCTATCATGTAGATAGCTCGACAGAAATAAGCCGCAGGAAATGGAAAACACCATTAGATAATGGGAGAAAGAAATACAATTTTTATTAAAATCACACAATCATGAAATTTTATTTTTCCGACTGAGGGAAAATAATGCCGGAACCGGGAGTCGAACCCCGGGTCTTTGACTTACAAGGTCAAGGCTCTACCAATATTAAGCTATACAGTTACTGTATGCCTTTATATAGAAGAATAGATTAAAATAAGTCCAATCATATTAAATTAAATTCTGTTTTGTATACAGAACTTTATATCTAGTACTTAGAAAACAAAAATAGACTTAGGATTATTTATTTATTTATTTAATGTTTTGTTCCAAAACATCCCTTTTTGGGGCATCTTCAGATGTGACTAAATTTCTCGAGCACAATGTTCATATCCTCATTTCTTCCAATACCCAGGGCCGACTATGCTTTTTGAAGACACGGGGCACTGTTGCTATTTGGAGGCATCCTTACCCTGCTCTAAAGAGATCGCCAAAAGGACATTCTCAAAAACAAAAATAAATTAAAATAGTGCATTTTTAAAACTTTCCCTTCAATTATACCTTCAATTTTCTTATTGTTTTAGCAACCTAGTTTTATGTTCAAGACAAAGGAAAAACTGAAGCACATTGATCAGCCAATGTTTAGGAAATTAGTCATAAAATTTAATAATTGTTTAAACTCCCTAATAAAATATAGAAAGAAAAATTTAATTTTTGTCTTTAATAGACATATAATGAAAAAAATTGTACTATTATTTCTCAATTTTTGGAAATGAGTCCCCTTAAATTTAGAGGCCCTGGGCCAGTGCCCCATATGCCCGTGCCATAATCTGGCCCTGCCAATACCACTTTTTTTAAAGAGTAATTTTTAGCTTATTCAATCGTAACTACATATTTGAAAAATTTATTTTAGAAAAAAAGTGATGTTGAACGAAAGGCGTTTAATAACAATGCTCCGGTGAAATCTTAAATGTTAGCATATCTGTACCTTGATGTGTATTTTTAAATCTGATTTTCTTAAAATTACACTCCACCTACCCTCACATACGCAACAATGCATTCTCGTAAAAGACTGACGATTTTAAAATAAAATTCAAACTATTTTCTTATTACAATGCTCCGGTGAAATCTTAAATGTTAGCATATCTGTACCTTGATGTGTATTTTTACTTCCTTCTATATGTAATATAGAGAAAGTATTGGATTCGTGAAAATTTTCGACCTCCGTTTTTTGATGGATCCCGTTTTGGGATGCCCCGTTTTACCCGTTTTGGGATGTCCTGAACACGAATTGATAGTTTTTAGAAAATGTCTGTCTGTGTGTATCACGACTTTTGTGGACACTGTATCTCACGAACCAATGAATGGAATTTAACCAAACTTGGTATTTTGTGGCACCCTAACATAAAATGGAGCTCATTAGATTTGGGGATCAATCGCTCAACAGATGGTGCGGTGATCGCATTTTTTCTAAATTTTTAACATGGCAGTATAGGACAAAATTTCGTATACATAATCATAGTTACATAATTTATCACAGTTACATATTTTGTACATAATCATAGTTATTTTTAACTTGTGATTGTAAAATTAATATGAATTATTGATAATAGTAGTAGTTAACTAGGAAAAAAAATTGTGGGGGGGGGGGGGGGGGTAAATTTTCAAGATGGTATCTTTCGAAAGGTTTCGTCAATACCTTTAAAACGAATCGTTGAACTATAAATCTGTGATAATTTAAAACAAAGTTATCGTATAGTTTACTTTTCACAAAAAAAAAAAAAAATAAAATAAAAATCTTTTTTTTTTTTTTTAAATATTGTTAATGAGTGAATTTGTATAGGAATATTTAGAAGAAAGTCTTGTGGTGGCCACAACATAGTAGTTAAATCTGATTTTCTTAAAATTGCACCCCTCCCACCCTCACATATGCATTAATACATACTCATAAAAAAGTGACGATTTTAAAATAAAATTCAAACTATCTTATTAAAATTACTTTCTAAAATAATAGTATATGACAACAGAAATAAATTTAGTGTACTGTACTATAAGTTAGTGAGTGCTGTCAAAGACAGACGGAAATCACCAATTTCTAAAGCATTAATGAATTTTGGAAATTACATCACAACATTTTCTGATCATCCATCACATGCCGCAATCATATTATTGTAATCGAAATATGACTCTTTCTGAAATTAGCTACTGATATGACATCATATTCCTGATTTATGGATTACATCGGTTGAATTTATGAAATTTCAGTTCCATGCGATTCTAAATTTAGCTAGTAGTTAGAAATGTAATTATACATATCAATTGCTTGTAAAATATTCATGCTTGTATGTATATTTTAATCACCGCAATAAATTAATTTAAAAAACTAACTCACACTCTTAATAATATTTGTTATGAATTTAAATTTATTTGCACTTATGTGCATTGATGCCAGATTGGGGATTTTGTCTCCCTTTTGGGGATTTTTGAGGCTTCTGGGGACAATTTTGGGGACTAAATGTTTGTGGGGACTTTTTTGGGGAATTCTAAAATTTTGGGGACAAATCTGCGGAGTTATTCAATTTTCTGTCAGTGTCAGCAATGTAATGATTTATCCCTACGACTAGAGAGTTTTAATAGCTTTATTGTTATTCGGGGATTTTTTTTTTTTTTTTTCAAAAATTGCCTTCATTTGGGGAAAAATCTGAGCTTAAATCATAGAAAAATCTGCTTGCTATATATATATATATATGTATATATATATATTTTTTTTTGAAAAATTTTTTATTTTCCCTTTTTAGTAGAAATCAAGTTGGGGATTTTTTCGAAAAAAAAATGACCCTGATTGGGAGAAATTTGAAGACCTGTTTGGGGAAACAATTTTCGACCATCTGGCATCACATAAGCATAGGTGCCAAGTCTCCCGTTTTTTAACACTTTCGCGATCGCATGATTTTGAATTTTTGACAGTAAGGTCCGCCTGTGGGCGTTATTTTCCTATGTTACAATATTTCAGAACAAAATTTTCTGTATTCACATTTATATTAGAAATGAATATACATTATAATTATATTCTTTCTAATCAAATTATTTGTATCCATAGTATATTTCATTGTAAAAATGTGAATATTGGTTATATATTTAAGAAATAAATAGCGAATAGCGAAAACATACAAATTGCGAAAGAAACGCCTACTGGTTGAGTTACAGATTTTCAAATGACGTGAATCTACGTCAGCGGTCGCGAAAGTGTTAAGGGAGACTTCAAACCTGAAAATTTTTATAGCTGTTTTCGGTAATATTAATCGATAAAAATATATATAACGTATTCCATTTAAAAATACTGGTATCAATTCTGATTAAAAAATTAAAATTGTTGGCAACTCTGCACATGTATTGGACAAATGAGTGACAAATAATGCAGGGGCTGTAGTCTCCGCCTTTATTTTTCAGGTCGCTTTCATTGGTGAGATTTTTCTGCATGCTTTGTCACCAATTTTATTCTTACAGGAAACTATTGTACTTTTAATGCGATATGCCGTGATTAAACAGAATAGAAATTATTGTACAAAAATAGTGGTAGCCACAAACAAAACAAAAAAAAATATATATATATATATTTATGTATAATATTTTCATTTCTGAAAATATCCTAAAAAAAAAAAAGAGGCAATTACGGTCCCTGAATAATACGAACGTTTTTGATTTTGCTCATATTCTCAAATATCTTACAAAATACTTCATGAATTTTCCCCTATAAATTTAAGAATGAAAGTAGTTTTCTGACCACATATTTTCACACGAGGGCGTTATCAGGTGGTCTACAACATGCGTAACTGCCAACATCCAAATTATCAGGGGGCTGTACTCTCCACCTTTTTTCAAGACACTCGATGAGAAATTTCCGCTTTATTGGCACCACAATTTTTATACAATAATTTCTATCCTATTTAATCAGGTCATATTATCATAAAAATACTATAAAGATTCCTGTATTAAATTAGTGGTGGCAAAAAGGACAAACCTTTTTTATTTTGAAAGTGTCCTGAAAAAAAGGGCGGAGAGTACGACCCATCTAATAATGAATCTGTAGTATTATTAGCACCCCCCCCCCCCTTTTCTACATCACTTAATTTTGAGACTAGTTCTCTCCAAATGTATTTACGATGAAATAAGAAGAAAAATATTCTAAAAAATAATTAGTGGGAAAAAAAAAAAAAAAGACACTAAAAATACTCGTGTATCAATGAGGAAGTTGGCAGCTATGCAGATGAAATAAACAAATGGTACTAGTTATCAATTTGCATATGCATACTTGTCAACCATCTCATTAACAACCGTAAAATTGTTAAGGCCCCTTGAAAAAACGCCCCTTTTTACACACCACTTTATTTTTAGAGTAATTCTCTCCAAATGTTGTTACGATTAAATAAGAATAAAATTACTCTAAAAAATGACTGGTGTGAAAAAAAAAGGCGGGTACTAAAAATTGTGCGGTTCATAATGAGATGGTTGCCAAGTATGCATATGGCAGGGACGGAACACGGGCGCAGAATTCATACCGGAATCTGTTTAAGAAATTTTACTACCTATAATATCGTTGATTTAAGAAGTAGAAAATTTTCTTACATTGATAGTGGTATGAATACTGCGCCCGTGTTCCATCCCTGATATGGAAATGCTCTAAATGCCTTATAGCCGTAGAATGCTCTTCTCTGGTTGACATAATATTTGTCTTCATTTGTGTCAGGATAGCTTTTATATTCATGGAGACAAAATAGTTTGTTTAAAAGATCAGCATATTTTTGTTCATGACATGTGGGACTTTCTACCAGTTTTAATACTAGTTTTAGGAAAATTGACAAAAAATTTAAAAAAATTATAATCTGGAATTGTAATATAAACATATTCAACGAATCATGAAATATGAGCATTCATCAGAAATAATTTGTAATTGCGAAAATTTGTTTGAATAAATTAAAAGATAAATATATAGAGCAACTTATACGTAAATGTACAAATAAATATTGTGAAAGTTCAAAGCGGTATCAGCAAAAGAGTGAGCTCTATTTTTTTTTTTTTTTTTTTTTTTTTTCTAAATGAGGCTTAAAAGTGAGGGATCGTTCACTGGTTTCTAAATAAACAATTTCTTTTTATTACATTTTTTTTTAGTTCCCCATCATACTATAGGTATGGGGAACTTAGGTAATCGTGAAAAATTTTTAGTTCCCCAATCATACTATAGGTATGGGGAACTTAGGTAATCGTGAAAAATTTCGCCCTTGGTTTTTTTAATTTTTTATACGTTTTCATATACGTGAGGATACGTTTTTTATACGTGAGGAATCCGAAAATGACAAAATTTGTATGGTGTCTGTCTGTAGGGTGTCTGTTAGTGTGTCAGTGTGTCAGTCCGTTAGTGTGTCAGTCCGTTAGTGCGTTAGTCCGTTAGTTTGTTAATCTGTTAACACGATATCTCACGAACAAATGATCGCAGAGAGGTCAGATCAGTTTCAAAATATTACTTTCGATACTGGCAAGAACCCTATTCATTTGCAACATTCGAATTAAAAAACTTCTTAAGTTATTAGAAAATTACGATTTTCTTAACATGGGAGAATAGGACAAAATTTCACTTAAACGTGCATTAAATGGAAACTTTTTACTGTAAAAATGTCGGACCAGTTTTAAAATATCAGTTTTGATGCCGGAATGAACATCAGTAACTATAAATATGCTACTTTGAAAATTTCGCAAGTTATTGGAAATTTACGAATTTCTTAACATGGCAGTATATAGACCAAAATTTCACATAAACGTCAATTTTGAGAGATATTTTCATCGTAAAGATGTCAGACTACTTTTGAAATATTATTTAGAACACTGGAATGAATATTAATGACTACGAATTTTCCAATATAAAAATTTCGTAAGTTATTTCTTAACTTACGGATTTCTTAACATGAGAGCAAAATTTCACATAAACGACAATCTTGAGGGATGTTTTCATCGTAAAGATGTCAAACAACTTTTTAAATATTATTTTGGATACTTGCATGAATATCATAGACTATGATTTTTCCAATTTAAAAAATTCGTAAGTTATTTGGAATTTATGATTTACTTAAAATGGCAGAATAAGGCAAAATTGAGCATAAACTTCCATTTTGAGGATCATAAATACATTAGACAACTTCAAAATTACATTTATGATATTTGTTTGAACATGATTGAATACAAATATTCTAATAGGAAAATTTCGTAAATTATTCATAATTTACGATTTTATCAACATAGCGATATTGTAAATTTTTCATATAAATATGAATTTTAAGGATTATTGCATTGGAAATTGTAGCATGAATACTAAACAAAGGAATTGACCCTGATAAAATAAATCAATAGATTAGAATAAGATAATTATATGGAAGTGAACGGTGGATAGCCTATTAGGCGGGGATTTCATTCTGTCACTGTATCAAGCTTTGGTCAAATTCACTTCTTTTAACATGATTATAATATGTTTCGCACTAGAAATTTATGAGAACATAAATATGATGGGGAACTGAGCAGAGTCCACCTATGCCAACTAGTTTTTACATTTAACTTTTAAGTTAATGAACATATAAAAATAAAATATTGATGACGTGTTCATTATCAAATAATTAATTGAATTTCATATTACTTTCATATCATAGAAAGTTTAAACTTACCATCTTATATTTCTTAATTTAAAATGAAACGAAAATGATATATATACAATATGAAATAACCATATTTACAGCGCCCGTAGCGCTCCGATATTTTCACGCGTGTTGTATTATTTTAATACCACTATTTTTTTTATACATTTTTTGTCAAGATTTTAAAGCTAAAGCAATATGTAAAAGTATACTGATTGATAAAAGTGGTGGGAAAATAATAAAACACACGTGAAAATATAGGACCACTGCGGGCGCTGTATTTATTTACAGAAAAATATTATTTAAAAATTATTTATTTATTCCTTTATTTATTTTAATTTAAGCTCACATTTTGAAAAGAGATTTTTTTTCTCCAATATTTGTCAATTTTCTAAGACAAAAAAGAAGAAAATATAAACCCCTGCTTATAGAAGTTTTCTCTTTACAACAAAGATGAAATTATTTTTAACTCTTTGTGTCACAATTCTAAATCCAAAGCACATAACATAATAGCTTTTGGAAACCGTCCAATCAAAACAGGTTTTCTCTGCTTTCTATCATTGAGAGCGTTTTTTTTTTTTCACCGATATTTCTTACCATGTACCCTTATTTCTTTTAAAGTCGAAAATTTTCTTAAATTTATTTTTTCAGAGCTCGAGTGATGTTCTCAATCATTACTTTATTTATTTATTAATTTCTTCTAAATATATATGTAGAGAAAGTAAGAAAGTATTGTATTCGTGAAAATTCTAGAACTCCAGTTTTCGATAGATTTATAAGTTTTGGGATGTCCTGACAACGATTTGACCCTTTTTAGAAAATGTCTGTGTGTCTATGTGTGTGTATATAACAAATTTTGGGCCGCTATATCTCACGAACCAATGAACAAAATTTAATCAAATTTAGCATTTAGTTGGACCCTCGTATAAACTGGTTCTGATTAGATTTGGGAATCAATCGCCTAATAGGTGGCGCTGTGATCCCATTTTTTTTTTTCTAAATTTTTAACATGACAGTATAGGACAAAATATCGTATAAATGTACATAATGATAGTTTTTTTTTTTTTTTTTTTTAACTTGTGAATGGAAAATTAATATGAATTATCGATAATAGTACTAGTAAACGAGAAAAAAATATTGTGCATGTGGGAGCATATCTTCGTCCCCTAGAGGGTAAGATATGGGGTATAAATCCCTGGGGGTATAAATTTTCAATATGGTATCTTTCGAAAGATCTCGTTAATACCCACAAAAAGAATGGTTTAACAGTAGATCTATGATAAATTAAAACGACGTTATCGATTTTTTTTCATTATTTTAGCCCCCCCCCCCCCAAAAAAAAAAAAAAAAAAAAAAAAAAATTGGAAAAAAAAATGCATTTTTTTCTGATATTCGCACAAAATTGACTTTCTTTCGGCATTTACTAGTGTTGTACTTCTGTCAGATAAAAATCGTCAGCATTTATCAAGGAAAATGATTTTCATAAATAATAATTTCAAAAATAATTTATACTGCATGAATTTGAGTAAAATTATATCGAAGAAAGTCTTGTGGTGGCCACAGCATATTAGTTTAATTATTTATTATTATTATTACTTCAAGCAAAATATCTTCCACCTTTAGACCATCAATATTTTTCATCTCGATGCAATTTTTACTTTCAGGACATACATATGTAAGGAAAGATTGTAATCATGGCAAAAATTCGACTTTGAGTTTTTCTTGTATCTTTACGTTTTTTAGGCCCCTGAGTTCATTTTTCTGCTATTTTTAGGATGATGTATTTATGTGTTCATGTGTGCGAGTAAACACGATAGTGTCTAAATTCTTTGTTCAAATGAGCTGAAAGTTCATACGTTTGTTATAGGTCACCGTAGCACGAACTCTATTGATATTGGGGAATCTAGCATTCATAATTTCTTTACAGCGACACAAAGAAAAATTCTTTATCATTATGACTTATGGGCTCAAATTATTTAAAGTGTGATAGCATCTAAATGCCTTATTTGATTGAGATTTAAATTTAAATACATGTTATAAGTTACGGTCACACTAACAGTGTAGATTTTGGTGAATTTTGCACTTATAGATTTTTACAGGGACACAACTAAAAATTCTTTATCAACATAAACTATAAGCTCATCTTATTTGAATTGCAATAACGTTAAATTAAACAAGATTTGGGGAAAGATACTAAAACACTCTATTATATATATTTTTCTTTTTTTGCTTAATGGCTTCTATTGCTTTAATTTATTTAAAGAATTTCTAATTACTTAATGTTCTATTGAAGTCACTCCAGATTTTTTTAAATAATATAGACAGCTAGCTACATATCATTCAGAAACATGTGTGCAGGATTTAAAATTGCTATTTTTCGAATGTGTAATATTCTGTATTTAGGTTTTCTAAATTTACTAAATGAACGTTTGGCAAGTTTGGAATTGATATCTAAAAAAAAAAAAAAAAAAAAAAAAATCTCGTCATGCTTGCCAACCTAACCCGGAAGATTGTTAATTCCCGCCCCTTTTTGTACACCACTTAATTTTTTAGAGTAATTCTGTTCTAATATATTTACGATTAAATAAGAAGAAAAGTACGAGTACTCTAAAAAAAGACTAGTCATACTTGCCAACCATCTCATTGAACCGTAAAATTTTTAGTACCCGCCTTTTTTTTCACACCAATAATTTTTTTAGAGTAATTTTAGTCTTATTTAATCGTAACAACATTTGGAGAGAATAACTTTAAAAATATAGTGGTGTGAGAAAAGGGGTGTTTTTTCAGGGGGCGTTAACAATTGTACGGTTATTAATGAGATGGTTGGCAAGTATGCTAGTGTGAAAATATAGGAGGAAAGGAGTTGGTTTAACAATCTTTCCAGTTAGGTTCGTAAGTATGACTCTGGTATTTAAATAAATACTGAATTTTTTTTTAAACGTAGAGGGTTTTACAGATTATTGTTCATTATAAGTGATTTTACTTTATTAGATAATACTCGATTTCAAAGTATTGACCACTTTGGTTTCATCAGGTTAACTTATGAAGGTATCGAGGAACAGCTTTTACATGTTAAGTAAATTCGATGAAGTTCTCAACCAGTCTTGCACAAGTACTAGAGCATACATGTCAAATATAACAAACAAAAAGTTAACTTAAACTTTTTTATCTGTTCGTTGATATGAATTAGCCAAAAAGTACTGGGAGATGCTTAAATCATAATTTTTGTGCAGTTTAATTCATATCTATCTTTGAATCATAATTATGTGCTTATGCACCTAAAAATTCCTCAATATTTCGTCCACTAATCTTGCCTTAATAAATACAGATATATTTTGACGTAAAAAATAATTTGTATATCTCTCGTATTTACTGATAACATTAACCATATTGCCAACATTTTAATTTATTCCGGAACTTTTTTAGCCCCGCATTTATTGCGCCCCACTTTATTTTTAGAATATTTTTCTCTAATACACAGCGTGGTTATAATTAAACTTCCCCTATAAACAGCATCCTACAGCGCAAACGGGCGAACAGAATGCAACGAAATTTGGTACATAGACTATACACGAGATGCGCTCACGGAATTTCGTAAAAAAAAAATAATAATAATTCCAAAATTTCCAGCAAACGTCGTCTTTTCCGGAAAAACATTAATTTTAACACAATAAACGACCAAAACGGAATACAGAAACAATATTAACAATCCGGAATAAGAATTATGAGTAATAAAATGTGAAACCGGAAAAAGCGCTCAGTTCTATGGAAAAAATGTCGAGATTTGCATGTTTGCGAAGAAGAGGAAGCTTTAAGCAAAACAGGTATAAAACGTTTGCAGACGTTGTCATGTTTTATGTCAATGTTTCCGGCTGTAATGATGACGGTATCTTTAGTTGAACGTGCGTTATTGGTGAAGCTGTTTTAGGAAAACAAGGGGAATGCTTCTGCTGCAGTGTATGACTATCATTCTATAATGCACCTACGGCGTGTACAAATATCTATTAAAGTTATTAAAGAGATTTGAAGGGACGGGGAAATCAGGATTTCAACCTGGAAAAGGTCCTAAACCTGTCACACCGGGACTTATTGATGCAGTCAAAACAGCTGTTGCCACACAGCCACTGACATCAGAGTTTGGGGGCAATAGCGCACGTGCAGTTTTCGACAGACAGGCTATACTTACAGCACCATACGAAAAGTGCTCAGAAGCATAATGTACTATACTTCCCATACAAGATCCACCATACCCAAGAGCTGCTTCACAACGTCTCTCATTCGCGGTCAGTTTTCTCAACAGAATGACTGTTGATCTGTCATAGCCTTGGAATATTCTGTTGAGCGACGAGGCTCATTTCTACCTCAATGGGACATTCAACACACAGAATTGCCGCATTTGCGGTAAGGAAAATTCGCGGATGCACACTGAAATTCCCTACATTTTACAAAGATGACTGTCTGGTGCGGATTCACGGCGGCATTCATACTTCGGCCATTTTTCTTTGAAGAAATAACTGCACGTGGTCCTGTTACATGTTCCGTTACGGGCCGTCGGTACCATGACATGCTGCAGACGTCTGTTGTGTCGCAATTACAGCAAAGGCGTGTCCATACATCGACCATTTTCATGCAGGACGGTGCGCCTCCACATATCCATGAGTCCGTGAAGGCGCTATTGCTCCAACACTTCACAGACGAACGTCTTATTAGTCGCTTCTTTCGTAATCCATAGCCACCACGTTCGCCGGATCTAAGTCCGTGCGATTTCTGGTTATGTGTGGTGTATCTAAAAAGTGTGGTGTATCGTTAAAGTGTTGAGACGTTGAATGAATAAAAGAATTCCATAACGATTCATGTGCGAAGCATCACAACTGGTCAGTTACGATGTACTGTTTAACACACTGTCCCTCGACTTGAAATTTTGTAGGTGAATGAGGGTGGTCACATGGAGCACATTTCCCAACATCGTCCTGGACACGATTAACAACTGCTCCTCTTGTGCAATTTCGTCCTAATCTGTTCTTATTTCTGCAAACTGAACTGTTTTTTTTTTTTTTTCTCAAACAACATACTGTTAGTTTTTTCCCTAATTTTACTTAATGTGGTTCAAAGACAAGGTGATAAAAAACTAGTCAATAAATGTTAATACTGTTTCTGTATTCTGTTTTGGTCATTTATTGTGTTAAATTTATTTTTTTTCCGGAAAAGGCGCCCTCTAGTGGACATTTTGGAACTTTTTTTTTTTTTCGAAATTCCGTGAGCGCATTTCGTGTATAGTCTATGTACCAAATATCGTTGCATTCCGTTCACCCGATTGCGTTGTAGGATGCTGTTTATAGAAATTTAACTATAACAACCCTGTATAACTACGATAAAATAAGAAAAATTACTCATTACAAAAAAGTGGTATGGAATAAAGGCGAGGCTAAAAATACTCCGGAATAAATTAAAATGTGGCTAATTCTGCATTAACTAGTTAAAGATTTAAAGCACGTTTTACCTGAAATATATTAAGTTTAGGTGCACTGAGAAAACGTTTTACTGATAAAAACTTTTTTCACTTTTTAAATTTACTTTAATTCTCACTGTGTACTAATTCTGACTAAGTAAAGAAAAAAAAATTCAAGAATCCAACTTAATAAACATCTGATTAAATTGTAGATTCTTTTATTCAAAATCACTTTAAAGGAGAAGAGAATTTTTCAATTCAGTTTTTGTCATTCATTTCAAACTAAAAATAGGCCTGAAAATCTTCGCCTGTCAAAGTTTCAATTTAGAAGTTTAGTGTGCAAAGTACCTGATCACATGAGGTGACAATATGAAATCTCAGGAAAACAATACAAAAGCTTTTGGAAAACAGTACAAGTAAAATCCATCTTCTCTGAAAGTGTTTTTACTTTTTTAGTTTATTTTTTCAACATTTATCTTTTGAAAACTGGCATTTGGTTGAATTTGGATCGAGATTAGGAATTCGGACGTATATCACAGTTTATTTTATTACTTTTTTTGCTCTAAAAACAGTCGTTTTTTAAAGGTATTTTTTTATCTAAATGTTTCATTTGGATTTACATAAAGCTCTGTTAAAATTAAGAAAGTTATCGAAAAGTATACATGAATTTAATGTCGCAGCACATATTAAAACGCAAGATCATATTTTCACTTTTAAAATTTTCAGGTACGTGTGATTAATTTTTATAGGACTATTTATCACAAGAACGACTAGAGCAGTCAAAATATCTGTTTTGTCCATTAAACATTCAAAAAACACGTTGTGTCTTTTTAGTGTTAATTAGGTCACTTTCTAAATCACGATGGTATTATTTATTATTCATTCCGGAGTACTGTCAGTCCCGCCCCTTTTTCACACAAGTATACATACTTGCCAACATACTAATTAATATTCCGTAGTATTGTTAACCCCGCCTTCTATTTCACACCAGTATCTTTTTAGAGTATTTTTCTTCTTATTTAATCGTAATTGCATTTGAAGAATATTACTCTAAAAATTTACTAGTGCGAAAAAAAAGGGCGTGACTAATAACACTACGAAATATTAATTAGGATGTTGGCAAGTATGACAGTATCAGGGGTGGTTGCGTTCCGGGTTTTTTATTTTATTTCCTACCAGTAATTGTGAATTGTATTTTAGGTTATATTTAATTACTAAACTTTATTAGAAAACTACCAGTAATATCACTATTAAAAAATTCTGGTTGCAATTTCCAGGGACACAAACACTCCTGCAGTATAATTTAAAAGTATTTTTCTTCTTATTTCATCGTAATTACGTAATTGGAGAAAATATCTGTAAAACTCAACTGGTCTGAAAAGTGGGCGTAGCTAACAGTACTCCTGAATTAATTATAAATGTTACCAGGTATGCGATGCTAGAAGAAATACTTTGCAAGATTTAAATGCCTCTGAATGAAATGTTTCTTAGCTATTTTCCCCTCCAAAGCTAGTTAGTGTTCCTTTATCAAAAGTAAACAGATGCATATTTCTGTGGTGATATCCGTAACCCGCCAACATTCTAATTAATATTCCATAGCATCGATAGTAAGCGCCCATGTTTTCCACATTACTTTATTCTTAGAGTATTTCATCAAAACATAATTGTGATTAAATAAAAAGAAAAATGCTCTAAAGAATGACTGATGCCAAAAAAAAAAAAAAAAAAAAACAGGTACTAATAATTCTACAGAATATTAACCTCTGATGTCCATACTTGTCAACATTCTTAATGTTGAAAAGTATGGACATCAGAGGTTGCGTTGCTAATTTTGGGTAGCCCAATATATGTTCGATGAAATATATGCACACCAGATCAATGTTGCCAGATCTGGCGGATTTTTTATTCACTAATCACCAATAGTTTTGAGAAGTGATATTTGATATAAGTAATAGACTATCAATCTCTGAAGTGATTAGGCACGTGTTACAATTAAAAGTTATTGGTGATAATTGAGTAAAAAATCCGCCAGATCTGGTAACACTGCACCAGATCAGGCTTTCCAACCGTATGATGATATTTGCCAACATTTCAAATCAGGTTTCACACCATTTTTTTTTAATAGATATATTTCATGTTAATTTTCTACGATTAAACAAAGTGAAATTTATTATATAAAATTTCTGGTAGGAAATCTCCCGTCTAATTCGAGACTTGGCTGCTATATATACGATAATTATCATACGGGTGGCAATGCTGATTTCAGAGGTATGCAAACGGATTATCTTCTGTATTAAAAAATATCATTTAAAATTACCTTTTGAGCAATTTATCTTTAAAATGTTATTTCTGTTCCATCTGTCGAGGCCAAATCCAACCTCCATACAATATATTTTCATTAAACAGATGCATTTATTACCAGATATACCACATATTTTTATTTATTCCATAACATTGTTAGACCCCGCCCTTTTTTCCCACACCATATTTATTGAAGAGCAAATTTCGTCTCTTAATTATATTTTGAAGAAAATTACTCTAGAAAGAATGTGGTATAAATAAAGGGTGGGAAAAAACAACGTTACGGAATAAATTTAAAATGTAGCATCTAAGTACAAAGTTGCCAACATCCTAATTAATATCCCGTAGTATTTTTAGCACACGCCCCTTTTTCCATACCACTAAATTTTTTGAGTAATTCTGTACAAATGTAATTACGATATATTAAGAAGAAAAATACTCTAAAAAGTGAATGGTATGAAAAATAGGGCGGGTACTTACAAACAAAACTACGGAATATTAATTAGGATGTTTGCATCTATGTATGTAGCACCGAATGTTACATACCGATCGTCAAAGCATGTACAAAGTAAGGAGTGCAGGGGTCATATCTCCATCTTTTTTTTTTTTTTTTTAGGGTTCTTTTGAGAATGAGAAATTTCTGCCATTTTCACTACAAGTATTTTTATAGAAAACTTTCTATCCTCTTTAATCACGACATATTACTATGAAAATACCTTAAAAATTTCTTCATAAAAATGCTGATAGCACAGAAGTCTAAAATTTTTCATCCCTGAAAGTGCCCTAAAATAAGGGCGGAGAATGCGAACCCTGGGAGTGTAACATCGATGGGGAATGCATACGCCCAAATTTTGTGCCGGTAAGACTCATATTAAAATCTTTATTTCATATCGGAAACATCTTTTAGAAAAATATTCTATAAGTTAAGTGGTGTGAAATAAAGGTGAGGGTAAAAGTGTTCCGAATAAATTAAAGAACTTGCCAACTCTGTTTAAGTTTTCACTAACCTATACCGCAATATAAATGTTTAGTCAAACTGTATATATATTTTCAGGCTACGCGTAATCAGCTGCCGCTGGCTCTTTTTTACTGCCAAACCGCTGCAAACAATTGCCTTTGACAATGGCGTAACCAGAGGAAGTGAGTGTGTGTGGGGGGTGGGGGGGGTGATGAAGCAGCAGACTCTCCCGAAATTTTGTAGAAATTTTTAAAAAGTAAAAATTCAATACTTTTTTGGTAATAAAATTTAAAAAACTTTTTTTAATCCCATTTTTCTTTCTTTCTTTCTTTTTTTTTTTTTTTTTTTTCCTATCACTTATGGTAGCGAAAATATTTCCTTCAAACGTGAGTTGTTGGCCTATCAAGAGATATATAGTCTCAGTAAACCGACCAGCACATTATTAACCCTTTCATGAACAATTTGTTAATTAATTACGGTTAATTCTTAACATAAAATGCTGTATATGGGCGCAAGTGGTCAACAATCTATCCAGCCAACGGCCACGTTTAACTGTTGACTAATAAAAATTTTCATGGAAACAACAATTGTTTCATTGTTAGCCCGTATAAATTGTATTTATTGAGTTGTTTTGGGGTCAAACTTCTGAAAATGAATTCTGCTATATTTACACACGTTTTAAGGTTTCTTCAATTAGTACTATGTTTGAAAGTGACTCGGGGTGCTTTTAAATTGTGTATACTTGTTTGTTGTAATAAGTACTATTCATCAGGTCAAAGCTACAAAAGCAATTATTATAAGTTATTAGATTGAGTAACGTCCCAATACAGCTGCCTAGTGAGCAGTTTTTAAGTAATTCTTCAGCAAAGCAGATATAGAGTCTCGTAAGATTTTCGTAGAAAAACTAAACTAGATATTGATTTTAAAGTAAGTTTCTGTTCTTCAAAGAAACAGATCAAATCTACCTATATAAGGTCCAGAAACTTACTAAAAGATTACTTTTTTTTTTTTTTTTTTTTTACCCATACAGGTAATATTATTATATCCTCTTTAAATAATCGTTTCTTCACATATTTACATCACTGTTTACTACAGTTTTTGAAATCTTGCGATATGCCTGCTCTAACGTAGGATGTATGTCTCCTGATGTTGAATCCCTCAAGTTTTGAGCATTGCACTTCTTATAACTTGCTAAGCTCCATTTTTTTAAATTTGATAAATTCTTTTTAAAGATTAATGGTACCTGAATAATTTCCTCTTTTTAATTTTGTTGGTTACATTAATTCATCACTGGCATGTTTTTTAAATCATTATAGCCTAAATATTTTGTTAATTTTTCCTTTACTAATCATAATTTTATTTAATTTTTTTTTATGAAGTTGGCATTAATTATGTATCATTTGTATGTTAAATATTTTTATAATTTACAATCACATACATTATATATATATGTGTGTATATATATATATTAATTTTATAAGAAAACTTTCCACATATGCTTATATATAGATATACTGTGATAACAGTGACGCTCTGCCGTATTGAATTAAATAACTGACTCCGCAGATTTATCATGGACAACATTTATATAACTGTTAAGAAGGTACTTACAAATACTTTCTTAAAAATCATTTAGATGCCGTCGAGGATCAATTTTCAGTGTCAATTATTTAATTAAATCTGACAGTACTTTCTACAAACCCAATATATACCAACTTTCATCAAAACTCATTAACCCTTTGTATCCCACCGGGACTTTAAAGTCAAATAAAAAAATTCTTCAATTTAGCCTAAATTTAATACCGGATTTCATTGGGTTGGGACTATAGTTTAAGCTTTAGTCCCTATAGTTTTAGCTTAGTTCCTATAGTTTAAGCTTTCCCTATAGTTAATCTATAGTTTAAGCAAAATTTAATACTTTCGCGATCGCTGACGTAGATTCACGTCATTTGAAAATCTGTAACTCCACCAGTGAGCGTTTCTTTGGCAATTTGTATACTATTTATTTCTTAAATATATAACCAATACTCACATTTGTACAATCAAATATACTATGGATACAAATAGTTTGATTAGAAAGAATATAATTATAATGTATATCCATTTCTAATATAGATGTGAATACAGAAAATTTTGTTCTGAAATATTGTAACATAGGAGAATATCGCCCACAGGTGGACCTTACTGTCAAAAATTCAAAGTCACGCGGTCAAAGTGTTCATATGAGATGATTCTCATGCATAAATAAATATAATAAAAAAGTTTCAAACTATTTTTTCAAAAATAAAATAATTTGGGATATAAAGGGTTAAATGAAAAGAGTTTTTTATTATTTTTTTTTAATTTTTTTTTTTTTTTTTTTTTTTTTTTTAGCAATTCGTGGCACTTAAAGAAAATATTTCTGTGTGTGTATATATACTATATTTAAGTATTCTCTGAAAACTTTTTTTGCATTATATGTAGGGTGCAGTTTCTAATAAGCTTCGCGTATATTCTGCTGAGGGAAAAAAAAAAAAAAAAAAAAAAAAACAGGTGTGCGATGAAAAATATACGAGGGAATTGATAGCTGAACTTTATTTTTTTTACGCTGATTTCAAAAAAATATAATGAGAAATTTCTATCACGCCACGCTTTCTTGAAAAATTCGATTTTTCTTCGATTTTTAACACATACGTAATATTTGCTCCTCTTGGTCAATCGTTAATTTTATGTAAGTTACCTTAATAAAAACAAATAAAATGATGCTTTGGTGTTTTTTTTTTTTTTTTTTTTTTTTTTTTTACAAACTCACCATAATTTGATGTAAAAAGTATCCAAAGTAACTTTTCTTTTTTTCTCTCGACCAGAGGCGGCTCGTGCGATCTAGCAACAGCAGTTTTCATCCATTTAAACCTATAAAATATAAATCGATTTCTGAAAAATCAATTTGCTACATCAAGAATCTATCATTTTACATGGATTTAAATGGATAACCACTGTTGCCTAATAGTGCATACAATTTTGTTCGAAAACAATATATATATATATATATATATCGATATTTTACTAAAACTCCTGACGTGGTATAAAGAAAATGGAGTTCATTTTCGAAATTAGCATACCTAATAACATACAAATCAGTGAAAACGTCTCTTGTATTTTTTAAAAACTTCAGTTTCGCAGGCCTGCATTATTTCTCACTGATTCCCATTAAAATTTTCTCAAACTTTTTAATGAAGATATGATATTACACTGTCGCTTTTATTTCCCGTTATTTAAAATAACTTATGTTTAATATAAATTTAGTTGGGGAAAAAAAGTTAAATATTTAACTAAATAATTTATATATGTAATATGTATATATATATAAAAAAAAGTAACATTTAAAATGAGATAATGAATACAAAATTTTTT
Source organism: Salticus scenicus (assembly GCA_963930645.1). Classification (NCBI taxonomy): domain Eukaryota; kingdom Metazoa; phylum Arthropoda; class Arachnida; order Araneae; family Salticidae; genus Salticus; species Salticus scenicus. The sequence continues at coordinate 58,892,134 of OZ005662.1, read as the reverse complement.
AAAAACTTTAAAATACATTTTAATTAAAAACATTAAAATACACGACAGACGTTTCGGCTAGAACACTAGCCCTCCTCAGTGTCAAACATACAAGCACAACATTTACAAAAAAATCATAATACATCATAACAAGATTATATATTCAGGAGGCAAAAATAGCTTTAGCCTCGTTCAAGGCAGAATGTTGGATTTTAGTGAAAGCGCCCTCTAGAAAAATACGGGATTCATATAAATTTACGTTAGAGGCTAGAATTTTTAAGTTGTCAAAATCAGGAATATGATCACTATTGAGAGAATGGATTACGAGTTTCGATCTTAAATCACCTGTGTTATATAAGCGTTTATGTTACTTTAATATAATTTCCCCTGTTCTGCCAGTTTCACCAATGTATATAGAATGACAATTTTCACAGGGTATATACAATAGATTACGCCTAGACGTTTAAGGGGAAGGAGGGCAGCGGGTTTAAAGTTTGAGAGAAAGTTACTAATACGAAGTTGAGGTTTTTGTAAATGTTGTGCTTGTATGTTTGACACTGAGGAGGGCTAGTGTTCTAGCCGAAACGTCTGTCGTGTATTTTAATGTTTTTAATTAAAATGTATTTTAAAGTTTTTAAAAATTTTTGTATTCATTATCTCATTTTAAATGTTACATTGGTTTTAATATGTTAATGAGACGCATAAATTATGTTTAATTTTATTAAATATGTATATATCTATATATATAAAAGAACACTTCCTGAGTGAGTGAGTGAGGGGGTGATCTATCAACGCCCAGACCAAACCCCTGGACCTAGAAGCATGAAATTTTGTGACAATGTTCTTTCCATGACGTAGGCATCCACTAAGAAGCGATTTTACAAAATTCGCCCCCCAAGGGGGGGAGGGGGGGGCAAAACGTGATTTCACAAAATCTTTCATATCTCAAACAAAAAAACAGATATGCGTAAAATTTTTGCTTTAAAATATAGCTAATACAAATGTCAAGAAACCAATTTCTGCAATTTTCAAAATTCGGTCCCCAAGGGAGGCGGGGGGGCAAAACGTGATTTCACATGCGTAAAAACGTGATTTCGCATAATCCTATATATCTCAAACAAAAAAATAGATATGCGTGAAATTTTTGCTCTAAAATATAGCTAATGCAAATATCTAAAAACCAATTTCTGGAATTTTAGAAATTCAGCCCCGAGGTGGGGCAGCAGGGGGGGGAGAGGGGGGGGGGCAAAAAATAAAAAGAGAGTTAGATCGTTCAAAATTGGTATATAGAGGTTTTCGATACCTACAAATCGATTTCGGATATTTTCGAATTTATAAAATTATTAGGAGGTGCGGGAAGGGGGGGGGCGGCAAGGGGGGGCTATGGGGCAAAAACAAATAGAAATACAGTTAGGCCGTTCAAAATTGGTACAGTTAAGTTTTAGATGCCTGCAAGTCGAATGGGGATATTTTCGAAAGTGTAAAGTTATTAGGAGGGCCGGGAAAGGGGGAGGGGAGAGGGGAGGAGGGGGGCAAAAAAATAAAAATAGAGTTAGATCGCTCAAAATTGGTATATAGATGTTTTCGATACTTACAAATCGATTGCGGATACTTTCGAATTTTTAAAATTATTAGATGGGGCGGGAAGGGGGGGCGGGAAGGGGGGGGCTATGGTAAAAAACAAATAGAAATACAGTTAGGCCGTTCAAAATCGGTACAGATAGGTTTTAGAGGCCTGCAAGTCGAATGGGGATTTTTTTGAAAGTATAAAGTTATTAGGAGGGCCGGGAAGGGGGGGGCAGAGGGGCAAAAAAAAAAAGAAAATAGAGTTAGATCATTCAAAATTGGTACATAGAGGTTTCCAATACCTACAATTCGATTGCGGATATTTTCGAATTTTTAAAATTATTGGGAGGGCGGGAAGGGGGGGGGGAGTAGAGCGGTAAAAAAATAAAAATAGAGATATATCGTTCAAAACTGGTGCATAGAGGTTTTTGATACTTACAAATCGATTGCGGATATTTGAAATTTGTAAAATTATTAGGATAGACAGGAGGGGGGGGGGGGCGAAGTGGGAAAATAATAGAAATAAGAGTTAGAGCATTTTGGGAATTTTTTCCGAAGGCAGTGAGAACCCGGTGCGACATTTTTCCTACTCAGATTTTGTTTCTCTTTTTTTTCATGTGATAAAAATTAATGCAATTTTGAGAATTCATTATAGTGATTCATTTAAAAATAGGGACCAGCGAAGCGGGCGTTGCCTGCTAGTATATTAATAAAAGGAGTTGCCTTATATTTTAATTCAAAACTCATTTCGAAGAAAGAAATTTGCATATCGAAATCTGTTATTCATAATATAATATATATATATATATATATATATATATAATAAAAAGAATAAGCAAAGAAATAATCCTTTATCAAATCTTTCTTTTAAGGAAAGGAAAAGGGTGAAAAATTTCTAATCTTATTCCATGACAACAGTAAATCTGAGGCAGAGAGAACAAAAGCTTTTGGAAAAGGTACAAGCAAAATCCATCTTCACCGAGATCGGTTTATATCCTTTCCTCTACCTTGCCCTTTTTATCTTTCGAAAGCTATAATTTGGATGAATTTGCAATCGAGAGAAAATATGTGAGCGACATTAGGCTTCTATCTTTTTATTTTATTTCTGAGATAAAATTTTTGTTAATAGATGGTTATTTCTAAAAGCTTATAACCCTGTTTTTACACATATTAATATAATTGAACTGTAGATATATATATATATTTTTAAAGCCATATACTTAGCTGCCAATATTTTAATTTATTCCGGAGTAATTTTATCCCCGCCTCTATTTCGTACCACTTATTTTTTAAAGGTAATTTTTTCTTATTTTATCGAAGTTATGTATTGAAGAAAATTTTTCTATAAATAAAGTGGTGCGAAATAAAGGCGGGGCTAAAAGTACTCCGGAATAAATTAAATTATTGGATGCTATGCATATATTTCAATGTTTTATTCTGTTAACTCATACACTGTTAAAAATTTCAACTGAAAACTGTATAATCTATTATCTTAAGTCTTGTGTAAAATTACAGAGAAAAATAAACGGAGATGTTAAAAAACTCATTTTATACATTCATTTTAATAACTAATATTAACTAAATTAATTATTGGTGAGAATATATTTCGGACTTGGAATGCTTTTTCTAAAGTAGAAACACTCATTTTTTATTTTAATTAATAAATTAAATAATAAAATTAGGTAAAAATACTGAATAAAGATTGAGAATCTCGATTATTCACTTTTAACTAAGAATTATTGTAAATTTACAGAGACTCTGGATACATATTTACCTTAAATTTGCAGAAATTTTTAACAGTGTATAAGAAATGTAAAAGGTTTTGAAATAATATATTTTAAATATTTTAATAAAAGCATTTTTCAAAATGCTAAATTTTTCACAAATGAAAAATATATATTCAGTAAAGTGAAATTGCAAGTGCATTTAATCATTCTTTTAATCAATTAATTTACTTAAGGTACAAAAGTAGTTTTATGTATACTGGATTAGTTCATATACGTATATTTTATGCATGCCGTAATACTAATTATATAGTAATTAACCCTTTGCCTGTTCAACTTAAATTCACTCCTCTGGTCAGTATTGCTAAATTTAGGTACCTTAATATTCAATATCCACCACTAAATTTTAACTGTAACGATTGCTCAAACATTTAACCCTTTGCGGCGCAAGACAATTAGGATCATTTAAATTATACTGCCACCGGAATTCATGAACTAGATTAAACTAAAAGGAATTTTAAATTTTAAGGTTAAAAAAATCGGCCTTTTCTGATATGTTATAAACGTAAATTTTTGCTAACAAATTTCCGGGATGAATTTTTGCAGCTGGATCTTAAATTTTCCGTCCTCGCAGCGAGGACCGCGCGCGTTAAGGGGTTAAAAGGTTATTCGTTCATTATATATATCAATTATCACTCCTCAAAATTATTGGTGGTAGTTGAAGAAAAAAGTACCTAAATTTGACGACATCTGTTTAGAGCGATTTAGAGCATTAAGGCGGGCAAAGGGTTAATGTGCAGTTAGGAGGAATTAATATTGAAATGCATTTGAAAGAAAGAAAAAAAAAATTGTGCCCCATATTTGCGTAGGGTAAGTGCACCAATGATTGACACTTATAGAGCAATCTCTTTTTCATGTTCTGGCCATCAGAAAATATTTTTAGAAATCTTAAGTTAGTACATATGGTATGAAAGACATTCAGAATCACATCTTATATATTAAAACACAAGCGATTTTCTTTAAGACCAAAATCGCACGATCTGGGCGTGCGCAGAGGCTATTCCTGTCTTTAGACGAAACCGGTGACCAATCGCTGAGAGCCTCTTCGGATTTCTAGAGCTAGCGAATTCAGAAACCTGATTGGCTCATGCTTTCTCGAGACTCGAGAACAGAACGAGATGATGGTATGGTTTATACAGCGCTGATTCTAATTTTTAATATTGGATAAAAATTACAAACAGTAAGGTGTGTATGCATCGTCTTTTTTTAGTTATTAAACTATTTCTTTTACTTAAAATTTATATTTGTCATGAATTCTAGAGTATTGTGATAGATATTTTGTTTAGTGTTTCTGTTAACATTTGTATACGCTTATATTAAAATGTTACTGTTAGCATTTTAACCTTTAACTACTTTGTATATATATTTATATGAAATAGTACTGTTTGCATTTTTTAATGTTTTATGTTCGTATTGTATATTCAAAATGTTAGATTATTACAATTTTCGCGAAATTGCATCGAGCTTTATCGATATTTTTGTATTGCACCAAAGATAAGTATTTTTATTATTAGTTACTTCCATTATGAATTTAGTTTATTTTTGAAATTCGGTTGTAAATTGTATGTTTTAGTTGCAATATACAAACTGCTGAGGTTTTTTTTTTTTTTTTCTTTGCATATTTTAAAACGCTATGCTGAGTAAATAAATACCATCATTCTATATAGTTTGTTGATTATTTTCGGTGCCATATAGAAGTAACGATAATGCACATAAGCATATATAATTTTTTGAATATACTTAATAAGATATACATATGTAGCAGAGAGAAAAAATGTAAATGGTAACATTTTAAATAAACGTATAAAAAACAGAAAAAAAAAAATTAAAAGTAGTTTCCAATGCTAAAATATTTAAACAATACTCTAAAACTCATACAAACGCATGAACTTTACACATACAGAAAAAATAAGACAAAGCATATGCACTTTATTGTTAACAAAAAAAGAAAAAAAAAAAAAAAAAAGGTGGGATATTTCCAATTTAAGTGAGAATTTTTTTTATTTTGAGCACTCAAAAAGTGCAATAATTGGCGTAACCTAAATTATTTAACATTTAATTATTGCAATTTTTAGCCTTCACACTTTGTAGTTGTTTGTTGATATAATAAAACACTTCATATATCCTCTTAACAAATATTTATAATTAAAAAGTATTCTGAAATAATTACATAATATTTCCTTTTTTTTTTTTTTATCAAGAATTTTTATAAAAGTTAAGTAAATAAAGGACACTACAGGCTTCGAACTAATCAATATATTACCCAACTGAACTAAAAAAATTATGAAATACTCAGAACAATGTGAAAATATTAAGGGGCAATCCCCCTTGTGATATATTTTTGAACGAGAAATTATTTTTTATGTTATCTTCCTCCTACATGGTCAATTAGAAATATTGTTCTTCTAAACAATATGTAGAAACTACAACCTAACAAGTTTTGGTTTATCAGTACTAGACATTAAGCAGTGCAAACAACAGTTCCTTATTTAAGTGTGTGCATGTGGCGGCATGATGCTTACATCCATAAGTTATGTAAAGTGTTGAGCCATTGTCGCACTAAGCCTAGCATGCTTGAACGATAAATTTGCCGCTAGCTGTATAGACATCTCTCAATTTTAGTTTTCCTGTTGCCTGCTTATGGGAGCACTGATCTTTTTCTTGGGCGAAAGTTTCGCAAAATTTTTCTAATTAGAGATTATGAATTACTGTTTTTTTCTTTTTTTTTCATACTTTTAAGAGAGAAAATTCGTGAAGCTGTGTGCTGAATTTATTTACAAAATGTGATTCTTTAAACACAATTCACATGTGGGGAAAGGTGTGTGTGTGTGTGTGGGGGGGGGGATTTTTGTTTATCATATCTTAAAAAGTAAAAACAATATACCATTATAATGAAGATAAGTTAGGTGTTTACCAAATTTTGGTAAAAAATTGGAAAGTTGTAAATCAAGTCACAATTTATTTTTATTTGTATCTCAAAAACTATTTTAACGATTTTCTATTATTTCACCATATATACCATCTTGCAGATGCTTTTTATTGGTTACTTGCATAAAAATTGTTATGTTCTGATTTCGTAGTCCAATTTTAACTCTACATTCAATTTCTAAAAAAAAAAAAAAAAAAAAAATGGTTTTACAGGTTTGTTTGCAAAATCACCATTTTATCTACCCTTTAAATATTCTTTCATATGTATTACCGTAATTTCTGGTAGATACCCCGCAGGTTATATAATCCAGTTTTGCACCAGAAATTTAATTGATAAATAAATTTATATTTGTACAAGCTCTTCCTTCGAAAAAGTATAGATTTCTCTATTAAATAAAATTTCTGGTGAAGAAATGACACATCTTACCTGCGTCGTATCTACCAGAAATTACAGTAGTTGATTTCCAGCCTACAGATCTGTTTGTAAAGTTTTGATAAAATTGGATGTAGTATGGAATACCAACATCGGTGTCTAAAAAAGGTTGATTTTCATTAATTTTGCTATAAACCTCTGTCTAAATATCTTTTTGTCTGAATTAATTGGTTAGCAAAATTTTTTTATATGTTTCTCATATGAAAGTTCTGAGTGAAAATATTAAGCGAAAATGACTACCAAATTCGCAGGCCTCGCAGCACTCCAATATTTCCTGTACTTCCTATATATTTATGAAACCTCCTATTTTTCCTATATTTTTTAATTGCCGCTCAATATTTCCTATATTTTAGTTTTGACTACTTCCGAATGTCTGATTGAATGCGCTGTATCTACATATTAATATGAAACGTGTTTTGTCTGTATCTACTAAATTGAGAGAACGGCTGCGTGTAAAAATTTGGTTGAGGTGTCTAAAAAAAGGTCTTGGTCTGTAGATATATCATCAAAAGAGAGAAAAAAACAGAAGTTAAGAACATGTTTGCGAGCTTAACTCAGCTCCAAATTACTTCACGGTGAAAAAGTTGTACATGAGGGGACTAGGCTCAAATACTAAAAAATCAATTTCTCCGATTTTGGAATTTTCGATTTTAAAGGGGGAAAGTAGATTTGGGGGAGGAAAGGGGGAATTAGTTTGAGAGGGAAGTCCGTTCTAAACTCCACACATGTAGCACATCATTTTAAAGATCTTGAAATTTCATGAAGATTGGGGATATTTGTATACAATATAGTGCAACCCCTGGTGGTGAAAAATGGAACTAGGTGATTTTGTAGTAGACCCTATCAAGTTACACCTTATTTTAAAGGTCTTAGTATTTCCTGACCGTTGGTGATGTTCGTACAGAACACACTGTGCCCCCTGGCGGTGGAAAGTGCAACTAAAGGATTTTGCAGTTGACACCACCATGGGACACTTTATTTGAAAAGTCTTGCAAATTCAAGGCAATTGGTGATGTTTGTATACAACATACTGCGCTCCGTGGTGGAGAAAAGTGAACTTTGCATAACATGCCTGCTATACGGTGCCACAGCCACAGCCACAGGCAGCAGAAACACGAGTGAAAGTTTCGTTCATTTCAAGGTTAATTTTTGAGAATTTTTTCATGTTATTAGTGGTCTGCATATACACTGCCACAGGCACAGGGGTCACAAGGCAGAGTTTCGTTCGGTTCCATGTAATTTTTTTGTTATTGCTGATTATTTTTTTCCCTGTGCTTTTATTTAAAAATAGAAATTCAAACAAAATCGAGTTAAAGATATGAAATCGCACAAATTTAAGGTTCATTTCTATTTATAAGGATTTTTCCGAAGTTCTTTTTTTAAGTGAAATGTCATAAATTATATTAGATGTTTTAACTTGAAATATATTTAAATAATGATGCAACGATTTTTGAAACATTACAGTCAATAAAATGACCGTCGAATTCGACGGGTTCCAGCTAGTATATGTTAAAATATATACATTTGATAACAATTACTTCTTTTTATGAATTTGTATTTGATACCCACTCAATGTTCCAGTAATTGACACTGCCAGTTTTTCCTTTTATCAGTAATTGGTACCCTATGTTCCAGTGTTTGACACTGCTAGTTATTTTATTTACCAGTTATTAGCACCCTATGCTCCAGTGTTTGACATAAAATGTTAAAATTCTTATATGTAAAATATATGATTTTATGATTTTTCATATTTATTATTTATTTCGGGATAGATGTCAATTACTGGCGCATGCCATTCACTGGAGCACCTACCCTACTAGATGTTTTGACATTTTTCTTAACGTAAAAATAATATAATATCTCCCTTTTTTACTTTCTCTTGCTCATAAAGTAGATAGGGAAAGTTTTGTTTCTGGGTCAAATTTTCTAATTTGAGTTTTTGTTATATTTACACGTTTTGAGGTCCCCTGTATCCGAAAAACATGTTTTTAGTGGTTGGTCTGTCTGTGTGTCTGTTATCAGCATATCTCAAAAACAAATTATAGCAGAAAGTCCAAACTTGGTATTCTAAATGTGTATCATATAGGGTTGCTACTCTAAACTTTTCATTGAGATGAAGCAAATGATTCGTGTACAGGGGCACCCAAGAGAATTCAAATACATTATGTCTATGGTGTAAATTGCAGGTAAGTTTAGCATCTATAGACTGCACTAAACAAAATGAAAAGGATATATATTTTTTATATGCGTTGAAACAGGTTACATGTAGAATATGGTATAGAAATTATTCACTCTTTTTTTACAGGGCTACACAAAAGAACCAGATTATTGTGCGACAATACTTGAAAATTAATGGAAGTGTACTTCAGGTTGTGCCGAGTATTATTAATGTAGGATTATATTTATGTGCACCATGCGGTGTGTACATAATTTTCAGAAGGTGTACAGGGCTGCCAAAATTTAAGCCATAACATTCTCTTTTATTGTTAGTGGAAGTGCTTAACTATAATATTTTACCATGTCCAGGAAATCTGCTCAGGAATTGAAATTAATTCCTTATAACAATATGGTAAATAATGTATTTTTTCAACCAAATATTCATCACCTGATTTTCTGTATATTTAGACGTTTTGAATCTTCCTGAATACCCAAGTCCAGTTTTTGACTTTTGATCTTTGACAGTGTCTGTTAGTGTAAATTAAAAACAAATAATTTCAGACCATCTAACTGTTGTATTTTGAAGTTAATACGTTTGATATTAGAAAAATTTGATTAAGATTGTTAAGTTTTAAGGAACGTTGCGTGCGAAAATTGCCTGAATAATTTTATATGAACTTTTGAATTTAAAAACAGATTTGAATTCTATGTAAATGTAGGTACAGTAATGTAACAGGGGTTGAGGGGGGCGCTACCACCACCTCACATAGAATTATTTGTCAAATAAGGCTGTTTTGAAGCCTAAGTTAAATTGTTTTAATAGGTTTGCATAATAGTATTCATTATCTTACCATTTAATCTCCAATATGTATTTATGTTACCGTTAAAGCTCGAAATCCGTTAATGTGCAGATTACCTAGCTAATCTGCAGATTAACTAAAATGACGCATTTAAGTGCGGAATCAAGAGTTTTCCGCATTTTAACTAGGTAATCTGCACATTAGCGGCTTCTGTGTCGTTAAAGTTCAAATGTTTGTTTCGAGTCTAAATTTTTTTTACATTCACTATGACATTCACTATAACAAGCACTAAATTATAAATATTTCTTAAAACAAGTTCAATGCCATGCATTTTTATTCAAAATAATAATAATAATAATAAAATAAATAATTAAAGAATGAAATTTGTATTTTAACATGAGCTATTCTTAAGGGAAAAAAATGGCAAAAGAAAGAAATTCTAGAAAATCTGGTACCTTTTCCTGTGAAACCATTAAATCTGAGACAGGGAATACAAAAGGTTTTGGCAATGAAACAAGTAAAATCCATCTTTCCCATGATCAGTTTTCACTCCCCCCCCCCCCCCCACACACACACCCTCTTGTCCAGTTATCTTTGTAAGGCTATAATGTAGTTGAATTTTCAATAAAAATAAGGTACCACTGCTCAGCATGAAAATTGTCCCCAACACCATTTTGGCAAATTCTTATGTAAAAGAATTCTTGTTTTCGAATATGATATATCATTTTGCCCTATCACCCACCGTTTTTTAGAGACAGCCACCTATTTTTATCACTTTTCGGTGATTTTGGGGCTATAAATTTGATTTTTATGGGGGGGGGGGAGGATTATTTTAGCTGTTAAATATCTTCTGAGGGGCTACAGAGTTGGAAAATTCTAAAACATCAACATTTGCGGCAAGAGGAAAATTTATGGGGGATTTACCACTGAAATTGTGTATTACATTTCTTATATTTTTAAAATCTATTATTAATGTTATTAAATAAATATTATATTTTTTTGTTTTTAGGTGTTAAATGAATTCGTTTTCAACCTCCAAATCAAATTCATATTCATACAATTACCGAACAGTGATAAAAATTGAGGGAGGGGGTGGTGTTTCTAGAAAATGGTGGGTGACTGAGCGAAATGGGAGTCATATTCGGATTTAGGAGGTTATTTTACATAAGAATCAGCAAAAATGGTTTCAGAGCTCGATTTTTTTTGCAGCGCAGTGTATGTGAGAGACATTGAGAATCTATCTCTTTGTTTTTTTCTTTTAGAAAAGTATCTTTTTTTTTTTCTCCATATACTTTGGTTATATATAAAAGTTTATAGTCTCATTGATTTGCATATAACACTATAATTAAAGTGTCTGTACAGAATTGTTATTTTTGGCTGTAATAATCTGTCTTCATAAATAGCACATTCTACTATTAGTTTAAAAAATTTTAATTACACTTTTATTGTAGACTATATATTAAACAATTCTTAATAACCCTTTTTTTCTAAAAAGTATGTTATTCACGGATAAAAATGTATATCTCAAAATTATTAATCTTTCAAAATTTACATTAAAAAAGAAATTGCTTGTTATCTCGGCACTGATGAACAATATATTTTTAATTAGATAAAATAATAATAATAATAATAGTAATAATTTAATAATTTAAGATAAATTTTTATATACATTCTCTCTGTGTGTGTGTCAGAAAAGAAATTATGTGCACCATTTAATGTTGATTTTAGAAGAATCATCACTGGATGAATTTAATACCCTAAAACTGCGCCTTATATTTTCATACTTATTGTTTTACAACATATTTGTAGATGGAAAAACAATATATTAATTATTAGCCTACGTTTTTGTCATTATTCAAAATTATTAATATTTATAACTTTTTACGAAAAAGAAAATGTATATACCTAAAATTAAATTGTAAATGTTTCATGAAACAAATTCAGTTTTATATACTTTTTTTCAATAAACACTCTAAAGAATAAAATTTGCATTTCAGTATCAGCTATTCATAGAAAAAAAAGAAAGACAAAAGAAATAAATTCTCTTTTATCAGAATTTCCACATAAAGAAAGAAAGAAAAAAAGTGAAAATCTGTGATATTTTTCTGTGACGACATTAAATCTGAGGCAGGGAATACAAAAGATTTTGGAAATGGTACAAGCAAAATCCATCTTCTTCGAGATCTTTTTTTTTCTCCTAACCTTGCCTCTTTTATCTTTCCAAAGCTATAATTTAGTTGAATTTGCAATCCAGTGGAGATATAAGAGAGACATTAAGGTTCTATTTTTTTTTGTTTTATTTTTTTAGATAAGTCTTTTTTTAATACACCGACTATTTATAAAAGTTTGAAACCTTATTGATTTACATATATTAATACTAGGGGGCTCTGCCCCTGCTCGCTCCGCTCACCAACCCCCGAGGAAGGCTTCGCCTCCCCCCCTCCCCCGACTCACTTTACTTATTAGCCCATGCAGGGCTCTGCTCGCCTATTCGCTGCTTTCTTTCACTGAAAAGGAATATAAATAGTGCATATTACAAGACAAAAGCAGAAAGTTATTATGGAAATCCTCATATTCAATGCCAAATTGAAATATGTAATATTTATATTTTTTTAACAGAAAGAATTTCCTAATATCTATACCATTTTGCATTACAGCTTTAGTATATGATCCTTTTTATTTCTTTTTACAACCTTAGATCCGGACCGCGGTACCCCAGTCGGTAGAGCGTCGAGCTCGTAATTGGAAGATTGTGGGTTCGGTTCTCGAGCCGGACAAAAATCGCCGTGGCTGGTGCACGTAAAATATGTCGTGGCTGCAATATCCTCCATGTTCCCATTAAAACTATACCTCTGGGGGCCACCGAAGCGGGGGAGCCATCCTCTCCGTGTAGGACCAAAACTGTAGTGGCATGTCTCCGGAATATCCGTAGGGGTGCGTCCCAGACCGTCGCCAATTATCAATAGCCCAAGCAGCACCGAAACGTTCTCTGAACGTTCAAAAATTGTTCTGCAAACACGTTCTAAGAACGTTCACTTTGAACGTGTTATAGACGTCTATCTGTCCATCTTGAAGACGTACAATAGTACGGTTCAGAGAACGTTCAATGAACGTGTAACTATCACCATCGGTGTTATAGAAACGTTCTGAGAACGTTCTATATATACGGTCTCAGAACGTTCTAAACGGTTTTAGAACGTTTTCAAAACGTTATACACATTTTCAGAACGTTCCAGAAAACGTACTGTAAACGTTCTAAAATAGTGTAGTAAAAAAAAAAAAAAAAAAAAAATGACGTCATTATAAAAAAAAAATCACCTCAGTACGAGCGTTTAGAAGTAAAAATTACATAGCTGATGACGAATAATGATACAACACATGAACAGAGATATGAATTACTTTTTTTTTTCAATTCAAATAATGTTTGAGAAATTTTAACATACTTACTATTCCTTTAATTTCAACGTATATGCATCAAAAATTCTATATTCTATGACAATTTTCCCCAAAAAGTGTCATAACGTCTCTTTATACCTTAAAAAATTTCTCAAATTTTTGCATTTTTTAAAAATTTCTTTTTTTCCCCTAATCTGAAGATAATGAAGTTGTAGTATTAATTACAAAACTTTGAATACACACCATAAAATGCAAGAACTAGCACCAGCTGTTTCAGGTCAAAAGAAGACACAACCCTTCATCAGGCTAACATTGTAGGCACGAGAGCTGCAAACAAGCACGTTGAGTTTGTTGAATGCGTTGCCGCTTTGTTTGTAGAAGCCGTGCTTTGTTTGTAGCAGTTGCGAGTTCTTGCATTTTATGGTGTTTATTCAAAGTTTCATAATTAATACTATAACGTCATTATCTTCAGATTAGGGAAAAAAGAATTTTTTTTTAAATGCAAAAATTTAAGGAATTTTTTAAGGGATATAGACACGTTATGACACTTTTTGGGAATTACTGTCATGAAATATGGAATTTTTCATGCATATACGTTGAAATTAAAGGAATAGTAAGTATATTAAATTTTCTCAAACATTATTTGAATTAAAAAAAAAGTAATTTATATCCCTGTTGCTGTGTTGTATCATTATTCTTCATCTGCTATGTACAACTAAACTCTTGATTTATTTTGCTTGTTTTAATCCTTGTGATTCCGAATGCGTCATCCTATGATTAATGTTTGTTTTTCATGGTTGTTTTCTGTTTGATTCTCTGATATCTTGAAGTAAATAATTTATTCCAATTTATTCTTCATTTCTAACTTCAATTAATTTCTTGTACGATAGGGTGCTCGCTAGCAATTTGCTATTATAGCTGCTAACGAACGAAATCGTACATTGGTGCTCAACGACGAAAAGGGTCACCCCTGACGAGTTTTTTTTTTTTTTTTTTTTTCTACCATTCTAAGCTTTTCCTAAAAAAATTTTTAAAGTGCTGTCTTAATTTTTTATTTCCTCGTTGCTTGTTTGTATCTTTTGATTTGAGTTTCATGTGGTTTTTACGCACCGGCAAAATTATTAAAATTGTAACTAACTATATAGGAATAAATTTATGATTAGACTGAAGTTAAATAAAATAAAAATCAATAAATAAAAAATAAATGTTTCAATAAATCACAATCAGTCCCCCCAGGTTATTTAAATTTGTTGTAATTTCCTTCTCATTGACCTATGTGGTTTCAGGGATCTTATATCTGTTGCTTGGCTTTAACTAAGATTAAAAATTCATTTATATATATATATATATATATTATTTTTTTTTTTTTTAAATACAGGGTGCAAAGCATTGTGACGAGAATACCTTTATCTCCGCAACTATTGGTCGCAAATATATAGTTTCAGTTACAAAATGTTTTAAAGAATATGAGCATTTGTGGTATAACATGTTTTAATTTAAAATATCTATTTTTTCAAAATTGCAAAAACTAGCTTTTTACATAGTCCCAGATCCCTATAGTCATATTTAGAAAAACTGACACTCATCCTAACAAAAATTTTCATTTCTATTCTCCCAAAATGGAACAAGATATTTAAAGTTTGGATTTTCTAACATATTTAGGCCTTCAATAAGAGATCGGTTTAAAAATCCTAATTGGACTTTGTTTGCATTTTCCCTGGGTTTATTAAAGAATTTTTCATTGACTTTTTAATAAAGCCCGAGAAAATGTGAAATAATCCTAAATTTTGAAACTAACTATCTCAGACAATTTTGGGTGCACAAAAGTGAAAATTTTTGTGTTATATTTTTTAGGTTGGAACTCAACTTTCACTATTAGTGTCATGAAAATTGTATAAAAATTATCAGTTTTTGTGATTTTTAATAAATTGATTTTTTAAATTTAAACATGTCATATAATGAATTCTTACATTTTTTTAAAAATACATTTTCTTATTGGAGGACGTCTGAGACCAATTGTTGCGCAAATAAAGGCCTGCTCTCGACTTTGCACCCTGTATATTCTAAACATTTCTGGGTACTACTTTGTAAGTCCATGGATAGTTTATAAATATATTTGAATGCTGAAGTTCATAGAAAGTTTTAATATTCCAACATAAAAAATAATTTCAAAAATGAATGTACCAATACACCGCTAAAATAATATATAATTGAGTTTAGAATATATTGTTAATTTATAATAATAAGAAATTGAAACAAAAAATTAAAAATTAGTTAGAAGGAGGAAATTTTAAAAATTTCCAAATACTTAAATACACATATATATATATTTAATCAAAATATTTTTCTAAAATATTTAACATACTTCATATTTTTAAATTTCAGTACATGTGTGTATACATATTTTCAGTTTACAGCAGCAGTTTACAAAAATGATGTTTGCAGGTATTTAAATTTATTCCACATGGCAATTTAATTCGTATTCTTTAAATGTTTAAATTTCTTTAAATTGAGTCAACGCAATTTTTACCTCATTTGATGTAATTATGCTATCATGGCATATTAAATAATTGATAAATGTAAATATTATTAGTATTAATAAATAATATAGTAAATCGTCCTTTTTTTTTTTTTAAGCAGAATATCTTTTTTTTTTTTTTTTATAAAGATGTGGAATAGAATTGAATCTTTGTTTTATTATGCAGATAAACAAGTTCATATATTTTATTTAATAAATAACAGTAAAGAGATATTTAAAATTGTAAGTCGGTGAAACTTAGGATATTATTTTAAAAATATGCAATTTGCATAACCTAGATTGTATATATATTATCATATAAACATTAAATAAATACTTCAGAATTTAAAAAGAAAAGAAAAAAAGAATTACGAACCTTCTTAATTTTGTTGATAAGAATTTTCTTCGAGAAAATACCCTTCCAACTAGCATTTTAAAATACACAATGACCAGTCGGAAGGGCATTCACTTAAAATTAGCACTTATCTTGTAAAATTTTTATGACTTCTTCATACTTCATTCCAGAAACATAATAACGAAAATAGTTATTTTAACTAATTCCATCTCAGAAGACTAAATTAATAAAATGAATCCATAATTTCTAAGCGGTTTTCTGTAACAGAAGCAGTTTTTTCTGCGATTCAACGCTGCTTTCTAGTATCGAAAGTTAGGCTTAAGAACTTACGCAGATATGAAAATGATTGTTTAATTGATATTAAAATAAGACTTTAATAAATAGAACATAGAGAATATTACAGGTTAAAAATATTACATTTTTACCTTTTCTAAAGCTTATCCTAGTCATTATAACGCTAAAACTGAATAAATCAGATTACATGTTTTAAAATTACCGCCTCACATAACGACACGACTTTCCCAAGACCTGGCGCCTGGCGTTTGACTTTGCAGTTGCACGGTCAGCGAAAATTAAATAAATGCAATCCACAGATGTCGATGTTAACATCTGCTCTCCCTTGTTGCATCCGCAATAATCATGTTTCAAAGTTCAACACATGAAACAGAAATTTATTAAGCATTTATAGATGTAGGAAACATATAGTCAATATTTTAAGGAAAAATGGAATGGAGTTAAATAATTATTTAAATTTTTATAAAGTATTTTAAAAACTTATGAGATCACTTTATTTTTCCATTTTAAAATCTAGAATTAAACGGAAAAGCATATTTTGTTTTAGTGTATATTTCAGTATTGAACAAAATATTCAGTGAAAATAAATAAAATAAAATAAGAACAATCAAACAGAGTAATGATTTAACAACATTATCAATATTGATAATTTATCAGTAACATTTAAACTTAAATAGAATCATAAATAAAATATAATAAAAGTTTAAAATTATGCTTAAAGAAAAGAAGAAAAAAACTCATTTCTGTAACTTCCCGATGAGTATTAGAGACCGCGAGGTTCTACTCTCGAACCTTACAGACGGGAAGTGTTGGTTTCGATTCCTGGTCACGCTCGTCGACTTAGGTTTTCGGAGTTTTCCCGTGATTTTCTTTGAAACTCGGGTAAAGCACTATATTACGTATTCAATAACATCCGTGATTAGTTTTTTGTATCTAAACTCTGGGTCTGGGGAATGCATAGATTTTCATGACAGAAGACAATCATTTTTATGCTGTATAGAAGATCTTAGAAAATGTATTTTTCTAAGGGTTTATTATTATTATTATTACAAATGAAAAAAAAAACGGTAAATTTGTTTTAAATCATCAGAAAACGATGTTTCAATTATTCGTTTTAAAGGTGATATCGAATTCTTTTGAAAGATAATCATAGTGAAAATTTTTATCCACCCCTCCCCCATCCTCCTGGGATGATGTATACTTATTCCTAGGGGAAAAAACAATGTCCTATGAATAATAATAATAAAAAAAACTGTTTAACTATTACTCGTTATACAGCCAAATTGAATCAATAATATATATCAAATGTATGTCACGCAGAAGGTTTGTTGAGTATATATATTACAGAAGCTGATAGATAGCCTTTCTGTGAATGGAAAATATTGGAACGTGGCAGTGCCACGATATGCACCCAAAGGCAATCTGTAGAGTTTTACGTAATATTAATTTCACTTACCAAATTTACAATATTTATAAATCACAGAAGTTGAGATCTTTCGTTTCCGTTATGAGATTAAATTGCAAAATAGCCACGACACCTGTTAGCCGATGTGCATCCAAAATGGACCAGTAAAGCTTTACATAAAATCGATTTCACTTATAACTTCAGTGTATCACAAAATTTATTGTTAAATCACAAGAGTTAAAATATTGCCTTTCCGTTAAAATGATTAAATTGCAGATTAGCAACGCCACCTGTTGGACAATGTATACATCCAAATTGTATTAGCAGAGGTTATGATGATATATGCCAATATATCAAGTTTAATGCATTTGTACACTATAGAAGAGATATAGCTGTCCCATAAATGGAGGGTTTCATTGCATAGCACCGCAATCTATCGGACGATATATCCCAAATGAAATTCAAATAAACTCCAATTTAGGGCAAGATCTAATATTGTAACAAGTTTGGTTGAATTCCATACATTGATTCCTGAAATACAAAATCCACAAAATTTTTCCATGAGTTTAAAATTTTGTAATTTTTTTTCACCTCACCGCTACTGATTATTGAGAAGCATTCTTTACTGACGTGCTAACAAAACGTTAAACTGAAAATGTAAAAAATGCTCTATTCTCTATCATGCTAAAAATTATAAATTTCGAATAACTTACGAAGTTTTTGAATTAGAATGTTGCAAATCTCTCAATAAGATTCTTATCAATATCAAAAGTGATATTTTAAAACTGCTCCGATCTCTCTGCAATCATTTGTTCTTGAGATATTAATATCGTGTACATGAACTAACGGGCTATCACACTAATAGGTGCCGATACACATTAACAGATACCATACCAACCTTTTGACTTCCGGATTCCTCACGCCACAAAACGTGTAAAAAAATCAAAAACTGAAGTCAAAAATTTTCATGATTAACCTAGTTTTCCAACCAATAGTACTAAAAAGTCATTTTGTCATATTCGTTATAATTACACTGTTACAGAACGTGTTATGACGGTGTCACACTTGAACGTTCTATATAGAACTAGAATTGTACGTTTTATAGATGGTACAAATCAAACATTTTCAGAACGTTCTAAATAATACTATTTCTGAACGTGTTTTAGAACGTTCTTTTGACACGAAACACGGTGTTTGAACTATTGAAACCGTTATTAGACGTTCACAGAACGTTCCTGTGCTACTTGGGAGCACAGTAATAGTGTGACGTCAAACACAACCTACCTAATTATGTACCTACTTACAACCATCGATCATATTTTAATTTTCCCGTGTAAGAAAATTAATTTTCTGAAAGTAGAGAAAAAAAAAAATTGATATTATTTTCTTTCTTTTTTACATCCATGGTTTCGGGCCGCGGTACACTAGTCGGTAAAGTGCCGAACACGTAATTAGAAGTTTGCGGATTCGATACTTGAGTCGGCCAAAGACCATCGTGTAAAATAATGGTCACTGGTGCACATAAAATCTGTCGTGGCCGCAAAGTTATCTATGTTTCCATCCGCACTATACCTCTGGGGATCACTAAAGCGGTGGGAGGGGATCACCTCCGTGAAGGATCAAAATTGTGAGGGCCTGTTACCGGAGCATCTGTAGGGGGCGTCCCAGACCGTCGCCAATTACCCATAGCCAGTACTGGTGCGACGTTAAATCGAGCATACCTACCTACCTACCTACCTAGGTACAATCGTGGATCATATTTTAATTTTCCAGTGTAAGGTGACTTCATGACAGAAAAACAACATCACTGGGAGAAGCTTTTTTCAAAATGGCAAATAGAGTACCTTCATAAACTTGTCGTTTTTAGTAAATAACTTCTTTAATTAAAATGATAGAAATTTCTAAGCAGCTGAAATGTCTTCCTTAGAGTATTCGGCACACATTGATACCTCTCATGACGCGAAGGACCCTACCCTCCGCTAGAAGATGCTGTCGCAGGCAAAAAAATTTGACGCCAGTGACAGTAACTTTTTTTTAATATATAGAGATAACCTGGAAGATCAATTGTCGCTTTTTGGCTTTATATATATATATATATATATGTATATATTGGGAGTACAAATTAATTCGGTCCGTTTTTTTTCGTTAAAAAAACATTTTATTTATTATCAAAATGAAAAAACATGTTATTCAAAGTATTGTCCATCGGTAGCCACAACTTTTGTCCACCTTTCTGGCAATTTTCGGATTCCATCTCTGAAAAATGAGTCCTCTCTGGACGCAAACCATGAATCGAGCCATTCTTGAATTTCTTCGAAAGAAGTGAAGCGGTGTCCAGCCAAATCGTGATGCATCCGTCGGAACAACCAATAATCAGAAGGAGCAAGGTCTGGCGAATACGGCGGGTGGGGTAGGACCTCCCATTTCAACGTTTCCAAGTAATTTTTAACGACAATTGCCACATGGGGCCGAGCACTGTCATGTAGTAAAATTACCTTGTCGTGCCTTTCGATGGTTTCTGGCCGTTTTTCACGCAATGCTCGGCTCAAACGCATTAATTGCAGTCGGTAGCGTTCGCCAGTAATTGTTTCGCCAGGTTTTAGCGGATCTTGATCGAGCAATTCCTCCAATTCGGCGTCTTCGAACTTTTTCGGCTGGCCCGGGCGCTCATTGTCTTCGACACTAAAATCACCATTTTTGAAGCGTCGAAACCACTCTCTACATGATTTATCAGATGGCGCAGATTCACCATAAACTTCCACAAGCGATCGATGCGCTTCAGCGGCACTTTTCTTCCAATTAAAAAAGAAAATCAAAACTTCCCGCAAATGTTGTTTCTTTAGCACAAAACTCGACATATTGAATGCTCAAAAAACCAATGTTGTTGTATAAAACTCGAAGCTTCGTTGACTGAATATGGTTGACAAAGGTCAAACCTTTCTAACAATGCCAAAAACATCTATCATTATTCAGTAAACAAATCAGCCAGAGCCATCTATTGAAAACGGACCGAATTAATTTGTACTCCCAATATATAATGCTGCTATACATATGTCCCTACTACGTAGGTATTATATTTTACTACCTTTATTTCATAAAAGTCCTTTAGTCGTATCACAAAATAGTTAAATAAAAATACAATTTTTAAATAGCTGTAAAAATAGATAAATAAAAATAATTTATAAATATATATATAAAAATAGATAAATAAATATAAATATTATAATAATAAGCGAAACAGTATTTCATTCTAATATCTAAAATGCTTCGCAGAAAGCTAAAATATATTCAAAATAATCATAAGATAAAAAAATAAAAAAAAAAAATAAAAAAAAACTTTTTATATAACATGTTTTAAATATTTTGATGAAACATAGAGCTCTTATCAATGTACATAAAATTTTTGAAGTGATAATGACGTCAATTTTTGTGAGATGCATAATTTAACTTTTTATAATTTTTTAACGTTCTCGTTTAATTAAATGTATTTATTTTTATGTCAAAAGAAAATGAACTCGTAATTTTTTTTTTTTTTTTTTGGCAACAATTAAATTATAGATAATATTTTAATGGCTATTTTAACGCTATTAGGATGTTATTATTTTCCTATTTTAATTAATTATAAGAAAACTAATCAAAAATTCACAAATCGGACTTCGAAGTATTGTGTTGTCACCGGGTTCTGAGCTACTGTGAAAGTTTCAAATGTCTAGCTAGTAGGGAAGTTAGTTAAAATTCGATTGCAAGATTTGTATCGGACAAACAAACAAACAAACAAAAATAGAAGTTAATAAAAACGTGGTAATAAAGCTATGTATTTATAAGAGCTTTAAATTTATTGAGTATACCTTGCTGATGTAAAGAAAAACAAAATGTGTCACGTAAATTTATAATTCTTTTATTTTTTACGCAAAAACAAATACACCTTTTGCACATGAATAATAAAATTTAAATATATCTTGATCCAAAAGTAAAATTGGACGAGCAAACAATTCTAAAATAGCTGACATATTTTTAAAGGCAGTGAGTAAACAATCTGTTTAATATTTAAATAAACGAATTGTAATTGCTACGCATTCCATTTTCAGTAAGGTGTATCTTGTAAAATATGTCAAAAAGTTACATACAGGGTGATTATACGATTTCAATACGCTATAATTTTAAAACTACCCATCGAAGCGATTTCATGTTTTACCAGAGTAATCGTGAGGTAATGCAATTTTGTTTGACAAAAGAAAAAACAATAGTTCCAAAATGTGCCGTTAATTATCCGTAAAGTATTTGTTTCAAGAATCTCCTCTTTTTCTCTTTTCACTTTGACTGTTTGCGCTGTAAGCACGTATTTTTGTCTTTTTGCTAAAAAAAATGTAGTAAACTCTTGAAGTCTATTGTTTCCTGCTATTCCATTGTGTTGCTAACAACATTCCTGTGTTTAATGCGTTTTCCCTGACATTACCCTGACAGCGCCATCTATAGGAATATGTTGGAACTACTTTTTTTCCTCCCCTAAAAAAAAATTTAATTCCCTCACGATTGCTCTGGCAAAATATCAAATCGCTCTGATGGGTAGTTTTAAAATTATAGCGTTTTGAAATCGTAGCTTTAATTATAATCACCCTGTATATTGTATTGCTTGTGAAACTATAGGCATCTATGATTAGTTAATCATGGAAACATACTATAAAACTTACTATATAATTATATTGGTGGAAGAGTAATGGAAGAAATTGTATAGGCAGGCACCCTGTATTGGCAAAAATCTATAAGTGACGGAGAAAAACTGACTTCATTTTCGGTTTCAGCACACCAAAAAATATAAAGATCAACCAAAATTATAAAATCATAATTTTACATGTCGACCTGTGTAATTTCATAGTTGACTATGACTATAACAAATATTGCTTTTTAATTTCACATTGAAAAGTTAAAAATAATACATATATCCGAAATTTTTTCCTATGTGAGAAGTGAGATGACAGCGCCACCTGTCGAGCTATTCCTCAAATGTAACCGACGTCATTTAAGGTAAAAGTCCAATTAAATACCCAGTTAACATACAACGCCGCCTGACATATAAATATATATATATATATATATATATATATATATCTGTATGTATATATAATTTTAAAAATTCTTAATTTTATTAATCTCGTACATTCAAAATAAGCTAAAATCTGAAACAAGAAGACGCATTGAAAATGTTAAAACTAATTAGTTACGTAATTACAAATATAAGTTTCGCACTTTAATACTTTGGAATACCATTCATAAGTTTTGTTAGTTTAATTAAAAACCTTTTATAATCTTTTAATTAACCATACTCATATTATATGACGTAGGAACGTATTGGTTATATACTTATAGAACTTCAAGTGGATACTTATATGTTTATTTTATTTTCTTAATTTTACATAAAATGAAATTTTTGTGTTGAGTGTTTTTGATGTAATCAAGAAAAAGGGGGAAAAAAAAAAAAAAAAAAGAGTAATAAAAAAAATTATCCTTTTTTAAAAAATAGCTTTTCAGTAACTATATTTAATTAAAAATATTTTAACACCTTTCAAGATTTTACATATTTTCTACGAATACTTCTTAAAGTTTAATCGTAATAATTTATTTTAACCTTTTGTTTGACGCGTCAGTTTTCATAGCGTAAGCGCGTGCACGTTATAAGTAATATTACATATAAAAAATATATAATTGCTTTTTTTTTCAAATTTTACGTATTTTTAAATGTAATGAGCCATATTATTATTCTTTTATTTTGTATTTTATAATAATTTGTAAGAAATATTACATAATATACTCTTGGAACTTTGTAAATTCCTCGACATCCCCTAACTACCTGAAAATGGCATATTTTTTAAATATATTTTTTAAATGTAACAACTAAGGAAATATGTTGCAAATACATTTTTTTTTTTGTCTGATTCATAACGTATTAGATAAAGTGCTAAAAAAATAATTCATTTTTTATGTCATAAATTTCAGATTTTTTTTTTCTCCCTCTGATTCAGCGATAAAATATGGAAAAAGTTTACTTGTGTTATAATTCTGAGATGACGTAAACTCCTCTCGCATAGAATTAATATTTTACTTTATTTATATTATCCTTTCGCATGTACAGTCGGTAACAAAAGTTTCCGAACACTAGCAAAAATTCCTATGTAAAAAAACTACACTTCATACTGTTTTGCTAAATAAATCCTTATCGAATCATGTTCATAGACTGCTTAAGAACAGGATTCGACAAGGATTTATTTAACAAAACCGTATGAAGTGTACTTTTTTCACATAGGAATTTTCACTAGTGTTCGGACACTTTTGTTACCGACTGTAATTATTGGTTTCCTGTGAACAGATGAGTTTGCTAAGTTTTAGTGAAAATCGAAAATGGGATCGGATGTCAGTTTTTCAAAAACAGCTCTAACAATTTTCTTCAAATGTGCTACATAAGCCACTTTTTAGGTGTCCTTCCACTCGTAATACTCGGTTTCTTACAGGGTAATTGGCAAGCGTCTTCATTAGGAAGGCCAGTTTTAGCTCTCGAAAATGGGTGTCTCTAAAAAATGGCTCTATTGATTTATTTTAAGTCGCTATGTACACTCAGATTTATGTGTATATACGATGCACATATTAGGTTTCTAGTACAGAAAGTTTTTTATATGTTTTATTTATTCAGTCAATTTTATATCTTCTGTAGAGCGTCACCAAGTGGGCATGCTCTAT